>CM040241.1:160374089-160521589 GCA_022545495.1 Chrysanthemum lavandulifolium
CATAAAAATGGCCTTCCAACATATAGATGTTGGGATGTTCCTCAACGACTCACGTTGGTGTATCCATAAAATGGCCTTCCAACATATAGATATTGGGATGTTTGTTTAAGTCTAGTCAATACACGCACCAAGTCTAGAGTATAAGTAATGTTGTTTGGCAAAAGAGTTTAAATGTTTTGATAAATAAGCATGTATCTCGCCCCAAATAGTTTATAAGAATTTAAACGAGTAAAAGTGAGGCTACGAACTCACAGTAACCATTAAAAGTTTAGAGTACTTGTGAAAGTAAATGAAAATAGTTGAGCATGTATCTCCCCCAAAAGTAATTCAAAACGTATAAAAGTAGGGGCTATGAAACTCACCTGGTGCAATAGTTATGATGACAAAGTGGATGCACAGAAATGAGACGCAACTCTCTAACCGCGACCTATTATGAATGATATGCTCTAATATAAGTCATGAAACAATGTCGATAAGTACAAACTCATATGATATCCATACCACTTGTACATTTGAAAATAAATTTATCGTGAAATATATGTTTATGACATCTCGTCATGTTATAAAATACTTTACAAGTATATCGTTGAATCAACATCCTCGATAGTCGTTTAATGATTTTATTATGAAATTATAACTTTTAGTCGTAAAATAATGTCATTTGACAATTTCATGAAAGTGACTAAACGGCCTTGAAAAGCTAGTCGTAAATGGTGCACATCGGTGTTAGGAAACAAACTCAGCGGTTTGGGAAGCTTGTATCATTATCTCAAAGTTTTAGCATTTAAGTTTTCATCCTAGAGGTCTCGATCATAGAAAAATATAGGTAAAGTATGGTACTTGTAGCCAAAATATAGTTTAAGGGTGGTTTCGGCAAAGTTTGGCGACTATATTTCATTCGTTACAACTCCGCTGATTGAGCGGTTGGACATTTTGGAAAATATGCTAGGCGAACTTACTTTTACTAGAAGACATCGTTTCATAAAAAGTACTCCATCAATGTTAAAACAACCCTCAACATGGTCATTCATGGCCGATATGTTTGTCTAATAGAAATATATTAGTTTTTCTTATATAATAAAGTTCTGACAACTTTGTTAAATCGCGTGTAATTTAATCGTTACAAGTCCGTTTTCATGTTTTTATATGTCCTTAGCTTCGTATCAAAGTATACTAATATATTTTGATAAGTCGACACAATTTATAACGCAAGACTCATTTTGACTCGTAAAAGTCGAGACAGCATGCTGAATTTTTCGAAACAATTAGTTTAAATCGTCAACTTGAAAAATTCATAACTTCTTCCGTTATAGCTCCGTTTTAATCCGTTCAAGCGTGCGTTTCGTTTGAAGTGTATTTTCTAAATATCTAGCCCAAAATATTTTACCTACTGTCGAAATTCAGAATTGAAAATAAGATCAGACCCTTTACTAAAGTTGTCGAAATGAGTTTTTCTCACGCAAAACCTATTCTAACCAATTCAAAACAACTCCGAAGCTATTCAAATCCTACCATACACCTTCTTAGGGTGTCATGGGTTCCTAGACATCACCAAAAGTGATATGTTTCAAGGGATTCATTATAGGATAATTATATTACATAATAAGTAATAAAAACAACAAAAGTGGTATAAATTCATATGTAACATGCATGTTTCTTGCAAAAATGATGAAATAACAATAAGATGAATAAAAAAAAGTTATAAAGACCATGAAATGCTTACTTGAATGATTGAAGAGTTTTTGAGAAAAGTATGCTTAATAATTCTTGAGGTTTTTATTTCAAAGCCTTAACAAGATCACTAATAGAACTTAAATAACACTTGAGCTAGAAAAATTTATGGTTTCTTCATGTTCTTCTTTCTATGGCGGTTCCATGGAGTGAAAGAGATGAGAGGATATTTTTTCACACTTGAAATAATGTATGTATGTGTTTAATTAAGAGAATAATGACTACTTAAACAAAATATCTAGCCTAAGGGTACTTTTGTAATTTAAGAAGCCAATTGAAAGTAGTCATCTTGATGACTAAGAGAGCGCATAAGAAGAAAAATGACTTTGATGAGATATTTTGTATAAAATATATATATAAATGTAATATTTTGTAAATTAAGCTAAGATATTTTGTTATCGGGTCTTGAGTTAGCTAGAAATAATTATTAACGAACAAAATAAAATATATCAATGTCATAAAAAATATAAAATACATTTCTCACAAGTATTGAGTGTATAAATATTTATCGTGTTGAATTTACAAAACCAAGTAAATTATTTATACATAACAATTATATACCAAATAAATTGAAAACATCAGGTAAAATAATAATATAATTTTTATAGTCTTAAAATGAGTATAAAAAATATATTAGAATAATTTTGTAAGTGTCGGACCAATGTTTCAAAATAATGTTTACGTGATAGCGTTTATTTAATAAGAAAATAAACGTTTAATGAAAAATGCAAAACCCATGCATCAATTGATATGAAATGATGTTACTAATGATGTGTAGACTAAATCTAGTCTATATGAAATGTCACGAATTACGGGTTGTCACAATATAGTACAATTACTACATGAATCATAATATTAACTAACCGCATAAGCATGACCTTGATGATTAAATACGTGATACACCATATTCTTGACCGGTACATAAGTATCTTGAGTGCATAACCGATCGCATAAATAAGAACATACTTAGTGCATAGCGGTAGTACATAAGCACATAGTGAATCATTCAAAGCAAATCTTGACTAAGTGCATAAGCGCATCTTGACTAAGTGCATAAGCACATCTTGTTGAGTACTTATAGTACTATCTTGGTTGTGTGCATAAGCACATCTTGACTAAGTGCATAAGCACATCTTGTTGATACTTATAATACTATCTTGGTGAATACATAGCGATGAGCCATATAAGCATGTTAATCATCCATATAGGATGTCCGAGTTCGAGTTTGGAACATTCAATATTCTAAGGCTCGATTCTCCACTAAGAGGTCTAAGTTCCAACTTTATGCAGGACACATGTGTGATCACATAGCCGACTATATCGATAATACTAAATACATTGAGTAATGCATAAAGTACCATTCGACTAATTTAGTGCATAAAGCACTTGGCGCGCCTTAAAAACTGCATAAGCATATACCTAATAGAATTTGAGATGCATATATATAAGCGCATCGCATGCCATAAGTGCATAAAGCTCTTTGCACACATTACTAAATGTATATAACATTCATATATAATTTAAAGTTGAGCTAAATGCTTAGGCTTGACTACAACATGACACTAAGGAGCTGAGACTAAGCTGAATATAGAAACTAAGCAATAATATGGTTACGAGATTAAACAAATGCATGATACTAAAATTGAATTAATTACTAAAATACTATAACATAAACCAAGGCTGAGCTATAACTTGATATTATAGCGGAACAATAATATAAAGCTTAACTACTATAAACATAATGAGACGCTATGGCATATAACTAAGTTTTCACTATAAATAATACTGAGGTTGAGCTACGACATACTACAGAGTAAGACCAATCGGGTCTACTAAATACTGAATATGGCCAAATAGGTCAATATGATAATGAATATGACCAAAGCGAATCAACATGACAGTTAATATGACCAAGCAGGTCAAATTGATGTATACGACCAAACGGGTCAACTTGATTCTTAATATGACCAAGCGGGTCAACTTGATGCTTAATATGACCAGGTCAACGATACTTAATATGACCAAACATGTCAACATGATACTTTATGACCCAACGGGTCAACCTTGATACTTATATGACCAAGAGGTCAACATGATACTCAATATGACAAAAGCAGTCGACGATAATTAATATGACCAAAGAGGTCAACATGATACTTAATATGACCAAACGGGTCAACTTGATACTTTATATGACCAAAGAGGTCAATATGATACTGAATATGACCACATGGGTCAACATGATACTGAATATGACCTCACGGGTCAACATGATAATAATATGACCACACGGGTCAACGTGATACTAATATGACCTCACGGGTCAACATGATACTAATATGACCACACGGGTCAACATGTTACTAATATGACCAAACAGGTCAACATGACACTAATATGACCTCACGGGTCAACATGATACTAATATGACCACACGGGTCAACATGTTACTAATATGACCAAACGGATTAACATGATACTAATATGACTTCACGGGTCAACATGATACATAACACATAGTACTTGAGATATAGCAAGGCATATATATACTAAACAAGCAATCTACTAAACATGTTAACTAAAAATCCGTTACTCACGGGCCGTATAATGCAAGATGAATGATTACGATATGCCTCGAACATCTATATCATGATAGATGCACATACAACATTAACACATAACAACTAGGAATGAATATAACATGATAATGCAAATATAAGTGCAACTAAGCACATAAAAGCATGAATATAACATGATAATGCAAATATAAGTGCAACTAAGCACACATAAACTAACTATAATGCATAAACTCATAAACTAGTTATGGCATAAATCTCGCCAAAATGCACTACTATGCTCTCGAACTCGAGCTAAGCTAACCAAGTATTGTCACTTGGTTCTATACTTTCATAACATGTATTATAACCATATGAATGAGAACATAAGCTATCATAGCATATAATCACCGGACTTGTAAAACATCTTATCATGTCGTAATTATCAAAACACTTAACAAGCGTTTCGATTTTCTGTGATCGTGCAAATGCATCATTTGACTCACTTAACTACTTAAACAGTTATGAGGCTATTTTTCCATGAAAGTATACTATTTTCCTTTCCGAAATGGTATGGCATGCATGAAACAGACTACGGTCTATCCGGTATGAATTTTTAAAGTTTGGTTTCTTTGCATTTTAAGATCGACCCTTGCTATACCAAATCGCATTTTAGACCAACTTAAGCGTAACACACAAAAATACGGTCTAGCGGAAGCATACGAGCCTTTGGGTGCTACAATCAGCATCACAACATAAGGTACAAAGAATGGTTTTCCCATTTATTTAGAATAAGATTCATTAATTGAAACCATAAGTTTACATTAATGAAAGTAGTCGAAATAGGACCAAAAGATAATTAAAGCGGTCTCGTTTATTCATCAGAGTCGCCTATGACCATGCCCCTTGCCAAGCGTCTTCGAATAATGAGCTATCGCCTTAAACCTGAGAACACATGCTAAAAAGGTCAGCTTACGCTGGTGAGTTCATAAAGTTTAATTACAAAAGTAATAGTGGACCTGATAGAGTTTAATTGCTACATGCGACTAAGGAAGATATCTAATAAACATATCAACCAACAATCAGTCAATCCATAATCAATCCAATCAATAATCAATCCAATCAATAATCAACCGAATCAATAATCAATCCAATCAATAATCAATCCAATACGTATGAGATCTTAATGCAGGGCCCCGAGCGAATCTAGCCAGCACGGTCATAGAAAGGCCTAGAACACAAGCTACCCTAGTCTCGGTCGGTCTATTCTTAGCTAGGCATCACGTTATAGCATAGAGATGCTACCCTAGTCTAAGTAAACAATTGTTGCATGTCTAACCTTTCCTAGTCAACACATTAGCAATTCAAAAGAATAGTGGCAGGTCCAAGAAATAGTTTGTTTTCACATAAACACATAAGATCACAATCCAAAATCAAATATTCCAAACAACAGTCATTCTCACATAATATTCACATATCCAAATACGGTTGGTTAAAAGCAGCATGTATTCTCCCCCAAAATAGTTATGAAAACATTTGAAATGAGAGGCTATGAAACTCACCTTAGCCACATCAATGCACTATTCACTATTGACACGACTGGAATCTAGAGCTAATCTTCACGACATCCAGAAGAATGTACGACGAGTACGATAGAATAGAAGTGACGCAACCTAATGCGTATACGATATTCTTAAATTACGGCTCATACGATAAAGAAGTCAATAAAAGAAATGTGTCGTAGTTTTCGTGGATTATTCGTGTCATTACTTTCAAAATTCCATTATCGTTCCCAAAAGTTTATAATTAATATCTCAAAAATTTAGTTTTAACGTTTCGTGCGGTGGTAAGAAACATAGACGCGACGCACAACTCACTCGAAAAGGGAGAAGACGTCGACAAAATCAAGACATACTAACCAGAACGCACGCCAAAAGGAAAAAGACATCGACAAATTCAAGAAATACTGACAATACTCAAGCTAGTCAAAGACTAGGAAATGACGACAACCACTTATGTAATATAAATAGGTTAATTTCAATAATTTCCCCATAATCCCAACGTACATGTTAATAATAAAAGATAAGTTTCCATTTATTACTAAATTAATAAAGGTTTCTCAATTGATGTGCTTACCGTGTGCAAGTTTTAAAAATTTATAGACACGATTTATCCGTCTATTACTATAAACACATACGAGCAAGTATACTCGTTCGCGATAGCAAAGGTGGGTAAGTCGAGATCATCCCAAGGGATTTTGCGTTTGAAATTGTTTTAAAGGATTGGTAACAAGAAAGCTTTGTCAAGGCTCTACAAAAATGATGGTTTTAGTGAAATTCAATATAAAGAAACATATACTTGTGTAGTCTATAGGCAATCATAGTAAGTGTTCATGAAGGCTTGGTGTAAACTCTTGATGTGATGCACAAATCATAAGCAAATGATTTCCAACCCATGGTTTATGTTTTGTAAAATCATTTTAAGAACAATAACATATAGGTAATCCTTTGGTCCTTATCCTAATGATTATCCTTTAGAAAATCCATTTGTTTGTAAAATGTTCTTATTAATATCGTTCCTACGAATCTTTCGACCTTTCGTGATGAAAATGTTTCTAGTCTTGTTTCAATAAGTAAACACGGTGGTTGTGAATCACCATATCCCCATACTAGTTTGTCACTTAACTTTTTAGAATAAAACACAAGAGAAATCCTTTCGGTCCTTTTTCTTAAAACATGTTTTACCGACAAATCAAACAAGACTAGTAGTTTTCCAACAAACTTATTTAAACAAGATCATTTATACATACATCACACATGAGAACACTAGTATGATTTCCTACATCCTTACACACAAGTATATTCAAGAACTACTCCATGATAATTATAACAAAACACAAGTAATACCAAAGTAATCCCAATAACTCAAAAGAATAGAAATCCATAACAAGTTTCATAGAATACCTAAACTTTTGGGATTACAAGAACTAGAATTCGTGGATTATAGCAACCACACGCCTCCAATCGCCTAGCTTAACCGTATAACTCCGAATGATCAAAACAATGGACGAGAATGAGTCTCTCCAACCTCCTGGACGTTTATAGTAATAACTAAACTTTTGGGATGAATAAAATGGTTGGTAATAGTTTTGGTGTAAACTATTACACTATGGGTTGTGTCACACCTAGACTACTAAGTCTAGGTTCAATATATAGCCAAAGAACCATAACTAGCTGGCCAAAAACGTTCTCTGCAAGTAAATAACAGGAAATGATCGGCCTCCAATGATTATGGGGAGTTAAGGCAACATTAAATGAAAATTGTGTAACTCCAGTTCATGCAACCGGATCGGTTGCAACGCAACTGGATCGGTTGCGCCTTCTTCACTCGCCCAACCGGATCGGTTGCGGGCTCCAACAGAACGGTTGGGCGCCTCTTGTACCCCTAGTTTTGATTTTGTTGACTTTTCTTGATTTGCGACTTTTTCTTTGTTTTCGCTGATGATTTCCAAGACGAAACTTGATCTTAACTTGTTGTGGATACTTAGAAATCTTTGCGCTTCCTAGTCATTGAGTCCAAGAGCTTCCTTACTCGACTTCCTTTCTCGGGAATTCTCCAAACGTGCATGAAAACTTCATTTCTTCATCTTTTGTGATACCTAGCTACATACACACACTACACGCATGTTTTGCACTTTTGCAACAATTATGAGTAAATATAGCCGATTATCATACACAAACCAACAATAACGCTACTAAAACATTTTCATTTTGGCGTTATCAAATTCTCCACACTTAAGTTCTACTGCGCCTCGAGTAGGTCTAACATTTGCAAAAATCGATTTCAATGATCTTGACACCGTGGTTCCGAAAATTTAACAATCATCTCAAAAGAAATAATCATTAATTTGCTTTTAATATGTGAAAACTTTAAAATGAACCAAACACTTTAGATAACACAACTAGAACACCTCACGAATGATTTTAAGAATTCACTCAACACTCATATATTGGTGGGTATATGTAAATCACTCAATGCCTAGTTATGATTAATGCTTTTTACCATAAACTTGTACAAGTATCAAAATAAAGAAAATAAATTCATCAAAGATCGATTTTATTCGGGTTATATCGTTAAGGCTTCGGGTTTATAAAAGGTATGGATAAGGCATGGAATGGTTTATGAAATTGGTGTTAAAAGAAAAATAAAGTCAAGTCTAAACCTCCATGTTGCTAGTCATCATACAAACCACAATCCCGAAAATGATTATATCTTCCTCCTCTTCACATATCGATCTCCAAACATATATATCTCAATTTAGTTCATTGGCTAATGAATATTCTTCATATAGCACATTGGCTATAACCATTTTTTTTAACAAAGTTCCCCCACACTTAGTGTAAGCATACACCACAAAAATACAAATGAGAAGGCGTCTCCTTCATCTTTGTTGGAGAATGGTACACTATAGACAAAGTGTAGCTTCTTCATAATCATCAAAAACAATCCAACACTCCAAACAACTAGCAACAAACCAATAGACATGACATGGGTTGGCTAAGGTTTAAGGTGTAAAATCTTTTTGTATTTTTCCGGTTTAAACAAGAATGAAAAGATTGGCTCGAAGGGTGTAACTAAAGGTATCTAGTGCTAAAAATGAGCACTAACAAATGGGTCCATATAAGGTGGTTAACTAACCATGTGGTTAGCAAAAACATTAGATGTAAAATGGAAGGGCATTTGGGTTAAATCCTACAATGCCTCTTATCACTTGAACATATTTTATCACTCGAGAGTGATTTTAACGTAATGCATAACAAGTACAAGTTATAGAATTGACACAATCACGGCACACTCATAGCAAATATAAAACAAAAGATGTGTTTTATACAAAAGAAACCTCACAATTAAGTGGAAAAAAGCTATAATGCGTGCTAGAAAATGCTATCGAATCCATAATGAATTACTTAGTAATTTGGTTCAAATCAAAATTTCAAAACCTCATTTTACCATTGAAATACCCAAGTTATTCTTTTAATATATCTCAATAACGTGTGAAAACAACTAGACAATCAAGGGCGATTTCCTGTTAATTACTTAAATCCCAAAAACTAAAAAAAATACTAAAAAACTAAAAAAATTTAAAAATCGTATAATTTTTCCTATTTTCTTCCCTCCGCCATACTTAAGTTTTGCATTATCCTCAATGTAATAAAAATGAACTTCAAAGTAAAGAAAATGGGAAAAAGAAATAGTCAAAAAGATACCACGGGATATATATGCAATACGCATATTGGGTCATATGCAAGCATGTGAGTTATCCAACTCCAAATATTTGACCAACAATAAGATTCCGTCACATCCATCCTGCAAACAAAACTGCAAAATACGCAATACACAAAACAAAACAAACAAACAATCCAAAATGCTACTAAAATTATAAAAAAAAATAAACAAAGCATGATAATCATCCTAAAGAAATAGTTAAGAGATATAGATAATATTGTTCAACACATGATAACCATTGTTTTTGAAACCATAAATCAAGAATGAGCCACGATCATTCGTCATCCTCAGTCATATCATCACCTTCATTATCATCATCGCTTTCGGTTTCATAGTTCTCCTCTCATCAAAGATTGTAAACCTTTCTCTTCTTCTTCTCCTTCATAGCGCTGATGAAGATCCTCCAACATCATAGCTAGATCCTCCAACCTCGGGTAATCTACCATATGCGGTCTTGGGTGCGGAAATGGTGCATATCCGGGATATGGATACGGATAGGGTCCGGATAAGAGGTGTAGGGAAAGGTATGGTGGAACATTAGGTGGATTGTAGGGTGGCAACTCGTAATGGCTTCTGAGCCTTATGTTGAAAAAATCGGCATTGAATAATCATTGATGTAATTGTTTCTCAACATCATCGAATCTCTCACACTTCCTACACTCAATTTCATTCAAATGTTGGTTCCACCGTCCCCGACCCTGAGTCAAAACTACTAGGCGTACCCGTTGCACGTTTCCCATCGGTATATTGCCCATTGGCACATTTCCTTCTTCTTTGTGGTGGTTGTTGTTGTTGTTGTTGTGGTTCAATCCATGCTCCTAACGTTTTCGTCTTCTTATTCAAAGCATTTCCAAAACCATTTGCATTCCAATCTACAAAACTTTGGCTCGCCACACTTGTGCCAACTCACTACTATTGTAATACCAAGATTCCTTGCCAACCTTGTCACAAATGGCCTCCACAAATGTTGCTATTACCTTTAATTCCGGGGCTCTCCTAGACAAATACGGCTATGTGCTGTGCATTTCCATCCTTAGTTTCCTCCAATAACATCATAACCCACAAGTCCGACATGACATTTGTCCACGCCCAACTCTATGAAGCGGCCTAATTACTAGCAACTTGTGTAGCACTCTCATCAATGGATTCCTAATGGTTGCAACATTCCTCCTAGTACAAGAAGGATCTCCCACTCGATTCCGATGGCGGGGATACTAGGGTATTCTTTTCAAACCTCTAAGCCTCGAAAATGAGCTTGAACAATCGATGCTTTATCTCATTCGGTTCATACAAGCCAAACAACGGCAAAATCATGCAATGTGTAGGCGTGATCCCACCTACAAAGCCTAAACCAAACACAAACTTCCTCCATGATGTTTCGAACATTGACCTTTCTTTCAAAGTACATGGTCTAAAAGAACTCCATACACCATTCACGATAAACCTCTTCATTAATGCTAAATGCTCTTTCCCATGACAAATCATCAAACGAATCCCCATCAACCGGATAGACATAAGACATCCGCATCATATTACGCAACTCATTTTCACACTCATACTCGCAAACAAATCCCAATCAATCACCCTTGGAACCAAAAGTCATCTATTTTGCAACTTTGATAATCATTCCACAGCATGTTTCTCCTCGTTGGTAAGATCTTTGAACTTCAAGTTTCATTCGCCCGTCTTCAAGCTATACGTGACTTTCTTCCTTGCGTTCCTTTGGCAATACTTGGCAACAATCGGGTTTAGTGGAACCGTGTCGAACTGAACAACCTCAACATTTCTCTGTAGAAATCATAAATATAAGTCAATATAAAGTGTTAGAACAAGCGGGAAGGTCTATGGAAGCCTCAAGGTCTACTTCAAAAATTCAAAATTCCCACATCGAGCGTGGAACCGGATCGGTTGAGGAGAAACCGGACGGTTCCACCCTCTCTATCCAGCTGACCGGTTGCGCCAGAACCGGATCGGTTCTCAACTCGCTAAGGCTTTGCCTTCAAATCCATTCCACTATATTTTTCTAACTCCAATTCACTCTAGGCGCATTCTAACATTATCAATGATTCCCACATCCTCAAATTGTTCTTAATTCGTTTTCCAAAGCTTCCAATCATCAAATATTCATCTTGCTTAGAACTCAACAATCTCAATCCTTAATTCTCAATTACTTGTTCTAATCAACAATGTGGCATCTAAAATTTATTAAAAACGCGTCATCTACCAACTAGGAATCATCAATTGCAACTTAATTTGATTCAATGGCATAACTTAATTAAATCCGAAAATTCAATCATCAAATACTCATTCCATGTTGAATCAATCACTCTGGTTCTTTTGCGATGCATTCCTATATCAATTACCAGCTTAATCCTAAAGATTACAACTTAATTGAATTTATCAAAGACCCCAAATTAGTGACCTAATTTGTAATTGAATCAAATGCTCTAATTAAACCTTAATTAAGTTAATTGATTAGGATGCTTACTTGCTTAGGTGCCATGATGATATTCTACAACCTTTACAATCTCCAAATAACTTCTAACGGACAAATTTTGAGAAACCCAGCTGGAGGATTAGTGTGTGTATGTGTTTTTCTGGAAAAATTGAATTTTTTGTATATATACTTGCATGCAACCGGATCAGTCATGGATACAACCGTTTCGGTTGGCATTTTTGCAAAATTTTGCCTTTTTCACTTTACTTGGGCATTTTACCTTCCAAGCAACAATCATTTACTCAAAAATCCGTTTAAAGATGCACACAACATTCATCCAACCATTTGGAAATTTCAACAATATCTAATCTCAAAAACTAAATCATAATACTCATAACTCAAACTAAAACTCAAAATGCATTAATTAAATAACTTCAAAATAATAAGAGAAAATAATAATGAAATGAAAAACAAGAAATCCTAAATGCATAAAATTAAAGTTCATGAGAATCAAGCAAACAATTGCTTGTTATTATGGTGTTTTGCTTCTCCTTATTACTCCTCGAAATACTCATGCCTTAAGATGTCCTCACTTAGAAATTTCCGGTCAATTCACGGTGTGTTTAGTAAGTTTTGAACTTCCTTATAAATCTTCTCCCATCCGGGCATAGTATATCAAATTTGACGTGCCATTCTCGTCTCCATCCTCTCTTTTGTAAACACTTGACCCTCGGGTCCCCATTCCAAATTTTTGAGTTGAACCGGTAGAGAACCTAAGAAATCGGCTAGCTTCTTGTAAACAAGGATGTTTTGAATGGATAATAAAATGCTTCCACCGCTAGTCGCGTTCCATCTCATCCTCAATATCAAGTATGGTGGAGCTAGTGGTCCATACATCGGATTTCCATGGACATCACGTCCAATTTCAAAACAAGTCAAGTCATCGTCTGCTTCCTTCAATTCTAAATCTTCTATGAATTCCAAAATGGTCCCTTGGTTTGGGATAATAGGTTTGTTTGAGATCCCATCATCGATTGTCATCGTACCCTACCCGTATCTATGATTGCACCACATGCGTGGAGCAGTCTTCCTAGTAGAGGTAGACTCTTATCAGCAGGGATGTCTAGAACTAGAAAATCGGCCAAGTAGGGTTGATAGCCAATTTGAACTCTTACGTTTTCACCTCATGAGTGTGTAAATACTCATCATTTTAGTCAACTGAATGCAAAACATTTAAAATGCTCGAAATGCATCAAAATCTGAAAATATCTTAAAATTGCATTTTATATGTTTCGGATGCAAAATGTTTAAAATCGATGAAAAATGAGCTAAGTTTGCATAATTGGCGCTTCAGTCCCCAAGTTTCAAAAGTTGTCGAAATAGTCCCGAGCACTTATTTTACAAGAAAAGTCACCAAAGGTCCTTTTAAAATCATAAGTTGTCAAAATTAGTCCTTTGGTGAAAAATGTCAAAAGTTTTGAGAAATTACAAGTTTGGTCCTTCAAGTTTCAAATTTGGCAAAAATAGTCCTTGGAAATTTGAAAATGTCTATTATGGTCCTTGTACTATTGAAACTTGGCAAAAGTGACCCTTGAAACAACTTTGATAAATTGGCAGAATTGATCCTTGGTCTTTCAGAAATTACAAATTGGTCCTTATGTTATTAATACAAGCCATGACCCTTGGACCTTGAACCCAGGCCAAAATACCACTTGACCCTTGGACCTTGACCCCTTTGTCCGATATTAACCCCAAGTCAAACCGGTCAACAAACACCCCTTTCCTCCTTTTCTTCTTCACTCTCCTCACCCACCGCTCAAATCACTCCACATACCCATCCTTCCACTCAACTCCTCCACACCATGTTCCCCACCTCAACAACATCAAAATGCATTAAATATTTCCTCCCCTTGCACTCAACCCCAGGTTGCAATATATCCACTTTCCGCTAAAAATATCATCAATGGCCAAAAGTTAGTCAAGTGATCCAAAGGCCAAGATTAAAGTGGGAAATGCTCGGAGGATAGTGGAAGACTTTTGATTATAAATAGAAGGAATAGAAGCGAGAAAAAAGCCAAGTAGTGTAATTTTAATTTAAGTATGTCGTTTTAATAAATTTTAGTTTTTCGGTGTATGTTTAATCTTTAAAGCTTTGTATTTCAAGTTATTAGTGTGTAATAAAGCTTTTGTTAACATCAATTTCAGTTTAAGTTTCATTTCAAGATTATGCAATTTTCAAGTTCGAATTCTCAAAATATTTAAAGGTTGTTATCATTGTTGTTAAAGACTTGTAAGCTCATATAAGCTCTTACTTAAGCTTTTCTAAGCTTTTATAAACCTTAAAATTCAGTTTAGATTCAAAACTCAAAATACCAAAATTACTAAAAATTAGTTAAAAAAAAAAACAAATGAAATGAAGATCAAGACTCGTGCAGTGCTGATTTTGGATTGCTTATTGGTATAGAGCTTCTTGGGAAGCTATAGGGTGTGATCTTAGTCATTGGTTCCCTGTTTATGCTTGAATCTCATCTTGTAAGCTATTTTCTTGATTTTTACATTTTCTAGTATAAGTACTTTAAACCTGTTAATTTTAGCTTTAATCTGTTTAAAAATAGTTAATATCAGATAATAAATAGGTTACTTAGATTAAAAATTTGTTTTAGTGTTTAAATTCTCTAAACAGTCCACATAAGGGGTGTTTGGAACTGCTTAGTTATCTATGTTAGAAGGCATATGTGTTATTGCTTGTTAGTGTTTCATGTCACCTTAGTATTAAATAGCTTAGTTCAGTCATTAAAACCAATCCTCATTAGTTAAAAAGTCAAAATAATCTTTAATCTTATTCTACTACTTAACTGTTATAAATTTGGATTACATAATCATACATACTAGCTTAAAAGTTGTTTATCCAATTTTAAATCGGTCTTATTATAGCTTAATATAACTTGTTGGTCCATAGAATTGATTTAAAGTTCATAAAAGTCAAAGTTTTAGTGTAAATTAAAAAGTCAAAATTTCAGTTGGGTCGTTTTTGAATAAACTTTAGAATTTTAGTGTGTGTTTAATACCAAGTTTTAGCCTAAAAGCTTTTGGGATATTAAAGTTTAGCTGCTTAACTAAATTAGAAAAATAGTAGTTCACTCCTAATCAGCTTATTAAGTGCTTTTCACTTAGTTTCTTTTAGACCCTTTTCTTAAAAAGTGTCATGTGCAAACAGTGTTTATTTTGGCTTATTTTGTGCTTATTTTCAAGTTATATTGCTTATTCAGTTATAATATTAGCTTATAATCAGTATCTAGCTTATTTCCAATTCACCTTGTGCTTATTCATTAGCTTATTAGTTATTTAGCTTAATCTAGTGCTTATTTCCATAATTTTGTTAACTGTTGAGATTTTCAAATATTATTACGTGCTTATTAGAGGTTTTCATAAAAGTTGTAGTTTTAAAAGTTGCTTATTTCCTTGTGCTTAATAAGTTTGTAAAATAAAATCAAAAAAAAAAATAGTTCAAAAGGTATTGCTGGGATTCGAACCAGTCGGTCCTCTCACAACAACCACGCCCAACACACCACTCCAACACCAACCGCCTTGGGTCTTTTATTGGTTATCTCATGCGCATTTAATTACTAAAGTACATTTGGCGGTTTAGAGAATAAGCTTTCCTTGGCTTATTTTCGCTTATTCTTTAAAGCACCCTCCACATTTTTATTTTTCTTAGGACCAGTAAAACTTAAAGTATTTTACGTAAAAGTTTGATTTTTCTAAAATGTTTTAGTATTTTTAATTAATTAATTAGATTAAAATCTTATTTAATTCATAATAAAAAATATAAAAGTCAAAAAATATAAATCTTTTTCTAAAATTTTCTTTTGTCATATATTAAGTAAGAAAATTGTTTTTACACTTGTAGGACTTTTATTTCATAAATTTTACGTTTTTGTTATGCACTGCGTAATTTTTACATATAACGACGTTTTCATTTTAAACCACGTTTTAGATAATTTAAGTTTACGTTTTAGTTAAAATAGTTTATTTAAGTTATTTTATTTTATAAATCAACAAAAACATCATTGTAAAAATAGTGATAGCGTTTATTTAATATATTTTAGCTTTTAATTTTCTTTAATTTGCATTTAAGTCCTTGTAATTTACAAACTTTTTCTTTAGGTATAGTTATCCATCAAAATCCTTCATCGATCACTATCCTTAGTGATTATTCTATCGTCTGAAAGTTTTGAAACACCATTGAGTCTCCGTGGGACTTAACGACCTAGGAATCCACTATATTCTCCGATCTTCATTGCATTGGTTTACGAGCGGTTTAAGTTTATTACGGTTAGCCATTCACAAGTGGTTAGCTTGTGTGATATAACTTGACGGTTCGGGACCCAATCAAATTTTGGCGCCATTGCTTTAGGGAGGCTTTAGCGTGTGTTAAACCTTTTGACCCATTCTTGCACATATACCATCTTTTGTAAATATTTTCATTCTTTGTTTTACAAAATGTTTTCAAAATCCAAAAATATCCATCCTTTATCCTCTAACTGCTTAATTCTCCATTCCTTATCCTCTATAACCGTTTAATTCTTCATCTCTTATCCTCTTATCCGTTTAATTCTTTATGTCATGGTTTTCGACATGTTCGAGGTGTGGAGGTCCATTTAACGGTGGAAATTGTCGTGATGTACCAATGTGAGTTTCGGAGACAAGTTTGTCGGTAATCCCGATCCCATTTCAAATAATGAAACACCGATTTTTCCTACCTACCTCACACCTAATACGAATCCTACTCATGCGAGTTTTGTGGAATGATTCTCATTACGGTTTTGATTGTCCACCACGGGTCCCGCTTGTCTATGAGCCGAACCATGTTACAATCGAACTTTGGTGAAAGTTATTTTCCCAATTATCTGTTGTGAGAATTGCGGGGGTCCTCATGCGACTTTTGAATGTCAACCGATGAATCAAAATTTTCACAATTCCAATTCTCCGGTTTGACAATTTCCAACCCCACAAGTATTCCATCATTCATCAATATCATCATGATAAAACTATTGGAGAGTTACTAGTGAAGAACGAGCGGCTAATCCTAGTACTCGGACTTCCGAGCCTTCACAACATTTCAATGATTACGAGGGTGTAATCTTCCACAAAGTTCAAGAAATACGATTCGAAAGAAACTACAAATGAAAAGAATGGTATGTAAGCTTGACGAGATGAATATAAGAATCCGATATGATGGCGATGATGATGAGGATACTATTCAAATGAGGGAATATTATGATTATGACGAGGAGAGTGCTATTCAATTGAACGATATTATTTCTCAACTCCCTCGTCTATTGCTATCACACCTATCTTACCTATTATTGCTTCCAAAGACTCTCTCACCATGGGGATAAGCATCTCAAAGACTATTCGGAAGCGGAATCGTCTAATGTTGAGAACTTCGTCCCAATCCCAAGTGAGTCGAGGATATATCCGATAGTGATTGTGATTTGCCTTTTATGATTCTCTTGACATTTACGAGGTTACTTCCGGATTTTCTCAAATCCTCTTTTGAATTTAATAATGACTACACTTTTGGGAAAGTAAATCCTCTTTTCGATGAAATGTCCGAGGCCGATAGAGACCATCACGGAAGTGGTGGAAATTGCTAGCTCTGAGCACACCACTTGTCCCACCTCGTATTCTATCTTATCTCTTCCATCATGTGATGACGATTCTATCCTCACCGATGAGATGTCTTTCAGTATCCCGTTGAGCCATCTAGCGAAGACAAAATTTTAATCCGAGGATGCTCGTTGGAAGAAAATGCACATGGATGAAAATTTTAATGAGATGTTTGAGCTTGAAACGTACATCATCCGAACCTTTCTTCCTTTCGTCACATACGGTGTGACTTCTCCATGTCTTAACTCCTTGGGAATGAAGACACTATCTTTGACCCGACATTTTCATTTATTATTTTGAGCCGGTTCTATGTATATCTCGTCGGTGTGGAACTTTCACGTGCTTCAATGTTTGTACAAACATCTTGAATGAAAGTCCGATGGAGATTGTCTCTTCCACTTACTTCCCATGAACAAATGAATTGGTCGAGTCAAGCTAGCGACTCGAGAATCAAAACAATAGCTAAATATGGGTTTTCACCCATATTTCATCTTCTTTCTATTTTCTACCACCCTAGTGTGGGAGTTGCCTCCGCTATTAAAAAAAAAAAAAAAAAAAATAATTTTCAAATAATGGCGTAGTATTTCCCTTTTCGTTCTTTGTTTCGCATAACCGCGGTACTTTGAATATTGAGGGCAATATTCATTTCTAAGTGTGGGGAATTCTCACGAATTTTATCATAAGTATTATCCACCCAATTCCCCCATTTTTGGCCAAAATTTTTTTTTGGAGTAAGTGTTTTCACTTACTCGACAAATGGTAATCATCCGCCATGTCTAACCCACATAAGGATTGGCTAATCCAGAGCAAACGGCTCTTGGTAAAGATTTCTCAAATCCGTTTATGGCTTGCAATTTGCCCAAAATTGTATGGTATTCAACTCACCATATCCTAAAAAGTGAAGAGTTGGCTAGCCCGCAAGTTTATGGCTTGTGGTAAAGGCGGTGGAAAAACCATAATTGGTAATCACTCACCAAAGATAATATCGATAATTTATCTAAGAGTTGGCTAGTCCGAAGCAAACGGCATGGTAAAGACAAATCAAATCCGTTTGACTCGGTGATTTGCTCAAAATCATTTGGTTATCGATGTACCAAGGTTCTTACTTGAGCTGAAACATTTGGCTACTCGAAGTAATGGCTTTTGGTAAAGAGATTCAAATCCATTAAGTTTTCTCCAAAGATTGCTAAGGACTAGCAATAGTTTAGTGTGGGGATTGATGAGTGTGTAAATACTCATCATTTTTGGTCAATCTGAGCTGCAAAACATTTAAAATGCTCGAAATGCATCAAAATATGAAAATATCTTAAAATTGCATTTTATATGTTTCGGATGCAAAATGTTTAAAATCGATGAAAAATGAGCTAAGTTTGCATAATTGGCGTTTCAGTCCCCCAAGTTTCAAAAGTTGTCGAAATAGTCCCGAGCACTTATTTTACAAGAAAAGTCACCAAAGGTCCTTTTAAAATCATAAGTTGTCAAAATTAGTCCTTTGGTGAAAAATGTCAAAAGTTTTGAGAAATTACAAGTTTGGTCCTTCAAGTTTCAAATTTGGCAAAATAGTCCTTGGAAATTTGAAAATGTCTATTATGGTCCTTGTACTATTGAAACTTGGCAAAGTGACCCTTGAAACAACTTTGATAAATTGGCATAATTGATCCTTGGTCTTCGAAATTACAAATTGGTCCTTATGTTATTAATACAAGCCATGACCCTTGGACCTTGAACCTGTGCCAAAATACCACTTGACCCTTGGACCTTGACCCCCTTTGTCCGATATTAACCCCAAGTCAAACCGGTCAACAAACACCCCTTTTCCTCCTTTTCTTCTTCTCCTCACCCATCATACGAAATCACTCCACATACCCATCCTTCCAGCTCAACTCCTCCACACCATGTTCCCCCCACCTCAACAACATCCAAAATGCATTAAATATTTCCCTCCCCCTTGCACTCAACCCCCCAGTTGCAATATATCCACTTTCCCGCCAAAAATATCATCAATGGCCAAAAGTTAGTCAAGTGATCCAAAGGCCAAGATTAAAAGTGGGAAATGCTCAGAGGGATAGTGGAAGACTTTTTGATTATAAATAGAAGGAATAGAAGCAGAGAAGAAAGCCAAGTAGTGTAATTTTAATTTAAGTATGTCGTTTTAATAAATTTTAGTTTTTCAGTGTATGTTTAATCTTTAAAGCTTTGTATTTCAAGTTATTAGTGTGTAATAAAGCTTTTGTTAACATCAATTTCAGTTTTAAGTTTCATTTCAAGATTATGCAATTTTCAAGTTCGAATTCTCAAAATATTTAAAGGTTGTTATCAGTTGTTGTTAAAGACTTGTAAGCTCATATAAGCTCTTACTTAAGCTTTTCTAAGCTTTTATAAACCTTAAAATTCGGTTTAGATTCAAAACTCAAAATACCAAAATTACTAAAAATTAGTTAAAAATAAAAAAACAAATGAAATGAAGATCAAGGCGGTGCAAGGTCGATTTTGGATTGCTTATTGGTATAGAGCTTCTTGGGAAGCTATAGGGTGTGATCTTAGTCATTGGTTCCCTGTTTATGCTTGAATCTCATCTTGTAAGCTATTTTCTTGATTTTTACATTTTCTAGTATAAGTACTTTAAACCTGTTAATTTTAGCTTTAATCTGTTTAAAAATAGTTAATATCAGATAATAAATAGGTTACTTAGATTAAAAATTTGTTTTAGTGTTTAAATTCTCTAAACAAATCCACATAAGGGGTGTTTGGGCGCTTAGTTATCTATGTTAGAAGGCATATGTGTTATTGCTTGTTAGTGTTTCATGTCACCTTAGTATTAAATAGCTTAGTTCGATCATTAAAACCAATCCTCATTAGTTAAAAGTCAAAATAATCTTTAATCTTATTCTACTACTTAACTGTTATAAATTTGGATTACATAATCATACATACTAGCTTAAAAGTTGTTTATCCAACTTAAATCGGTCTTATTATAGCTTAATATAACTTGTTCATCCATAGAATTGATTTAAAGTTCATAAAAGTCAAAGTTTTAGTGTAAATTAAAAGTCAAAATTTCGGTTGGGTCGTTTTGAATAAACTTTAGAATTTTAGTGTGTGTTTAATACCAAGTTTTAGCCTAAAAGCTTTTGGGATATTAAAGTTTAGTGCTTAACTAAATTAGAAAATAGTAGTTCACTCCTAATCGACTTATTAAGTGCTTTTCACTTAGTTTCTTTTAGACCCTTTTCTTAAAAAGTGTCATGTGCAAACAGTGTTTATTTTGGCTTATTTTGTGCTTATTTTCAAGTTATATTGCTTATTCAGTTATAATATTAGCTTATAATCAGTATCTAGCTTATTTCCAATTCACCTTGTGCTTATTCATTAGCTTATTAGTTATTTAGCTTAATCTAGTGCTTATTTCCATAATTTTTGTTAACTGTTGAGATTTTCAGCTTATTCTGTGCTTATTAGAGGTTTTCATAAAAAGTTGTAGTTTTAAAAGTTGCTTATTTCCTTGTGCTTAATAAGTTTGTAAAATAAAAATCAAAAAAAAAAAAAATAGTTCAAAAGGTACCGCTCTGGGATTCAAACCAGTCGGTCCTCTCGCCCAACACACCACTCCAACACCAACCGCCCTTGGGTCTTTTATTGGTTATCTCATGCGCATTTAATTACTAAAGTACATTTGGCGGTTTAGAGAATAAGCTTTCCTTGGCTTATTTTACGCTTATTCTTTAAAGCACCCTCCACATTTTTATTTTTCTTAGGACCAATAAAACTTAAAGTATTTTCGTAAAAGTTTGATTTTTCTAAAATGTTTTAGTATTTTTAATTAATTAATTAGATTAAAATCTTATTTAATTCATAATAAAAATATAAAAGTCAAAAAATATAAATCTTTTTCTAAAATTTTCTTTTGTCATATATTAAGTAAGAAAATTGTTTTACACTTGTAGGACTTTTATTTCATAAATTTTACGTTTTTGCTTATGACTCGCGTAATTTTTACATATAACGACGTTTTCATTTTAAACCACGTTTTTAGATAATTTAAGTTTACGTTTTAGTTAAAATAGTTTATTTAAGTTATTTTATTTTATAAATCAACAAAAACATCATTGTAAAAATAGTGATAGCGTTTATTTAATATATTTTAGCTTTTAATTTTCTTTAATTTGCATTTAAGTCCTTGTAATTTACAAACTTTTCTTTAGGTATAGTTATCCATCAAAATCTTATCGATCACTATCCTTAGTGATTATTCTATCGTCTGAAAGTTTTGAAACACCATTGAGTCTCCGTGGGACTTAACGACCTAGGAATCCACTATATTCTCCGATCTTCATTGCATTGGTTTCGGCGGTTTTAAGTTTATTACGGTTAGCCATTCACAAGTGGTTAGCATGTGTGATATAACTTGACCGTTCGGGACCCAATCAATTGCGCTTACTAAGACCCAACGTCTTAAATAATGGATAGGGCATAACATTGACGCTCGAACCCGTGTCCACCAAAGCATACATTGGTGTGGTCCCCGTTTACTTTAATCGGCAAAACAAAATTTCCCGGGTCTTTCTCCTTACGTGGCATACCCCTAAACAAAATCCTATCTCTATCTTCCTCCGATAGATCTTTATCCTCCAATCTTGCTCTTGCTAACATCACCGCATCTAGTTTCTTGCGGTATAAAACATAATCTTGTAGTACCTCAATTACCGGCGTTTTCTCATTTAGTTCGAGAAATTTTTGTTCAAGGTTTTCCAAGATGGCTTCTTTTTGTTCTTGGGTTAAAGGTTTGAGGTGTTTGGTGTAGTGGGTGGTGAAGGTGTGTAATAATTGTTTTTGTTGGTGGATGTGGTAGGAGTTAATTTGTTGGATGAGGTTTTCTTTCTATTAGCCTTCCCCATCTTAATGACTTCCACATTCTCCTTTTCCATATTAGCACATAATTCCACAAGCATTTCATTACCCTTTCTCCTCTTCCAAGTCGGTGATGTTGATCCTCATCTCCTAAAGCAAAGTCCACTTGACATTTGGTTGTCAAGAAAATCCGCCCAAAACATACGTTGGGCTCATCATCGATACCTTCCTCCAAGACAACAAAATCGCTTGAAAATGTGACCATGAATGTTATCCTTAAGATTCTTAACCATTCTCCTCCCGTAAGCTTCGTAATCCAAACGTATGTGGCTAATTTGATCAAGAACTTTCTCCAAAATGTAATTTTCACCATAGTCCATGTTTAGTTGAGCGTCCCACGCACTCACCCCCTCGACACTACAAGGCGTACCAAACCTCATAAGTGGTGAATCATACTCCGTTAGTGGTGCTTGCGTGAATACCACAACTCTACCCTTCTTAGGAAGTTGAACCTTGTTCTCTCCCACTTCTTCTACACAATCCGCATCAATACCCTAGTCCTTCTTACTTTCTTCTAAAATATTCCCAATCTTCTGTAACGAATTCTCGGTGTCTTTGAACATCTCATCCAAGTTACGTAGGTACTCAGAAATTCCGCTTAAACTATCCATAACAACTATCTAACAAGACAAAACAAAACCAAAGACAAAATCCAAATCATTAGCGTTAGAGTTAGTAAAACCAAAGCAAACTACGAAACATATACTAAACAAGTAAAGGCACTTAACAAAACTAAAAACACAAGCTAAAACTCAAAATCGAAAAACTAGAAATTTTTATCGAGAGCTCCAACCGGATCGGTTGGCCCTCCAACCGATTCGGTTGGTGGTAAAACTTCTTAACCAAAACTTCCAACCGATCTGGTTGTGGGCTGCAACCGAACGGTTGGATCAATTTTCCAAAAAATAAATTTATTTTTTTATTATTTTTTTTAAACCTGTTAATTTAATTTAATTAAAGACCATTAATTGTACTTAAACTCTTAATTAATTGAGGCTACTCATTATCCTTATTAATTAAAAATATTAATTGAGTTAATTAATCAAAACTATATTAACTAATCTACTTAACTACTCATTAAAACTATTAACCCATAAAAACTGAAATTAACCAAGCTAATAACTGTAATTAAAACAAAATTAACTAAAACGCAAATAAAACAAATAATGATTAAATATCAAAAATCTAAAAATATACTAAGAAAAGCATAAACAATCTATAAGACAATCTATAAAAATCAGAAATGAGAAGAATCAAACTATAAACTATAACACAAAACACTGGATAAAGCAAAACTATGAAATCAAAAACAAAAACTTTTCCGAGAGCACTAACCGGTTCGGTTGCTAGCGCAACCGATTCGGTTTGCCTCGAAACAAAAAAAAAATTATATGAAATCTAATTTTAATATTACCAATTTTACAGATTCTTAACAAGATCAAAATACTTAAAAATCCAAAATCACGGCAGCGGTGCCAAAAACTAGATGTGCTTACCGTGTGCAAGTTTTAAAAATTTATAAACACGGTTTATCCGTTAATTACTATAAACACATACGAGCAAGTATACTCGTTCGCGATAGCAAAGGTGGGTAAGTCGAGATCGTCCCAAGGGATTTTGCGTTTGAAATTGTTTTAAAGGATTGGTAACAAGAAAGCTTTGTCAAGGCTCTCTAAAAAATGATGGTTTTAGTGAAATTCAATATAAAGAAACATATACTTGTGTGTAGTCTATAGGCAATCATAGTAAGTGTTCATGAAGGCTTGGTGTAAACTCTTGATGTGATGCACAAATCATAAGCAAATGATTTCCAACCCATGGTTTATGTTTTGTAAAATCATTTTAAGAACAATAACATATAGGTAATCCTTTCGGTCCTTATCCTAATGATTATTCTTTAGAAAATCCATTTGTTTGTAAAATATTCTTATTAAACTAGTTCTCACGAATCTTTCAACCTTCGTGATGAAAATGTTTCTAGTCTTGTTTCAATATCTAAACATGGTGGTTGTCAATCACCATATCCCCATACTAGTTTGTCACTTAACTTTTGGAATAAAACACAAGAGAAATCCTTTCGGTCCTTTTCTTAAAACATGTTTTACCGACAAATCAAACAAGACTAGTAGTTTTCCAACAAACTTATTTAAACAAGATCATTTATACATGCATCACATATAAGAAAACTAGTATGATTTCTACATCCTTACACACAAGTATATTCAAGAACTACTCCATGATAATTATAATAAAACACAAGTAATAACAAAGTAATTCCAATAACTCAAAAGAATAGAAATCCATAACAAGTTTCGTAGATGTAAGATATTAACTTTTCACATACACATCAAACCATAACACAAAGTAGCATATAGATGGAATTCTAGAGAGAAAGTTAGAGGTTTAGGGAACTTGAGTGAGAGAAAGTGAAAGATATTATTATGAGCTCCAACTCTACCTTGGAAGGTGAGAGTATTTATAGTCTTACATAACTCGCCACACTTTGGGGCGTGGATCGGGCATACGGTGGGTAAAGACCCGTCCGTCCTCCACGGTGTTACTCAACTAAATTACTACTTAACTTAAAAGAACTACGAACACGAGCTTTCTAACGATTACATATACTTGAGGTGACCGACTCTTTAATCTTTGAATTTCTAATTCTAACAATCTCCCTATGGAGGTCACCTCAAACATATACCAATATTACATAGAATACAAATAGATATAACATTAACAATTGATCTTGCATTCTTGATGTAGTACTTTGCTCTAAGCTCGTAGTCATTGATTCTTTACATTGCATGTTTGGTTACTTCAAGTGGAGGTCTTTTCCGATCCACGTGATAATCATTTTGAGCCATCTTTTGAGATCATCACTATCAACAATCTCGACACATCCTTTGTGGTGTTGGTATTATGTGATGTTGTGACTTTAGGACCGACATGCTCGCATTCGGATCATGAAATCTTCACATCGAGTGGCGGAAGCATTTGTTGAATCATGATATTGGCAGCAGTAGCGTAAGCATGGAGTGAAAATATCGAGTCATTGATGCACTAATCATGATTTCTTTTGAGTTGAATGTATTAAGTGAGCATGCGGCTATGGATTGACCGCTTCATTCGATCATTAGCAAGCGTCGGGTGTACCGCATACAACGATTAGCAATAAATCGCACGAAAGTGTCTTTGATCACTTTTGTTGAATTGAGGTACCACGCCCACGGTTCCCGTTGATCGATAAAATCCGCTGTGACGGTGAGGATTCCTAAGAATCTCCTTGATGAGGTTTCAATGTGTTCTATCTGTTCTCAAACCGAACATCTCAAAGAAGACAAACGGGTGAGTGAACCAATAATTTTAAGTCCACCGATTGATGAAAAGAGATTTGAAAACAATCGTGTATTGCTCAATAGAAATTGTTTTGCAATACAACGAAGGTTTTATTGAAAATCAATTATCAATCATAAAAATACCTTTTGGTTTGAAAATGAGTACAGTCGATGTGCTAAAGAAAAGAGTTTATTAAGCACAACGACCGGTTTTTCAAAGGCATCCGTCAATCCATAACTGAACCGGTTTGATTCAAGAGATTGAATCGCCCATTGTTTCTGCTCGGTTGTCACATGGTTGATCTATATAATAGATCTCACACGCCACCTACCGGGAGCTTGTTTGATGTTGGCTCGAAGGCTTTCCATCTTCATTGTGAATATGTAAACACATCACTCGGATATTCCGCAATAGCACAAGGATAATCGTGGGACTCAAGATATAATCTCTCTTTCCACATTGTGTGAAACAAAGAGTCTTCATTGAAAGTGTCCTAATGAGATTTATTGATGATCTCGTGGCTCTAGACTCAATTTGTGCATATTTGGATCCTATAACGGAGACTAGGGAGAGGTCTCCTTCTTCAATATCGACCATCTCTAAGAGAAAGTCGATAGATAATGTCGGTTCCCGTGAGAATGAAACAAGTCCTTTTAAGAGGAACTTGAGTGGTTTGGAAAGTTGAAGTGCGATCGTCCATCGGGTCCATGACGTCTTGTCTTCAATCACCGATGTTACCGTCGGTAGCATATGAATTGAACCGGTTTCGCCCTAAGGTTGAATAAATGGAGGCTATTTGTTTTCACCCTTTCTCATTCAATTCTTTTTAATTCTTCAACCCCTTGATTGCTACAGAGACTTCATAGCTAGAACCTTGTTGGGTTTATTCCAATTACTAGCTCGGTCTTAGTCGGCACTCTTCCCATATCTCACTTTTCTCCTTTTATCATCATACCTAAGGACTTCTACACTAACTAGTGGATTGTCCCAGGTAGATCCCTCCGATTCGGCGGATCATGGGAACCAATACCTAACCTTATCATCCTTATATCACCGTACATAAAGTAAAGTTGGTAGGTCAATTTGGTATTGTTCATACGCCATTGGATCCAATTGAAAACCATTTGAAAATCAATTCGAGATACTTGTGATATATTATCGAGCTTTTGTACTGAATTGTTTTTGATATTTTAGAACGAGAACTCCCCTCAACATGTGCATCAAGTATTTGAAAATGTTTTGCACACGGAGGCAGAGAAAAGAATTAACTTCTTTTGATTACCATTTTCTAAAGATATCAACATCACTTCCCTCAACGGATCAAGTAGATAAAGCATTCGGGAAGGATGAGGTTTCCATGAATTTGCTCCCCTCAATATGTGCCTCGAGGTTTGAAAAGAGTTTTGCACATACTAGAGGAACCGCACATTAGGATGAATGATCATGTTTCAAATCAAAGGTTTAAAATAGATGCTCCCTCAACATGTGCATTGAAAATTTGAAATTGTTTGTCACATGTGGGGGATAGCATGTACATCCGTTTATAACCATTTACCAAATTATCGCTTTAAATCTAATTTAAATCACACATTCTCCCCGATCACAATTATCAAATCATTTGAGATTTGTGATCTCGTATAGATTTAAATTGATTTTGAAAGCTTTTAAGGAGAATTGTGACTTGATTGTGAAAGTGTTTTAAGCGACACGGATCGGATTTTGAGACTTTAAACTCCATTTATAAAACATGCATGTATATCTTTTGAAAACAATTTAATGCCAAATAACTTTTAATTTAATTGAAATCATTCTCCCCTCAATCAATGACGAGGTTGTTGATTGAGAGATAGATTTTGACAAATAAGTCCGGATGATTATCAAAAATAGAGATTGAGTTATTTTTCAAAGCATTTAGTTTTCAAGATAGGAGTTTATAGAATCGAGCATAGTATTTGAAAACATGGTAAAACATGGCTTGTTCTTTCTTTAAAACCGGTTATTGCCCGAAAATGACAATAAACCATTTCTCTTTCTCCCAAAAATATATATATATATATATATTTTTTTTTTTTTTTTTTTTAAGAATTGAACAACATCTAAAGTCCGTGTCATTCTTTGAATGACAAGACAAAGACCGTAGATATAATCGAACCGGAAGAAACAAGACAAAAAAACAAAAACACAATATTTTTAGAGGAATTTTGAATTTTTCAAATTTTATGGATTTTGAAAGTTTTATATTTTGTATTTTGTTTTTCAAATATATATGTACAAGAGATAGATGAAGAAAGACCTTTACTCCTCGTCTTCCTCACGAAGACGTTTGAGAGTTTCTAGTTGAAGGCTTTTCAAACCAAGGCGTGGAAGAATAAACTCAAACGTTCTCTTGGAAGAGCTTTGGTGAAGATGTCCGCTAACCGATATTGAGACCTCACAAAATATAGTTCCACCACACCTTTTTCCACTTGTTCACGATGAAATGATGTCGAATGTCGATATGCTTTGCTCTTGAGTGTTGAACGTTGTTGCATGAGAGAGCAATAGCACTTTTATTATCACGATGCGAGAGGATTTTGTTGAATTCAAAGCCATAGTCGATAATTGAGATCTCATCCATAAGATTTGAGCACAACAAGATGACATGGCTATGTATTCACCCTCAGAGGAAATAGAAGTACTCATTTGCTTCTTTGAAGACCGACTCACAAGCTTATCACCCAAAAACTGAGCACCTCCGGACGTACTCGACGTGTATCTTGACAACTGCATGATCGGCATCTCGCATAGGCCGTTAGTGACATACCGTGTCCTCGGGTACCATAGTCCCATATTGATGGTTCCTTGGAGATACCGAAGACCCGCTTAAGCGCTTCAAGGTGCTTTTAGTAGGCTTAGCTCGGTATCTAGCACACATGCACACAGAGAACAAGATGTCCGGTCTACTAGCGATGAGATACATCGGGGATCCAATCATACCCTATATTTCGCTTGGTCACCATGATCCACAGAGGTCCTCATCTAGTTTGGTTCGGTCAATCATGGGGGTGTCAACAGGTCACTTGAATCAAATCCAAATTTCTTTAAGATCTCTGTTGCATATTTAGATTGATTTATGAAAATGCCTCAGGGACTTTGAGAAATTTGTAATCCCAAGAAAATGACATTTGTCCCATCATTGACATTTGAAACTTTGAACTCATTTCATTTGAAAACGATCACATTCCATTGGGTCATCGAGGCAAAATAATATCATCAACATAAATTTGAACATGAATCAAATGTTTGCTCGACTTCTGGTGAACAATGTAGGATCAATGCGCCTTTGATGAAACCGGTTGATAGAAGAAACTTTGATGAGGTATCATACCATGCCCTGGAGCTTGCTTTAAACCGTAAAGAGCCTTCTTCAAACGATATACGTGAGTAGGATGCTCTTGATTCACAAATCCTTCAGGTTGCCGACGAGACGACTTCTTTAAGATCTCCGCTTAGAAATGCCGTCTTTACATCCATCGATAAACTACCATGTTCTTACTAGCGAGATTAGCGGAAGATTCGATTGCCTCGATTCGAGCAAGCTGGAGCAAAAGATTCTTCAAAGTCTATACCTCCTCTTGACGATATCCTTTAGCAACTAATCGAGCCTTGTTCTTCAACACATCACCATGCTCATCAAGTTTTACTTTGAAGATCCATTTTAGAGCTATAATCATAGCAGCACGAGTGGGCAGTACTAACTCCCATACATCAAGACGATCAAACTCATGAATTTCATCTTGCATAGCATTGAACCGACTATCTTCATTCATAGCGCTTTTAACATCTTTTGGTTCGATCTTAGATAGTACGGAGTTGAAGAAGCACCATAAGGCATCGGTCATGAGTTGCTTGGGTTGATCTGAGACGAGAGGATTTCCAATGATGTTGTCTAATGGATGATCGTGAGTCCATTTTCCGAGGTGTTCATGTGGCATTTGTTGAGGAACTGAAGTAGTCGAGTCGATGT
Source organism: Chrysanthemum lavandulifolium (assembly GCA_022545495.1). Taxonomy (NCBI): domain Eukaryota; kingdom Viridiplantae; phylum Streptophyta; class Magnoliopsida; order Asterales; family Asteraceae; genus Chrysanthemum; species Chrysanthemum lavandulifolium. The sequence goes on from CM040241.1 coordinate 160,404,022, forward strand.
CTCCTCAAGAAGATGGTTCGATGATGATTCGTGAGTAGCAAATATGTTTTCAAATGGAGCATCTTCAGAGTCGCAAAGGATTAACTTCATCATTGATGCGAAACATTTCCATGATGTACATTTGAAGAATGATGATTTGTTGATGAGATCGAAGGATCGCAGCGGTGCTTCTTGACTTACGAGATATTGAAACCGATGGATTGACTTCATTCCTTTGGAATATGAGCATCCTCTCATTGTAGGGATCAGCACCTCATTAGTAGTAGACTCATCAGTTCATCAAACATTGATCAAACAATTTCTTTACATCATCTTGGATGGAGGTACATATGGCGTTTCTTGAGAGGAGTTTGGAACAAGGGATGAACCAATAGGACTGTTTTGAAGTGCGGGTCCCGAGTGGAGTGTCCAGGAGCCATTTGACCGATCACTCATCAAACGTAACGTGAATTGTTTCCATGATATTTGGGTTCTTTTGTTGTAGATTCGGTAACCCTTCTTGTTTGGTGCATAACCGCGAGACTCCAATATCTGCTTTAGCTCTTAATTTACCTAAATCTTGACCGTCATTTGTTGGATAGCACAAAGCACCAAACACACGAAGATAGGATAAATCAGTTTTCGTTTATGAACAAGTTCATATGGAGTTTTTCCATGAGAGGTGTGAATGAGAGAACGATTTTGGGTGTAGCAAAGAAGAATGGCTTGACCCATAGAAACATTGGAACCTTAGAATAAATTAGCATTGTTCTAGCGGCTTCCACAAGAGTTCGATTCGTCTTTCAACTACACCGCTCATTGAGGAGTTCGTGGACCACTTCTTTGATGACCGATTCCAATACTTTCATAAAATTGACTTAAGTCTCGATTAACGAACTCGTGCCATTGTCTGCTCGAACAATTCTAACCGTGTTGTTAAGACGAACACAGAAGTTGCTTGATAAGTTTGATGATGATGATGGAGTTTCATCCTTAGTCCTCAAAAACTTGACCCAAGTAAATCTAGAGTAGTCATCAACAACGACTAAAATGTATCTCTTCCCATTAATCGTTTGCCTCTCATTGGAATCATCATACCAATGTGTACATGAAGCAAAAGCCCGATGCACTTTACCATTAAACATATCGAAGATGTCGATAAGCAATATCATCTCACGCACCATATATTCTCCTCACATTTCTTTCAATCGAACGTCAAGTAACACATATCAAAAGGCTCCAGACCATTTCCCCAAATAGTTGGAATAATACGTCCTTCCCCTTGCGGTTTTGATACCTCGGAATCAAAGAAACATAATAAATCCATAAACTTGAAATCTTGTGAGAAGAACTCAAATAGCCCAAATGAATCCTGTGAGAATCAAGCTGCTACATAAACTCTCTCGACTATCTTTATCAACCCATATGTAGACAATTTGAAGTGACCATTGTTGAAGAAAAACCCGATATACCAAACTTGAAACCCAAGTCGAATTCCCGCATTTGTGTCTTAAGCTTGCACTTAAAGATGGAAGAACGGTGTCGAGAGTCTATGCTTCAAGCAAATCTCTAAGTACTCACTACTCAAACAAAGTATGAGACATTAACACCTCTTGAGATTATCCACATCGTCATCTCGCATGTGACATCGAGTAAAACAACGTAACTCCTAATAGTGATAGTTAACAGGTCTTCAACCATCCACCCCGATTGCGTAACTAGATAAACCAAGTCTTCAACTCAAATTCTTAAGCCCGAGCAAGTTATGAAATAAGAACACGCCTTTGTGAAAGACAACTTCAATCTCAAATAAGTGATAAATGATTAACTCTGAAGTCATCAACTTGTGTCAAATGCCCAACACGTGAAAACAACATACAATCGGATGTACATTGTCCCACTGAATGAACCGGAACAAATGATTCCTCAACATCAATGCATTCTTCCTTAAAAGTAAACATAGACTGATCTGGAAGATTCACCAATAATGTCTTCGAGCGGATGAGGAAGTCATTTTTCTTTAAGTTCATGTGGTTGATTTATAACGTGCACATTGAGAGAAACAATAATCCGTAAATATTTGGCAAAGGAATACCAAAGAGCGGATCACTATTCATGAACAATAATTCGTGAAGATTTGGTAAGGAATACCAAAGAGCGGATCATTATTCATGAGTGAAACCGCAATATTATGATAGTCATTATTAACGCCTTGAGGAATAATCGAGATTTGGGCTTTGAGAATTCCAAGAAGTACTTCTTAGATGGTGAACCAGTTGAATCAATAGAAACTGGAGCATGAGCTTGAGTTGGATGATCAACATTCGTCAAGGTTGAAAGTACTCATTAAACATATCTTTGAAAATCAATGAATCCCAAACATTGATTCCCAATTATCCTTAGTAAGTGAAGCATTAGGCGTTGGAGGAGAGTCATCAAAATCAAAACAATGAATCCCGTTATCCTTAGTATATTCACTCTTCATTAAAAGAATATACACTCATCATCATCAAAATTAAGTCGTATAACCATTATTCAAACATCCATCATCATGTAGTATATTCACTCTTCTCCCTCAAAAATTGCATCCGAAGTTGCCATTTTGATTTAACAAGTGAATAAGAGTATACACCAATGAACATAGATCCACTTGATGATTGAATGAGCGTGGAAAACATGAAGCTTGTTGATGAAGAATGTAGATGAGTATAGCCATTCATGAGAGAATTTCTCAAGATGAAGACGTAAGAGCGTACACTTTTCTTTTCTATGAGGAACGGGCTGAAGTGTTATCTGCAGACGCCATAATGATGAAGTACGAGGCTCGAATCGATTTGAGCAGACGTCATAGCGGTTGAATATCAATGTTGAGAAACTTGAACCGTGATTTATGAGATATCAATCCATTTGTAATCCATACTTTAAGCCAGTCCATGTATTGAAGGATCAAGTATTCTGCAATCGAGTAAGGAGTACCGCACTAACATTACAAGCTTGATTGCATATATATGGGTTAGTGACATTAGTATCCAAACTCTTTGGGGTTTCACGGTCAACCTTGATTTTTTCATCGAAAAGCTTTCGGTAGGAATCCACCTAAGTCCAAAGATCCTTAAACATTCTACCGACGGTATCCACTTATGGCAAGGTCTAGGATTGTAAGGCTTCTTATGCATAGTGGAAGACTTATCCTTGATCCTAGTTTCCAAAGAATTAGCATTGGTATCCATCTAGGCGAAGTTTTTGGTTTGTATTGTTTCACAACATGTTGAACCTTAGTCGCGTTAGTGGTCTTAGTGGATAGTACCTTGGCATGTGAATTAGAAACTGTTTCTTATGTGGAAAAGACACGTAATTTCTAGTTTTGTTTTCTACATGCTTAGCATTCTTATGCAAATAACTACTCTTAGTCGCACGCCAATCCCTAGTCTTTGAGTGTTCCTAGGTAGTGGTTTACAACTACTAGTAGTGCCTTGAAATCTTGTAGAATTCCTCACCCTAGGTCTTGCACCTAAAATTCCGTCTTTTGAATCAGGCCTTTTCCTAGCTTTTCTAGATAATAGTTCTTCCACAAGTCATTCATATCATATGAATTCGGGTTTTAATGCTTGGTTTTGACACCGTTTTTGAACTAATCCTAGAGGTGTTGGGAGTAAAAGTAGTGCATGTTGAGGATTAGAGGAACTAGAGGCATGACTCTTAGGTAACACAGTGAAGTGACTGGTTTTGACAAAACTTTTCCTCATCAACTTGGGAGGCAAACCGTGTTTTTGAAGATTTTGGTCTTTGGATATAAACGCAGAGGGTCGCTTAACAATGAGACCGGTTTCTAATGGGATGAGAAACCGGTTTCCCAAGGTTGATGGTTTTGTAAACTTAGTGTTCACACTTTTCCCTACGTTTTCCTAAGCTCATTCTTTAAGGCTACAATAGCGAAACTCTTATCCTCAAGTTGAGCTTTGAGTTCATCAATTTTTCTATCAAAGAGTTTGTTTGTTCCATTGACTTAGTTCTAGCTTCTTTGACAGACTCACTAAGTTCTACGTGATGCTTTCTCAAAGACTCATTTTCCTTTAGTAATTTAGCCACATAAATTGACATTCATTATTTCTTGTTATAATAGCATCAATGTCTTGTGTATTCATGACTAAATTACTTTTCTCATTCAAGATGTAAATATGTTTCTTGATTGTAAATGGTTGACTCTTTGTCTTGAAGTCGAGCTTTCAAAGTGTTAATTTAAAAGTTCACGGAATTAGGAAGTTCCGGTTTTTACATGGTTTGTTAAGTTGAAAACTTTCTTCTTTACTCGAATCGCGATTTCAAGTGAAATGCAATATTTTTCAAGATTTGAGAATTTGTTTGAAAGTTCATCAAAAGCCTTCTTATCAACCAAATCTTTGTTTTGAAACACTTAATCTCGGACTCACCTCGAATGTAACATTTATGAAAGACTTGTTCAACATTATGATCGGTTGTATAAGTGCTTTAGCAGATGCACTATGTTGAGCGATAAAGGGTACCTCATTACATGACACCGCTCAATTTCGGTGCATTATCCGCATCCACAACATGTGTAACGAGAGTCACCGGACCTGGATGTGTCAAGCTTATCAATCTCGAGCCTCAGTATTCAGGCCAATCGATCCATCATCCGGTGTTCTACCCGACTCATCATTATATGTTGACTCGACATTCGCATTCAACAACACCCGATTCTTTAACGGATACATTACCCAACTTATCACAACTATTTCTCAACCGCACTGACACTCATTCACTTTTTCATCTTTTGTGTAACTTCCTCAATGTACTTCTCCACATTATCCATGAGTTGTATGAATGTCTCAATGAACACGCTAATTTCCATTCCGGTGTGTTTCTTGAAAGACACTTCATCATTTCATCATCAAAACTGAGGAATATTCCCCGGATAAATGGTTGAAATTGATCAAGATTACTTGAAGAGTCGCATTAGATTCATCGGTTGAGAACTTCTCTTTAGTAATTTGAAACCTCGGTTGTTCTAAGTTTAGTAGCACGTTCTTGTCAAGATGGGAAAATCGACGAAGGAGAGCACCGCTTGTTCGATCCATAGTTGTAGATAAAAGTAGTTTGAGGTGCTTGATAAAGTAGTTGAAAGGGCTCAATGTTACATTCCTTTAGCATGGCATTTTGCAGCATTGGATCGGTGCATTTCGGTCTTTTCAAAGTCCGAACCCGAGATATCACATCCTCATTGATTGATTCAATCATCTTTAATCGCTCATGTAGCTAACATTCTCGGGGTTGACTACATCATCATACAATTTAAGCACTTCAAATCACCGGGTCAAGAGAGTAAGACATGATGTGGTAGAATGCACGGATTTTACAAGTCTATGATTCAAACCGAGAAATAGAATCTTCATGGATTTTACTAAAATCAAGACCAAACCGTTAAGCAATGACCAATGGAATGATAGACAATTGTGTGTTAGGACATATGATTGTTTGTAGGATTAGCAAAGATGTTGTTTGGTTGTGATTCGGATTGGTTTATGCCTGTTTTCCGAGAAATTAAGGTCTAAAACTTAAAACCTCAATAACTTCTGTTCGAGCGGATTTAGACCTTGAAGATTGACCCGAATCAACTTTAGTTTATTCGCGTGCCATTCTCCTCGTTCTCACGGTCGTTTTGATGGGTAGAACTGAAAACGGAGTTACGGTTCAAAAGTTATGGCCGTTTGAAGTTTTGACGGAAAATCAACCAAGTCGCTACGAATTCTTGAACCAAGTCGCTAACAACTAATTCGCTACACCACTAAGTCGCTAGAGTTCCAAGTCGCTAGCCGATGTAAGTCGCTAAGTAGTAACTCAGCTCTGCACCAAGTCGCTAGCCAAATTTTGGCACAATTCGCCACCCAAGTCGCTAGATATGCAAGTCGCTAAAGAGCAACTCACATGGATCAAGTCGCTACCACAAGTCGCTACCCGTAGTGGAGATTCCACTACTTGTACTTTAACTCGCTAGCTCTAACTCGCTAGCACCAACACCGTAAGTCGCTACAAAGCGTGAAGCAAGTCGCTACCAAGAAACTATTCCGTGAACTAAGTCGCTAGCTTGAAAACCATATAAACATCACTTTACAATCCAAAACAACCCAACCAAGATGATTCAAGCTACCAAATGAAACCTAAACACTTTTGATGATTCTAAACATAAAAGTACCAACAAAATTCAAACTTTAACACAAGAAATCAACCAAATGATGCAAAAACCACTAAACTTTTCAAACTCAAAACCACCTAAAACCACTATAAATCCAAAGATGTGCAAGATATGATCTAACCATGGCTCTTGATACCAATTGTAAGATATTAACTTTCACATACACATCAAACCATAACACAAAGTAGCATATAGATGGAATTCTAGAGAGAAAGTTAGAGGTTTAGGGAACTTAGTGAGAGAAAGTGAAGATATTATTATGAGCTCCAACTCTACCTTGGAAGGTAGAGAGTATTTATAGTCTTACATAACTCGCCACACTTTGGGCATGGATCAGGCATCTGATGGGTAAAGACCCGTCCGTCCTCCACGGTGTTACTCAACTAAATTACTACTTAACTTAAAAGAACTACGACTACGAGCTTTTAACGATTACATATACTTGAGGTGACCGACTCTTTAATCTTGGGAATTTCTAATTCCTAACAAGAGAATACCTAAACTTTTGGGATTACAAGAACTAGAATTGTGGATTATAGCAACCACACGCCCAATCGCCTAGCTTAACCGTATAACTCTGAATGATCAAAACAATGGATGAGAATGAGTCTCTCCAACCTCCTGGACGTTTTACAGTAATAACTAAACTTTTGGGATGAATAAAATGGTTGGTAGTAGTTTGGTGTAAACTATTACACTATGGGTTGTGTCACACCTAGACTACTAAGTCTAGGTTCAATATATAGCCAAAGAACCATAACTAACTGGCCAAAAACGTTCTCTATAAGTAAATAACAGGAAATGATCGGCCTCCAATGATTATGGGGAGTTAAGGAAACATTAAATGAAAATTTTGTAACTCCAATTCATGAAATCGGATCGGTTGCGCCTTCTTCACTCGCCCAACCGGATCGGTTGCGGGCTCCAACCGAAAGGTTGGGAGCCTCTTGTACCCCCATTTTTGACGTTTGTTGACTTTTCTTGATTTGCGCTTTTTTCTTTGTTTTCGCTGATGATTTCCAAGACGAAACTTGATCTTAACTTGTTGTAGATACTTAGAAATCTTTGCGCTTCCTAGTCATTGAGTCCAAGAGCTTCCTTATTCGACTTCCTTTCTCGGGAATTCTCCAAACGTGCATGAAAACTTCATTTCTTCATCTTTTGTGATACCTAGCTACATACAAATGCACAATACGCATCTTTTGTACTTTTGCAACAATTATGAGTAAATATAGCCCATTATCATACACAAAACCAACAATAACGCTACTAAAACATGTTCATTTTGAGCGTTATCATCAATCGTTATTCGCAATTAAACAAGTTTATAATAAAATACTTCATATAAGTTACACTACAAAGTATTTTATAAATGACACGCTGCTTACTCAACGTTCCCAATCCTCATGATTCTAATAGATCGTCTTATCAAAACATTTCTCGACAAGTTTAATAAGGTTAACTTGTATTTATAAAACATGAACTACTATCGTAGTTTATAAATGTTTAGAATAAAATAAACTATATCCGTCGATAGTATATATTTATTTATTTCATTATTAGTTAAAATGTGATAAGGGAATACTTAGGCCTATCGCAAAACAAATATATCAAACTCATTTCCGAGTCTAACATATTATACTTGTTTAAGCCAAAACGTTTAATAAAGTACAAATTATTAATCAATAAAACTTATTATCAATAGTTATTCCATGTTTATAAACCGTAGTTGAAACTTAGTTGAAACTTATAGGTTATAACGTATGTGTAATATCCGAAATCAATTATTAGTCACATAATTAGTCCCAAGATTTGGTCCATTTTCAGATCGGGTTTTACCCGACCCGACCCGTGACGAAACTCGACCCAGTTACACATTTGACACAGAAAGTAACCCAACACATGACAAGAACAAATACATCACATAAGTTTGACCCGATTTTTGTTGGATTCGACCCGGTTACACGTCCACCACCGTCAACAAACTCATCTCTACACAAATCTATGTTTAACCTCACATGAATCAATTGAACACGTTTTAAAATCTTGTTTTATCAATTTTCAATTCACGAAAAACATTAGTAATTTGTTCTATAACCGGTTTCACTCATAACTTTAATCCAAAAACATTTTTAACGAGTTTCATATCCATGAAACAAAATGAGTACATGGTCGAATTAAAACAGAAAATAATCATGATATCAAACTATTTATATTTACCGTGGAAGAAAGAGAGGCGAGATAGCTTCGTTGGTGTCCCATACGAGTACGACTCGTATACCAAGACCAAGCAAGACTTTTTTTTAAAACGTTTTTCCTTTGAAACCTTTGTTGGTTTTATGGACAATAAATTAATAGACGTGTGTTAGGATCGAACTCGAGACCACGGGATTGCACACTTTGCGTATGAGAATTAAAGTTAATAATTAAATATAAATGTTATATTTATTTATTAATTAAATGAAATAACATAACGGACGTTAAGTAACTAAGTGTAATGGACTAACGGTCGTTAAATGTAATTGGAAAGGTCTAGAATGCAAATCAATATTTGGAAGGTTTGAATACCTTGTGGGATACTCCATCCGATCGGCCACAAGGAAACCCAACCCATATCAACCTCAACTTGTTCTTCAAGTTTTGCTAAGTATATATACAAGGCTAGGGTCTTGTGTTTTGCATCTCTTGTACTCATAACCTAAAACCAAAAGGTGTTTGTGTGTTTTGTGTTTGAAACCGATCGTACAACCCTTATGGGTGTCGATCATCATCTTTTCAAAACATAATTATTTTGTTTAATTAAAACTAGCACTACTTTAATTTGTTTTAGTACGTGTGTACAAGAACGTGGTAATAACATACTTTTGTTATTATTCTTGGATTAAATTACAAAGCGGTGAGGGTAATTCTTATAATCCTATAAACCCTAATTAGGGTTCATCCTAATTGCTAGTTTGTGGATTTGATTCTTGTTCGGCTAGAATCAAGTAAGGTACGCATAATTTATTATTTAGTTAATTAATTATTCATTATATGTTCGTATACGCTTCCGCACTTGCTTTGATGTTTTGTGTTTTATTTTTTGAATGTCATGTTATATAATTCTAACAGTGGCATCACGAGCTTGGTTTTAATGAGTAATTAATTACTAAACACGTAAAAAACGGATATTGTATTGTGTTTGATATGATTTATTCTAGGGTTTTGGTTATGATTATATAAACCCTAATTTTAGGGTTAGGGCTTTTGCCCTAATTTGGTTTTAAAAATCTTTTATGGATCGAATTTTTTTATGGGTGGAAACCCTAAAATTTTTAGTCGATTTCCTTAAATTTTTTAGGGTTTATATTAATTGTTATGTTATCTATATCGAAACCTAAATTTAATATATTTGTTACGTGATAAATTCATGAATAAAGTGTTATGTGACATGGAATTGTATGCGATCTTGTGACTCATTGAATAATTGTTATGTTATATCCATGATAATACATGCATGTTTGTCATGGATAGTTGCTTGAATATTGTTTAATTGTTAAGATATTTTTATCACATGTTTATTTATGATAAATCTTGAATTGGGAAGACTCAATTATATACATTAATGAATCAATTATGTGCAATTTGGTATATTATTAATTATGGGTTTACTTAATCGATTCTTCGATGTATGTGGCTCACTCTCAATTGAGAGAGTGAAAGCCCTAATTAATATATACATTAATTTAACCTAGATATTGATTATTAATAGGGTTTTATCGAATAAGTTGCATGTGGCTACTTGTTTACACGTATAAATTGTTTATTATGTGCCCATTGTTTTTAGTTGTTTATTTTTTATTTATTACTTGTTTGTTTATTATGTTAGACAGTTTTAAGCAAAGGGTAATTTTGAATAGAAAAATAATACGGACTAAACAATGGTAAAATTTGATTTGTTTTGGAAGAGTTAAGTTTTCAATAGTTTAATTGATTGATGATTTTGGTACTATGGTTGAACGGCTCACCCATTAGAACGAACTATAAAGGGGTTAATAAAGAAGTGCGCACAGTCACACCGAAAGGATGTCTAAGGTTATGCTTTTGCGCTTACGGTCCTCCGCCCCTGTCGGTTCGGTGGAGCTACTAAGTAAGCCATAAATGTACAAACTCATCTTAAGGGCGAATTAGTTTTAATTCCATGCGCCACTTCGGTGGTAATTACCCGAAACACTAAGTGTTTACACTTATGCAAAAGTACGGTATAATGGATGATAATTAACACTAAATTCTTTGATTGGTGAACCCAATACCTCAATCAAAACTTTGATAATTTGATCTTTATGAATTGGTAATAAAAAAAATTTTATTAAAATTATGCTACAAGATGAATGCATGACATCTTTGATTTGACCACATAAAATCAAAACTACTACCCTTTTAAATTAAGTTATATGCCATATAATTAAAAGGAACACTTGAAGTTGCAATTTATGTCATGAGAGTACTTGGCTAGATTGTGATGGAGAGGTAAATCTCTATGTAAAGTGAGACCTTAGATGGACATATTTGCAGTTCTTTAAGTTAGACACTTAAGTTGAGTAGGAAGTGAGACTTGGACTCAATGGCATAAGATGGGATGAAACATGTTTATAATATAAATCCCATAATGATCTAGGAATTGGAAATTGTTTGCCAATTATTGTTCGACAGATTACCTTATTATGTGCTTTCGTTACTAGCGGATCAAGCGATGTAATGGAACTACGATAATTTGGATCCTAGTTTCGAGAAAATTCTATGGTTATATGAATATTACCTTGGGTATTTTATTTTCTTGAAAAGTTTAATTATCGAAAATACTAAAATTGAATTTTGCTAATTCTTTAAATGTATTAATGCAACATTAAACCGTAAACGTAGGTTATTCCTGTATTGGTAAATTGATCTACACCTGTAAAGGTTTTTGGTAGAGTCAACTTTGCTAAAAGAATAAACCTAGTCCTCTTTTCATAAGAAAGAGTGAGATTCGATCATATTCCTTTTCATGAATGAAGAAAGGTATGATATGACAATTAGAATTGTCTAAATTCTAAATACATAACTCGTATGAAAATTTCAATAGTTGAGAAAATTGCATATTTTATGAGTTATTAAATTAGAAGCTAGACTAATTACTGTATAATTGGTAAAAGACAAACTAGTATATTTTATCTAGTTGTTGTGCTTTGACCATTTAAAAGTACTACTTACAATTGTTGGAATAGTAGAACTATTAAGAAAGAAATTGCGTGCCCAATTTTTCAAGTTAATAGCATTGATGGATAGTTCATCATCTACATAGTAGAATACACTCTTTTAGTACATAAGTAATTGTTATGTATGGACTTTCTCAAAGGTGTAGGAAGTAAATAGTACACTATTTTCTTTCACTGGTTAATGAAACACTTACAATGTTGTCAAATCCAGTGGGAGTGTTGTGTTCTTATTACTAAATAAGGAATTAATGTAATGATCTCTTATTCAGTGGGAGTTACAAGCTTTGTCATATTGGTAGTAACCCAGATTATCTCTAGAATGTCTTAAGATAATTATTTTCCACATGTAGACACTTATGTTTTCAAGGATGCTCATGTACGTTTCCTTATTAGACAATGATGTGGTTCTACATCTACTAGTTATGCTAATATCAATGACACAATCATATTAGTCACATAAACAAACATATGTCGTGTTTTTTATCTGCGACATGATGTTGTTCCATGCACAAGTGGGAGAAATCTATATTGTGTGCAAGGTACAACATATAGGTATATGATTTAAAGGATTCTCTTGACTGCAAGGTAAGAGACCAATATTCTAATATAACTTGTACATATCTAATTCAAGAAACACTTCGTGTTGTAATTTATGTCATGTCAGAACTTGGCGAGATTGCAATAACAAAGTAAATCTCTATGTGAAGTCAGACCTTGCATGGACATATTTGCAGTTTCTAAATTAGACAAGTATTTAGAACATGTGTCAAAATGATATATAAGACTACTTCAAATTAAATATTTATGTATTACTAGAATGACATAAATAAATGAAGTAATCTAATACTACTTTAATTTGTATATTTATGAATTTTTAGAATGACATAAATAAATGAATAAATAATGTAGTCCTACATTATTGTGAAGTAAATAAATTAACTTGAAATTACTATTGAAACCAAGAGTTGTGTTCATAATTACTTTAGGAGAATCAAACTCTATTTGATTTATTTGATTCAAGATAACCATAACTTCTTTCTTAAAAGTAACAAGGTTAGAAAATTGAGTATGGATTGAATATACTCAATATGACTCAAGCCTAGAAGATTAATAAAACATCATTTCATTATGGAATGTGATGAATCACATTAAGTTTTAAAATTGAAGATTCTGAATTTGTTAAACTACTTATGAATAGGTTATTAACAAACTTAAGTCAGGAATTATCAATGTGTATTTGTAATGTCCAAAAAGAGAACAATGTAGTTTTGCTCTAATTGCTAAGTATATATAGATAGTCTATATATTACAAAAGGCAAGCGAGAGTTTTTTATCTTGAAAGATAAAATTACAAGATACATAATCTTCTAAAACACACTAGTAAATATCATGATGAGGTTAGACATGTAAATTATAGACCTCAAGATGATGGAATTTTCATTCATAGATCTGCAAGGATATCTCAGATATTTGATTTATATGCTGAGAAGAACATGAGTTATAGGATTATAGTAAACCTGATAATCATTATGATGGATTACCAAATATTGAATTGGGTAAATTACTCATACTATGAATGTTAAAGATGTTGTCCATAAAGATAATCAATTTTGGAAATTTGGTTTATCTTAATAGTTAGACTAGAGAATGGAAATGAGTTTCTTCAAAGAGATGAAAAACCCTATTGGTTTGAATTTCTATGTAGAAATCATATGGACAATATTGTACACATATTTAATTCATGTCTTATGAAAAGATTATTAATCATACTTAAGCAATTAATTATGATTGAATATTCTTTCCTAGACACATTAAATATATAAAGATGATAATTGTCATACTTGTTTTCATTAATATGAAATATGACAATGGAATATCAAAAATCTTTCTTGAAAAATTACTTGAGCGAGGACGGTAAGTAATTGAAAGGTTTTTTGAATTCAATAATCTTTGGAAGTGTATGAAGTGCAATAATTCATGAATGGATAAATGCATGCATCTATGAAATTATTCTTATGTTTAATTATTAAATCCTAGTTTCGATTTATAATTGAAATAAGATAAATTTTAAGTATTCCTAAAAGCTAGTGGGAGTATTATGTTAAGGTTTTAAATCTTATATGTTGTATAACATATAGGAAGTAACATTCCTTGTAAGCTAAATGTTAAGTCTTAGTTTGGAATAATACTTCACTTGTAAGATTTAAGAATTAAAACATACAACATTGGAATATATGTTTATTATTAATAAACATGTGCAGTAAAATAAATGATTCTAATAAAACATGATATATCATTTGGGAAATTGATAAATATCTTTTGACAAGATAGAACATGAATGAAGTCTAAGTTTGACCTGTACATGTACATCATATTGTGTATATTAAACTTGTTGTATCATTCTTGCATAAGAAGTGATTTGACAACATTGATATCTAACTAAAAGTTATTAGATAACTTGTGTAATGAATACTCTAATAGAATTACATCCTCAGCCTGGAATTGCTCCTAGATTCTATGGATGAACAATATGTCAATTGTTGTGCAAATTGTCATCAGCTTCAAACTTGAAAGTTTGGAAGACATCAAACATTACACAATAAGATATTAAACTTTACGGAGTTTTTATAAGCATATTGTTGTTTGTATACAATGATGCTGGTTTAATTGAGATGACACTCAATACTAGTCATGGTAGGATTTCATCCTTGTTAATAGCCATGTGAACTAGTTGTGCTAATAAGAGCACAGTTGCATTATACATTAAAAGAATAAGAATACTTTAAACTTTAAAATGTTTGAAAGTTTAAATTGTCATAAATTGGTGAAAGAGGATGTCACACACTTTATGAATTATTATGTGAATTGTTAAATGCACACATACAAGGACTTCATTAATTGAATTCTTGAAATAAGTATTCTCAAAATTATGATAGATCAAGTTGGTTGATTTATGCCTTGTCAACAAGTATGATTGTCATTACTTGAGGCATAATTCATCAAACTGGAATTTTCATGCATTGATCTATTTGGTATTTGGATAAGGGATGTTAAACAATTGTTATAATAAATCAAGTACTTGGTATGTTTGATTTTATAATATATTGTATCCTATATTTGCATGTTTAATCCGTGAATAAATTTATTTATTCTAAATCGTCCGTTGTCAATTAATGATATGGGAGTATCATTAAATTAAGACAAATCTGAGAGATATGCTAGAATATACTTGAAAGTATATTGATGAGAATGCATACCAATTTCGGATGATATTCAATGAATTGAATATAGGACTTATCCCAACTACATAATTTACTTTATGGATATTGTTGTTAAGTAAATTATGAATAGTTATCCTCGGACTTGAGATACCGGATAAGTGTCATGAATGTAGTTCATTTCGTGGAGCAACTTAACGCTATAACGTGGCTGGTAGTCATAAGGGTTGTTTCTCGAAGTGTTGCAAAGTTCGTGGGTTATTCTCGTAGTCAAGATAGAATTTTTTCCTTCAAATTTATTTGGAGTTTAATCTTCTTGGGCCCTCGTAGGGTTGACAAGATGTTTGCATGGCCATGCCCAAAGTTCTCCCACGAATATGTTCGGAAGATTTGATAATCTTGCTCAATCACTTATAACGAGAAATGAATGGTTGAATAAAGAATGACTTAATTCCATATCTTTATTTAACATGGTATTAGAAACAAAAGGATAATAATAATGAGAAATCATTAAAAGGTTTTCTAGGGGCCTTGCTCGAGTTGTACTAGAGGCATCGAAGTGTTGCTAGACGCTAACCGATGTGATCACTCTATAAAGATATGTCCAAGTGGGAGCTGTTGGTTTTATGGACAATAAATTAATAGACGTGTGTTAGGATCGAACTCGAGACCACGGGATTTCACACTTTGCGTATGAGAATTAAAGTTAATAATTAAATATAAATGTTATATTTATTTATTAATTAAATGAAATAACATAACGGACGTTAAGTAACTAAGTGTAATGGACTAACGGTCGTTAAATGTAATTGGAAAGGTCTAGAATGCAAATCAATATTTGGAAGGTTTCGGAATACCTTGTGGGATACTCCATCCGATCGGCCACAAGGAAACCCAACCCATATCAACCTCAACTTGTTCTCCAAGTTTTGCTAAGTATATATACAAGGCTAGGGGTCTTGTGTTTTGCATCTCTTGTACTCATAACCTAAAACCAAAAGGTGTTTGTGTGTTTTTGTGTTTGAAACCGATCGTACAACCCTTATGGGTGTCGATCATCATCTTTTCCAAAACATAATTATTTTGTTTAATTAAAACTAGCACTACTTTAATTTGTTTTAGTGCGTGTGTACAAGAACGTGGTAATAACATACTTTTGTTATTATTCTTGGATTGAATTACAAAGCGGTGAGGGTAATTCTTATAATCCTATAAACCCTAATTAGGGTTCATACTAATTGCTAGTTTGTGGATTTGATTCTTGTTCGGCTAGAATCAAGTAAGGTACATATACTTTATTATTTAGTTAATTAATTATTCATTATATGTTCGTGATACGCCCGCACTTGCTTTGATGTTTTGTGTTTTATTTTTTGAATGTCATGTTATATAATTCTAACAGTGGCATCACGAGCTTGGTTTTAATGAGTAATTAATTACTAAACACGTAAAAAACGGATATTGTATTGTGTTTGATATGATTTATTCTAGGGTTTTGGTTATGATTATATAAACCCTAATTTTAGGGTTAGGGCTTTTGCCCTAATTTGGTTTTAAAAATCTTTTATGGATCAAATTTTTTTTTATGGGTGGAAACCCTAAAATTTTTTAATCGATTTCCTTAAATTTTTTTAGGGTTTATATTAATTGTTATGTTATCTATATCGAAACCTAAATTTAATATATTTGTTACGTGATAAATTCATGAATAAAGTGTTATGTGACATGGAATTGTATGCGATCTTGTGACTCATTGAATAATTGTTATGTTATATCCATGATAATACATGCATGTTTGTCATGGATAGTTGCTTGAATATTGTTTAATTGTTAAGATATTTTTATCACATGTTTATTTACGATAAATCTTGAATTGGGGAAAACTCCAATTATATACATTAATGAATCAATTATGTGCAATTTGATATATTATTAATTATGGGTTTACGCAATCGATTCTTCGATGTATGTGGCTCACTCTCAATTGAGAGAGTGAAAGCCCTAATTAATATATACATTAATTTAACATAGATATTGATTATTAATAGGGTTTTATCGAATAAGTTGCATGTGGCTACTTGTTTACACGTATAAATTGTTTATTATGTGCGCATTGTTTTTAGTTGTTTATTTTTTATTTATTACTTGTTTGTTTATTATGTTAGACAGTTTTAAGCAAAGGGTAATTTTGTATTGAAAAATAATACGGACTAAACAATGGTAAAATTTGATTTGTTTTGGAAGAGTTAAGTTTTCAATAGTTTAAATGATTGATGATTTTGGTACTATGGTCGAACGGCTCACCCATTAGAACGAACTATAAAGGGGTTAATAAAGAAGTGCGCAGTCACACACCGAAAGGATGTCTAAGGTTATGCTTTTGCGCTTACACGGTCCTCTCCCCTGTCGATTCGAGTGGAGCTACTAAGTAAGCCATAAATGTACAAACTCCTCTTAAGGCGAATTACTTTAATTCCATGCGCCACTTGGTGGTAATTACCGAAACACTAAGTGTTTACACTTATGCAAAAGTACGGTATAATGGATGATAATTAACACTAAATTCTTTGATTGGTGAACCCAATACCTCAATCAAAACTTTGATAATTTGATCTTTATGAATTGGTAATAAAAAGTTTTTTATTAAAATTATGCTACAAGATGAATGCATGACATCTTTGATTTGACCACATAAAATCAAAACTACTACCCTTTTAAATTAAGTTATATGCCATATAATTAAAAGGAACACTTGAAGTTGCAATTTATGTCATGAGAGTACTTGGCTAGATTGTGATGGAGAGGTAAATCTCTATGTAAAGTGAGACCTTACATTGACATATTTGCAGTTCTTTAAGTTAGACACTTAAGTTGAGTAGGAAGTGAGACTTGGACTCAATGGCATAAGATGGGATGAAACATGTTTATATTTGCAATAGCGTTGGAAAATATAAATCCCATAATGATCTAGTAATTGGAAATTGTTTGCCAATTATTGTTCGACAGATTACCTTATTATGTGCTTTCGTTACTAGCGGATCAACTGATGTAATGGAACTACGATAATTTGGATCCTAGTTTTCGAGAAAATTCTATGGTTATATGAATATTACCTTGGTATTTTATTTTCTTGAAAAGTTTAATTATCAAAAATACTAAAATTGAATTTTGCTAATTCTTTAAATGTATTAATGCAACATTAAACTGTAAACGTAGGTTATTCCTGTATTGGTAAATTGATCTACACCTGTAAGGGTTTTTGGTAGAGTCAACTTTGCTAAAAGAATAAACCTAGTCCTCTTTTCATAAGAAAGAGTATGATATGACAATTAGAATTGTCTAAATTCTAAATACATAACTCGTATGAAAATTTCAATAGTTGAGAAAATTGCATATTTTCTGAGTTATTAAATTAGAAGCTAGACTAATTACTGTATAATTGGTAAAAGACAAACTAGTATATTTTATCTAGTTGTTGTGCTTTGACCATTTAAAAGTACTACTTACAATTGTTGGAATAGTAGAACTATTAAGAAAGAAATTGCATGCCCAATTTTTCAAGTTAATAGCATTGATGGATAGTTCATTATCTACATAGTAGAATACACTCTTTTAGTACATAAGTAATTGTTATGTATGGACTTTCTCAAAGGTGTAGGAAGTAAATAGTACACTATTTCTTTAACTGGTTAATGAAACACTTATAATGTTGTCAAATCCAGTGGGAGTGTTGTGTTCTTATTACTAAATAAGGAATTAATGTAATGATCTCTTATTCAGTGGGAGTTACAAGCTTTGTCATATTGGTAGTAACCCAGATTATCTCTAGAATGTCTTAAGATAATTATTTTCCACATGTAGACACTTATGTTTTCAAGGATGGTCATGTACGTTTCCTTATTAGACAATGAAGTTGTTCTACATCTACTAGTTATGCTAATATCAATGACACAATCATATTAGTCACATAAACAAACATATGTCGTGTTGTTTATCTGCTACATGATGTTGTTCCATGCACAAGTGGGAGAAATCTATATTGTGTGCAAGGTACAACATATAGGTATATGATTTAAAGGATTCTCTTGACTGCAAGGTAAGAGACCAACATTCTAATATAACTTGTACATATCTAATTCAAGAAACACTTGGTGTTGTAATTTACGTCATGTCAGAACTTGGCGAGATTGCAATAACAAAGTAAATCTCTATGTGAAGTCAGACCTTGCATGGACATATTTGCAGTTTCTAAATTAGACAAGTATTTAGAACATGTGTCAAAATGATATATAAGACTACTTCAAATTAAATATTTATGTATTACTAGAATGACATAAATAAATGAAGTAATCTAATACTACTTTAATTTGTATATTTATGAATTTTTGGAATGACATAAATAAATGAATAAATAATGTAGTCCTACATTATTGTGAAGTAAATAAATTAACTTGAAATTACTATTGAAACCAAGAGTTGTGTTCATAATTACTTTAGGAGAATCAAACTCTATTTGATTTATTTGATTCAAGATAACCATAACTTCTTTCTTAAAAAGTAACAAGGTTAGAAAATTGAGTATGGATTGAATATACTCAATATGACTCCAACCTAGAAGATTAATAAAACATCATTTCATTATGGAATGTGATGAATCACATTAAGTTTTAAAATTGAAGATTCTGAATTTGTTAAACTACTTATGAATAGGTTATTAACAAACTTAAGTCAGGAATTATCAATGTGTATTTGTAATGTCCAAAAAGAGAACAATGTAGTTTTGCTCTAATTGCTAAGTATATATAGATAGTCTATATATTACAAAAGGCAAGTGGGAGTTTTTTATCTTGAAAGATAAAATTACAAGATACATAATCTTCTAAAACACACTAGTAAATATCATGATGAGGTTAGACATGTAAATTATAGACCTCAAGATGATGGATTTTTCATTCATAGATCTGCAAGGATATCTCAGATATTTGATTTATATGCTGAGAAGAACATGAGTTGCTTTGATGTTTTGTGTTTTATTTTTTGAATATCATGTTATATAATTCCAACAACCTTAATATCCAAAATCAAAAAGTTAGATTTGGAGCGCTTGGGGTTGAATCGTGGCGTGTGGGTTATGAAAATGTAACCACCATTGCCCGATCTATGATTTGAGATAGGTGGTGTAAGTAGGGGAGATGAACGGAAGTTGGCCGGAAAATTTGACGGCGCCGGAACCCTAGTGGGTTTGGCCGGAATTCTAGAGAGAGGTGGGAGGGTTTTATTGTGTGTGTTTTGTAGTGATAGAAAGTGTATGGGTGAAATGAGAGAAATGGTGAGTGAGTGGGCTTATATAGTACTAGGAGGGATCATTGTTGTACATGTGAAACTACAAGGGTAAAACTGAAACATATCACAAGGACCCTAGATGAAACTTTATAAAACCTTTGTAATATTACGTTCGGGACTCGTTTGAGCTAGCAAACGAAGGATTCGTGACTCGGGAGTTACACCATTGTTCTTAAAATATTATTTCCAATAAAAACGATATATAATACAACTCGTATCTCAAATTTGCTAAAACTGTCGCTCTAATTGATATTTCTCCAATTACGACGCATCGAGGAATTTACGAGTTGTTACAGCCTCACCTCCTTAAAGGGAATTGCGTCCTCGCGATTTAATTCAAGTTACTCGCGGAGGTTTAAAAGAGGCGAGTGCATATGCATGAGGATTCATCTTCACGTTCCCTACGTGAATCTAGGATCTTACTGCGAGTTTCTATGAACTTCGAAGATAGAGATGTGACTTTACTAAAGTTGCTCGGTTTCATAATCTATGGTTTTGGTAGGTCAACGAATTTTAAACGTTCAAAGATTAGGATTTCCTAGAGGGATAACAATTGCCTTATCGGTGAGTCTTTTCTTCCTATTACGCACGAAGATGTTGGGAATACTACTGAGTCTTGATGGCAGCTCAAGGCTGAGCTATTAGTTTAATCTCAGCAAGGGTTTTCAGAAGGATTTATATAGCGAGGATTAAGCTTTCACGTTTACTAAACGCTTCACACATTCTCATGGTGAATTTCTAAGCTTAACCTAGGTCATATCCGGGAAGTCAAGAGGTTTACATTGTTTGTGTCCCCTAAAGGTTTGCGAGTAGTTTGCATATCCATCTCAACTTAGAACGGCCTCCTCGGCAGTTTCTCGATAGGTTCAGGGTTGGTAGGTTTGGTATTTCCATTTCTACCCAACAATCGGGATCGGCACTTACGACCATAGGGGATCTCTTACGGTGCCTTTGAGGTATTAAGCGATAGGTATGGTTATAGGAGAAGTTGGCCAATGGAAGGTGTATGTCCCAACCATTGTCAGACTCGAGAGATGCCTATAAGAGAGTTCGGCCAACGAGAGGTGTCTATCCCAACTGTTGCTTAACTTGATAGGCACGCGATGTGTTCTACTAAGGTTCGAATGGTTTCTTCACTTCGGCCATCAATCTCGAGATGATACACTATAAGCATATCCAGATCTGTTCTCTCGGCTCTAGGAAGTGATAGGTGAAACGTGGGTGCGTGGCGATTGCCACGACCTGAAAAGGATAGGAATCAGCACTTCCTAATGTGCACGGTTTTCTTTGCGTGTGGATAAGTCTATTTGTGTAACTCAGTTCTTCCAATCGCATTTCCTCCTTAAAGAGCATCGGAGGGAGTTGAAAGTTAAGAAGAAGGATCAAGTGTGTTCTAATAGATAAATCTCAAACCGAGAAAGCGGATCAAGGGGAGCTTCCCCTTCCGATTGGAGTTCTGCTATGGAAAGAAAGTAAGGAGCTAGAGCTCAGAAGTGAGGACCGGCTCATAGGAGCAAAGCCACTCTACCAGAGGGAGAGGAATGAGTAGTCTCTCACCTCCTTAAAAGAATGTAAGGGGGATTCTCTTACAAAGCTATAACTATAGGAGGAGAGATGAGAAGGGTCGTCCATACGTTCCATCTTATTGATTAGCGAGAGGTGAATAGGTTGGGTAGGACTGCTAACAACCATTCAAGTAAAGGCACGGGATCTACTTCCAAGGTTTCATCTACGGTGTAGCTTATTGTTTGGTGAGAGGTCCAAAAGGATAGCAGGTGCTTCTCGAAGGACGAGAGAATGACTAGGTGGTTGTCCCAAGGAACGCGGTTCAGGTTACTCCTTAGGATTTCAAGATTTATGTTGAGCACGGAACCCCTACTGGACGAAAAATCTAGGGAGTTCAGAGTATGACTCTGTTAGAAATGGTTGATTTCCACTAGAAATAAGTCGGTTGACTTAGCACGATACTTAGGTTAGAGGTGGAAAGTACAACTCCTAAAGAGAGTATTGTTTACAAACCGCAATCAGTCAATTGGCTCATTGGTGCACTTAATACTTAACGCAGAAGGGTTCATTATTCAACTCCAAAATCATAATTTCCAAAAGAAGTTCGACTATCAATCGATATCCAATCAAATCCTAAATACGAGTGAACGTCAACGGCTCTAAGTACCACAATCGGTGATATGACGTAGCAGATCATTGTTGATAAAATAATGTTGAGAGTCCAACGTTGCTAGAGCAACATCGATTGAAAAATATATAAAGATAACATCGGTGAACAACTTCACTAAAACAGGTTGCTAGAATGTTATTGATAGGGGTACATAACTAGAGGATAAGGTACAACATCATCAGCACGTAAGGCACAACCTTAACTGAAAGTTGTTGACGAAGCAACGTCGACAAAACATTATTGGTTTAGAAAGATAAATAACATCGGCTAGATAACGTCGTTTGAATCAACATCGAGTGAATGGTAAGGTTTCGAAAGTTTGACAACAATCAATTCAAGACTAGGCTTGAGGTAGAAGTGTCGGTAAAAGGATTACCAACGAAATAACAAATCCAACAAGATTACTAACGAAACGAGGCGGAATGATAATTCCAATCAAGATTACTAACTAAACGATGCGGAATGATAATTCCAACAAGATTACTAACGAAACGAGGCCGAATGACAATTCAAGATTGAATACCGATTCGAGATCGAAGGATGATTTTAACAACGTTAACAATGAAACAGGGCCGAATAATAATTCGAGGCCAAATGATGATTCGAAGTCAAATGATGAGTTAAAACTTGGAACGAGATCAAAATCACAAAATCGAAAACCCAAAAACCAAGATCAAAACCAAATCCAAAATAGCCCAAAACAATTCCAAATGCCCTAATAAGATCAACGAGGTTTTTGACGATAAGCAACTCGGATGCAAACGGTACCAATCGGGTCTAACCCGATTTACGGCGAATTACGCTCGACGGTGACAAACAAGAATTTCACATAAGTAGAGACGTGTAGCGATGCCAAAAGCGTTACGATTCGTGAGGTGTTGTGATGCCAGTGTGTCGTGTGTGAGTGCAGGCTTTCGTGATGTTTGGTGAGTGTGAGTGTGTGAGTCCACCTAAAGCTTGTTGTTCTTAAAACCAATCCCTAACCCGGACATAACTATGTTATAACTACTTCCAGTATCGCAAAATTCACCTCTGAGATGGACATAGGTGATCAGTCAATGTCCTACTATCTCTGGCTGAATATAGGTGATCAGTCTATATTCACACGAGGTTTAATGAATTTTGATCAAGTAAGGCACAACCAATATAAACCAATTCCTAATACATATTCTCAACTTCAATATTTTCTACCCCAAGTGTGTTCCTTTTCTCATCTTATAAATATCTCGTTGCACCATTTAGTTATTACCGTTAGGTATCATCATGTGGGTGTGGTAAGGCACAACCAATATAAACCAATTCCTAATACATATTCTCAACTTCAATATTTTCTACCCCAAGTGTGTTCCTTTTCTCATCTTATAAATATCTCGTTGCACCATTTAGTTATTAGCGTTAGGTATCATCATGTGGGTGTGGTATAGACTCGACAAAACACCATGAATGCACTCAAATAACCACAATGCGACTCATAATGACACAATGAGACGTCTAAACGATAAACTTTATAGTTTAATAAGTTTCGGAATAAATAGTTAGATCTTATCGAATTCGTCAACTCGATAAACTCAACCATTTATTCATGTCGCTTATTATCCCAAAACCAGTCGCATCCTAACGAGTCATAAGGATAATTCACCCATTAGTAACGTTATTCCACGTACATAGCTTATTAGATTCGTCAACCTAATAAGTCTGTTATCTACGTGGATTGATGTTATTAATGTTAGGTCATCCATAACCCACGCACAACACATAAATGATATTAAATACTTATAAATGGCACATTTTGATAAACGTGCACTCGAAACATTTAATAACTCATTAATTACAAAACATTTCTATTTTTAATCGTTAGTCCCCTTTCAAAAGGTGTCGAATAACAAGGTGAGTCTTGTTATCGAATGTTTAGTACGAAAACCATTTATCATCTATATTTTCTGGTTTCATTTACTTGTGTATATATATATATTTCGTCAAGTTTCAATATAAGTTTCGAGTCATTATCCGTTTCGAGTTCACAAGTCCGAGTCATGACTCTCGGCTTTTACACATCATATTGTCAAATAAATACTCAAGACCATGTTCTGGCGTTGTGGGTCGGTCGAGACTAAAAGTCACGATAACACCAAGTACCATAAAGTTGACATATATATCATTAAGTCCAAAATAAACAATTTCACAACTCCAATTAATCCTCCAAACAATCTCATACTAATCTCGTCATCCAAACAGACTACCAAACGACTCTTTCAATTTGCAACATAACCGATTAGCGAGTATCAAATCTAGTGTTTGTTAATAACTTACCAATTACCCAAAACACCACAATTAATTTGTTATCCAATCAAGGCTATTAATTAAAATATCATCCAATTCCAAATAAATGATGCATACCAATGATTTACCGTTAACCAATAATCACACGTTAGTCTAATTTATCATCTAAACACACTTACTGGTTTCGGATGTTATTCTAACACTAGCGGGCATGAACTCTTTATTAATAATCGAAACCGACTATCACTTGTTTGACAATACTTAAGAACAAACAACAGTTTACGAAAGTCTCGACCCAAAATTGTGACACGAGACTATACACCCTTCGACATCATCAAAACCATTATAACCCATCATCTAATTATGACCAAGAACACATAAACATGATAAAATACAAAAACACGTGAACATGACACAACAAACGATACCAACACACCAGTTTACATGTTTTATGAGTTTTAACACGTTTTAGACCAGTGTTCATCAAAACTTAACTATGGAACTCACGTTCACGAGACAAAAGGTCTCGTTCGTGACTCCCTGACTTAGTTATAATAGCACCATTTCCTCTACATTCCCAAATCATTCCCACGACCACTACTAATGTGCAAGTTCTAAATCGAGTGGTGAGATTACGCAAGGAAATTGCGTAACTCTGATACTTTGAGAGTATCCGTATTATTGATTAGTAATGTTGAAGTATTGGTTATCACAGTTTGTGTTCGTTTGTTTACTTTCATCTTCTAAGTATACTCAAGTAGATTCCGCATATTTGTGTGTATTCGTACAAAGTTTTCTCTTTGTTGATTTGGAACAACCCAAGGCAACTACTTAATACAAGCTAAGTGTTATAGATCTAAGGTTTGGGACTCCAAACTCTGTGAAAGGTATAGTGCGTGCGAAAGCATGAGGACATGCTTTCTGTGTGTGTATAAGCATGAGGACATGCTTATAGGACGTGCATACGCATATGGAAATGCTTATGGGGTGTGCTTAAGCATGAGGACATGCTTACTGTGTGTGTATAAGCATGTGGAATTCTTATATCGTCTACTAACAGGGCACACATTCGACAAGTATCCCATCAAACAAATCATCAAATAAGCCATAAACATCTCATCAATTATCTCATCAATCAATTCGTCTAATGTGTTCTCAATAATCTACATCCTTAAACTAGTCATACGCGAGGCTTCAGCTTGGCAGGCAGGCACGTGGCGGTCATAGGGTTAAGTTTTTGAAAAAGTAGTTATAGTCTAGGTTTTGAAAATATACCCAGTTCCTTATAACCTTGGCTCTGATACCAATCTGTAACACCCTAAAAATACGGTCTAGCGGAAGCATACGATCCTTTGGGTGCTACAATCTTGGCATCACAACATAAGGTACAAAGAATGATTTTTATCCCATTTATTTAGAATAAGATTCATTAATTGAAAACCATAAGTTTACATTAATGAAAGTAGTGCGGAAATAGGCCCAAAAGATAATTAAAGCGGTCCCGTTTATTCATCACAGTCGCCTATGACCATGCCCCTTGCCAAGCGTCTTCCAATAGTGAGCTATCACCTTAAACCTGAGTACACATGCTAAAAAGGTCAGCTTACGCTGGTGAGTTCATAGAGTTTAGTTACAAAAGTAATAGTTGACCTGATAGAGTTTAATTGCTACATGCGACTAAGGCAGATATCTAATAAACATATCAACCAACAATCAATCCATCCATAATCAATCCAATCAATAATCAACCGAATCAATAATCAATCCAATCAATAATCAATCCAATACGTATGAGATCTTAATGCAGGGCCCCAAGCGACTCTAGCCAACACGGTCGTAGCAAGGCCTAGAACACAAGCTACCCTGGTCTAGGTCGGTCTATTCTTAGCTAGGCATCGCGTTATAGCATAGAGATGCTACTCTAGTCTAAGTAAACAATTGTCGCATGTCTAACCTTTCCTAGTCAACACATTAGCAATTCAAAAGAATAGTGGCAGGACCAAGAAATAGTTTGTTTTCACATAAACACATAAGATTGATTCCTCCCGAACTACCTTCTTTTATTTCTCCGTCACACTTATTAACCGTAACAGATGATAAAAGGGCGACAGCCCGGGAGGGATTTGCAAGTTTACCAAGGATTAAAATTTCCTTGGATCGTTTATGTCCTGGTGAGGCGTGATATCCTGAATACAATGACTTGTGATTTGCTAAAATGATATAGAATATACAAAAAAACAGGAATCTGATTGACTAACACTGAATGTGAATAGTAATAGCTCTGTCACAGCTAGTTCAATTAAGAAACGCATAATCGTAAAACCTAAAACGTAAAGATATACAAACGTCGTTTAACATAAATTAAACGTAAACGTATAAAAACAAAACGATTATAACTATAGTAGGGATTTGCATGTCTAGGCGACTTAAATGCAAATTAAATAAAATTAAAATATTAAACTATAATTTACAAATATTATGGAAGTAAGGAAAACTTAAAAACTAAAACAACAAATACATATTTACATATGTAATAATTACATAAACAAAATAAAACAGGAAAAGGAAAATAAATAATTATACTAAAGAAACTAAAACATATAAAAATTTGAAGTCATTTTAATTCTATTTTTACAATTGTTTAATGATTAAAATCTAAAAATTTACGTTTACTGAATTTTATGTAAACGTACAAAATAAAAACGTGAATTCAGTCCAATACAACTCCCACAAATGTGAAAATTATATTTTTAGAATTCTAAAAAGATAAGAAAATTATTAGAAAATTAAAATAAATTTGTACACTATTAAATTAATTAATATAAATTAAAAATGAATTAAATGTATTTAATAAAGAATTAAATAACAAGAAAATCTAAAATTAACTTAAATAAATGAAATAAAGAATCGAAAATCTAAAATATCATAAAATAATTTATGAAACCGAAAATGTATTTTTACATAATTATTCTATTTATTATTTATTATTTACTATTATTAATTACTAAAAACTATTATTATTTAATAAAATAAATGGATAAATAAAAATCGAAACTCAAAAATGTTACTACTATAAGAACTAAAATGTGCAAAGGAAAAGCGAGAAGTGAGCTAGCCCAGTGGGTTATGCGGTGAACTTGTCACCAAGGAACCTAGGTTCGAATCCAACACACAACCTTTTGCACTTAATTTTATTTTTGGATTTTTCTTTTGCAAAGCGTACATTAAGCTAAAATATGGAACTTTAACAAAACAACTTTTCAAAACTTGGAAATAAGCTCTGGGAGCTTATTTCCATAACAGCTATTTATTAAGCCTAAAGCTTTTATCTGAAGCTACTACTTGTGGTTAAAGCTTGGGTTTTGGAATTTCATTTTAAGGACTAGACTATATACTGAGATATTATACAAGTTAGAAGAAAATGAACTTATAAAACCTATAAATAAGCTATAAATGAGCTTATGAGTCCAACAGTTAAGCTTTTGGCTTGACTGTTGGAACTCAAGCTAAAAATAAGCTTGGAAAAGCTATACAAAGGAAACAAAAGGTAAAAGTATATATGTATAAGTATAATAGGTGTATATGAACAAAAATAAGCACTGAGAAGGGCTTATAAGTACGAGCTTATGGTGAGCTTATGAAGATGACACCAAATCACTGCTCATCTTGAGCTGACTCAGTATCAACTGAGTATTGGGACAAAACAGAAGCTAGGTGCAGCCCTAGCTATTAAGCTTCAACATGGAATTAAAACATTGGAACCTCTTAACTGGTTGGTTAGCTTCTTAAAGAAACCAATTTCACAAGCTAAGTCCAACAGATAAGCTTTTTTGAGAGCTTATGAAATATAGTGATTACACTGAACATTTAGTATGCTCAGTGAAATGGTGATAAGTTAAAGCTACTTGCGACCCTACTTAATAAGTGCGCAAGGTGAAAAATAAGCATAGGATTACTAAGTTGGGTGGATGAGCTTCACAAAAGCTAAACCACACAAGCTTATAACCTGAATGAGCTTATTAGAGTTGAAGGAAATGGTGCAAGTTCAAGCAGTTGAACTGTTGTGAGTGGGCAAACAACAAGCTCTAAAGACTTATCAAATAAGCTCATGAGAGCTCAACCAACACCGAGACATTGAGTATGACTGGATAGCCTCTCAAGAAGCCAAATATCACAAGCTCAAGCTTAGTGGGGAACTTTTCATAGGCTAGGAAAACAACTCAACTTCCAATGTTTGCTTGATGGAAGGAGTAAATGGGACAAAATAAGGAGAGTGATTAAGCTATGTAAATAAGCTAATAAGGAAACATAAGCGGACATATAACAACTAGGCCATAAAGGCTACACAAATAAGCCAAATTCACAAGCTAAGGTCAACTTTACAAGCTTTTGCAAGCTTGTGAACTTGACACCTAAACTCATGCATGTGGCATGGTTTCGAATGTGTACTCTAAATAAGTCGATTAAAAGCACTTAAAAAGGCGATAAAAGAGAACTAACATTTTACTAATTAAGTTAACCAACTAAACTTTAACATCCCAAAAGGATTAAAGCTAAAACTTAATACTGAATCCTACACAAAATTATATATTTTATTCAAAACGACTATATGAAAATTTGACTTTTTGAGTTTATGATCAAAGTTGACTTTGATCAACTTTGATCTGAATTTAACAATGAATAAGCTATATTATGATACAACTACATGAAATAAACAAGGCTTAACAACATTAAAACACATATGCAAGATTCTAGGTTGTGACAACTTCAAAATACTCATAATGAGACGGTCAAGAGTCATTTTGACTTTCTACCATGCTATACTCTTTAGTTAATGTTTCACCGAGTCATTAAGGACATATAAGGCATACATCAACTAAGAACAACACCATACATAGCTCGTAACTCAGTTCATCTACCACAACCAAACATCCTTGAAATGAAATTTTATTGAGCTTATCATTACATATAACTGAGTAAACATCATTTATCAAATCCAGAGGATCCAAGGTGTCAAAATGGACCTTATTCAGCATACACAAGTAGTCACACAAGCTTATGCCTATGATTATCAAAAATCAAGTTATGACAGTGAAAATGCAATATTCAAGCACAATCAATTCCAAAACATAAACACCTGATATTAAATTAAAACATGATAAACTAACAACACAGAAACATGAAAACATAGAAATCAAAGCATAAAAAGGATTACAACAGTAAT
Organism: Chrysanthemum lavandulifolium; assembly: GCA_022545495.1. Classification (NCBI taxonomy): domain Eukaryota; kingdom Viridiplantae; phylum Streptophyta; class Magnoliopsida; order Asterales; family Asteraceae; genus Chrysanthemum; species Chrysanthemum lavandulifolium. The sequence continues at coordinate 160,433,690 of CM040241.1, forward strand.
TTGCAAAAAAGATGAGAAAATGGCTTACAAGATACATCAAGTCGAGAATCATGGAACCAAGGACAAGGTTACACCCAATAGCTTCCCATCAAGCTCCTAATACCCTTGGCACTCCAAATTCCCCCGCTTCATCATCTCCTTCATGATCACACTATTTTTGATTTTTCAACGATTTTTCTCTATTTTTGGTATTTTCTGAATTTAAAAGTCTAAGCATGTTTTAAGGTCTCTAAAAGCTTAATGAGCTTTGTCAGGAGCTTATATGGCTTATAGAGTCCATCAAACAACTACAAAACATGAAATTAAGAAGACTTGAAAATTAAAGGAAAATAAGCAAAACTTGAAAATGACATTAAACTTGAAATTAAACTGAAACTAAAGTTCCATTACACTAGTTTAAGATAAAATACAACATTTGAAAGATTAAAAGACATTTTAACTAAGAAAAGCAGTAAAAATTACATCTACGTGACTATGGCTTAAGGCCAAAAGTGTCTTTCTCATCACCTTCTCTTCTCTTTTATACCACAATGAGTTCCTTGTTGACTTCTGAAACTATCCCACCAATTTCCAACCGTTGGATCTTCATGATTCATCATAACTGCCATTTGTCCATTTTGGCGCCAAAATAGTCAAGAGCAGTTTTCAACCATTAATGGGTTTTGGGTGTATGTGGAGGTGGAGGGGACAAAGTAAGGAGAGGGTGAGGTGAGGCAAGTGGTATGTTTGAAAAGTGGAATACCACCGGTATTGGAGAATCGAGAGGTGGGAGAGGGTGATGAGCAGTGAGGCGATATTTCCTCTGTTTGACTTCGTTGACCGGGGTTAATATCAAAGGGGTCGGGTTTGGGCCAAAGGTCAAGTTAGTTGGATTGGATTTGGGCCTTGGATAGATATAGGATCCGTTTGGTTTAGAATAAGCACAAGGACCAAAATGTAATTTATCCAAACTTTAGGGACTCAACATGATACTTTTTCCAATGTTATTACAAGGACCAAACTTGACAACTTTGATAGTACAATGACCATAGTTGACAATTATTTCATTTTAAACTTAAAAGGACCTTAATTGTCATTTTGGATTTTGAGGACTATAAGTGTAATTTCCCAAAAGTTTATCAAAATGTTCCAAATTTTCAATCATGCATAGTACAAGGGTATTATTTGTAAAATTCCAAGTTTAGAATACCAGGACCATTTTGCCAATTTTGTAACTCAAGGGTAAAATTGCCATTTTGTGTAAACTTTCATCCGTGGATCATTTGTGAATATTTTGGTTTCCCAAGGACTTAAGTTGACTTTTCATTCATTTAAAACATTTAGGGACTAGTTTTGCCAATTTGTGTAACTCGAGGACCTGAAACGACATTTGTTGTGAAATTGATCATTTTCACTTGTTTTCAATCTTTTGTACCGAATCACATAAAACACATTTAAATGATATTTATAACATTTGTGAGTCATTTGTGTGTTTTTGGTTGTTTTGTGGGTTTAAATAGTATAAAATATATGTGTAATTAGACACATATCAAATCCCCACACTAAACTATTGCTAGTCCCTAGCAATCTTTTATTTAAAACTTAATGGATTTGAAAACTCTTTACCAAAAGCCATCACTACGGAGTAGCCAAATGTTTCAGTTCAAGTAAGAACCTTGGCACATCGATAACCAAATGATTTTGAGCAAATCATAAGTCGTAAACGGATTTGATTAGTCTTTACCGAAGCCGCACCTTACGGACTAGCCAACTCTTAGATAAATTATCGAATTATCTTTGGTGAGTGAATACCAATTATGGTTTTTCCATCGCCTTTACCACAAGCCATTACCTTGCGGGCTAGCCAACTCTTCACTTTTAGGATATGGTGAGTTGAGAACCATACAATTTTGGGCAAATTGCAAGCCATATAAACGGATTTGATATATCTTTACCAAGAGCCGTTTGCTCTGGATTAGCCAATCCTTTTGTGTGTTAGACATGGTGGATGATTACCATTTGTTGTGTTTAGTACATAGTACTTCCACTAAATTTTTTAAAAATTTGGCCATTTTGGGGAAAAAGGGACTAAAAGGGTACATTTATGATCAAATTTGCGAATTTCCCCACACTTAGAAATGAATATTGTCCTCAATATTCAAAGTACCTACTGTAATGCCGAAACTTAGAACGATAAAAGATAATATCACTAGCTAAGTGTAGAAACACAACAATTTTTTTTTTTTTTTTTTTTTTTTTTAAATATTTACAATTTTCAAAGTTTTTTTATATATATGTACAACAGGTGGGGTATTACCCCCACACTAAGGTGGTAGAAAGGGGAAAAAGACAGAAATATGGGTGAAAACCCATATTGTATGGCTTGTTTTTGATAACCAAGTCACTAGCTTGACTTGACCCCGAATTAAATTGGTTCATGGGGAAGCTGAGTGGGATTGCCACTCAAAGATTGGGTGAGAAATTGGAGTGGGATTGCCACTCACAGAATTATGAATATTCATCACTTAAGATGAGTCTAAGAATCTTAGAAAGAAACTTAGAAAATGCGAGAAGAATCTTTTGATTTTTGATTTTATAAAAAGAAATGGAAAATATTTTTGTATTATTTTTAAGTTTTATATATATGTACAAAAGAGAGAAAATTCCTTACAACCGCCCCTCGAAAGGGAATCGGGTCTCGACAGAGCTCAAGAATCAGAAATGACCAACAACCAAATGTTGTAATCGAGGGACTTATCAAACCGGGCAAGTTGTGCAAAGGAAAATGTTTTGTATTTTATATTGTTTTTAGGATGAAAATATGATATTATATATATATATTATACAAGGGATAGATATAAAACACAAGTACGTTATACTGAGACACCTCACGGCAGGGCGTAAAATTGATTCCTCCCGAACTACCTTCTTTATTTCTCCGTCACACTTATTAACCGTACGGTCAACCGATGATGAAAAGCGGCGACCCGGGAGAGGATTTGCAAGTTTACCAAGGATTAAAATTTCCTTGGATCGTTTATGTCTGGTGAGGCGTGATATCCCGAATACAATGACTTGTGATTTGCTAAAATGATATAGAATATACAAAAACAGAATCGATTGACTAACACCGAATGTGAATAGTAATAGCTCGTCACGCCTAGTTCAATTAAAAACGCATAATCGAAACCTAAAAGCGTAAAGATATACAAACGACGTTTAACATAAATTAAACGTAAACGTATAAAAACAAAACGATTATAACTATAGTAGGGATTTGCATGTCTAGGCGACTTATATGCAAATTAAATAAAATTAAAATATTAAACTATAATTTACAAATATTATGAAAGTAAGGAAAACTTAAAACTAAAACAACAAATACATATTTACATATGTAATAATTACATAAACAAAATAAAACAGGAAAAGGAAAATAAATAATTATACTAAAGAAACTAAAACATATAAAAATTTGAAGTCATTTTAATTCTATTTTTACAATTGTTTAATGATTAAAATCTAAAATTTACGTTCATTGAATTTTATGTAAACGTACAAAATAAAACGTGAATTCAAATTCAATACAACTCCCACAAATATGAAAATTATATTTTTAGAATTCTAAAAGATAAGAAAATTATTAGAAAATTAAAATAAATTTTTACACTATTAAATTAATTAATATAAATTAAAATGAATTAAATGTATTTAATAAAGAATTAAATAACAAGAAAATCTAAAATTAACTTAAATAAATGAAATAAAGAATCTGAAAAATCTAAAATATCATAAAATAATTTATGAAACTGAAAATGTATTTTTTACATAATTATTCTATTTATTATTAATTATTTACTATTATTAATTACTAAAAACTATTATTATTTAATAAAAATAAATGGATAAATAAAAATCTGAAACTCAAAAAATGTTACTACTATAAGAACTAAAATGTGCAAAGGAAAACTGAGAAGTGAGCTAGATAGTGGGTTATGCGGTGAACTTGTCACCAAGGGAACCTAGGTTCGAATCCAACACACAACCTTTTTGCACTTAATTTTATTTTTGGATTTTTCTTTTTGCAAAACTGTACATTAAGCTAAAATATGGAACTTTAACAAAAACAACTTTTCAAAACTTGGAAATAAGCTCGGGAGCTTATTTCCATAAGTTTATTAAGCCTAAAGCTTTTATCTGAAGCTACTACTTGTGGTTAAAGCTTGGGTTTTGGAATTTTGCTTTAAGGACTAGACTATATAGGTGAGATATTATACAAGTTAGAAGAAAATGAACTTATAAAACCTATAAATAAGCTATAAATGAGCTTATGAGTCCAACAATTAAGATTTTGGCTTGATGTTGGAACTCAACTAAAAATAAGCTTGGAAAAGCTATACAAAGGAAACAAAAGGTAAAAGTATATATGTATAAGTATAATAGGTGTATATGAACAAAAATAAGCGAGAAGGGCTTATAAACGAGCTTATGGTGAGCTTATGAAGATGACACCAAATCATCGCTCATCTTGAAGTGACTCAATATCAGCGAGTATTGGGACAAAACAAGCTAGGTGCAGCCCTAGCTATTAAGCTTCAACATGGAATTAAAACATTGGAACCTCTTAATGACGGTTGGTTAGCTTTAAAGAAACCAATTTCACAAGCTAAGTCCAACAGATAAGCTTTTTTGAGAGCTTATGAAATATAGTGATTACACTGAACATTTAGTATGCTCAGTGAAATGGTGATAAGTTAAAGCTACTTGCAGCCCTACTTAATAGGCTGCAAGGTGAAAATTAAGCATAGGATTACTAAGTTGGGTGGATGAGCTTCACAAAAAGCTAAACCACACAAGCTTATAACCTTGAATGAGCTTATTAGAGCTGAAGGAAATGGTGCAAGTTCAAACAGTTGAACTGTTGTGAGTGGGCAAACAACAAGCTCTAAAGACTTATCAAATAAGCTCATGAGAGCTCAACCAACACTGAGACATTGAGTATGACTGGATAGCCTCTCAAGAAGCCAAATATCACAAGCTCAAGCTTAGTGGGGAACTTTTCATAGGCTAGGGAAAACAACTCAACTTCCACTGTTTGCTTCAGTGGAAGGAGTAAATGGGACAAAATAAGGAGAGTGATTAAGCTATGTAAATAAGCTAATAAGGGAAACATAAGCAGACATATAACAACTAGGCCATAAAGGCTACACAAATAAGCCAAATTCACAAGCTAAGGTCAACTTTACAAGCTTTTGCAAGCTTGTGAACTTGACACCTAAACCTGTGCACAGGGCATGGTTTCAGAACAGGTACTCTAAATAAGCTGATTAAAAAGCACTTAAAAAGCTGATAAAAAGAGAACTAACATTTTACTAATTAAGTTAACCAACTAAACTTTAACATCCCAAAAGGATTAAAGCTAAAACTTAATCTTGAATCCTACACAAAATTATATATTTTATTCAAAACGACTATATGAAAATTTGACTTTTGAGTTTATGATCAAAGTTGACTTTGATCAACTTTGATCTGAATTTAACAACCGAATAAGCTATATTATGATACAAGTACATGAAATAAACAAGGCTTAACAACATTAAAACACATATGCAAGATTCTAGGTTGTGACAACTTCAAAATACTCATAATGAGACAATCAAGAGTCATTTTGACTTTCTACCATGCTATACTCTTTAGTTAATGTTTCACCGAGTCATTAAGGACATATAAGGCATACATCAACTAAGAACAACACCATACATAGCTCGTAACTCGGTTCATCTACCACAACCAAACATCCTTGAAATGAAATTTTATTGAGCTTATCATTACATATAAGCGAGTAAACATCATTTATCAAATCCAGAGGATCCAAGGTGTCAAAATGGACCTTATTCAAGATACACAAGTAGTCACACAAGCTTATGCCTATGATTATCAAAAATCAAGTTATGACGGTGAAAATGCAATATTCAAGCACAATCAATTCCAAAACATAAACACCGATATTAAATTAAAACATGATAAACTAACAACACGTAAACATGAAAACATAGAAATCAAAGCATAAAAGGATTACAACAAGAATTTGCAAAAAGATGAGAAAATGGCTTACAAGATACATCAAGTCGAGAATCATGGAACCAAGGACAAGGTTACACCCAATAGCTTCCCATCAAGCTCCTAATACCCTTGGCACTCCAAATTCACCCCGCTTCATCATCTCCTTCATGATCACACTATTTTTGATTTTCAACGATTTTCTCTATTTTGGTATTTTTCGAATTTAAAAGTCTAAGCATGTTTTAAGGTCTCTAAAAGCTTAATGAGCTTTGTCGAGCTTATATGGCTTATAGAGTCCATCAAACAACTACAAAACATGAAATTAAGAAGACTTGAAAATTAAAGGAAAATAAGCAAAACTTGAAAATGACATTAAACTTGAAATTAAACTGAAACTAAAGTTCCATTACACTAGTTTAAGATAAAATACAACATTTGAAAGATTAAAGACATTTTAACTAAGAAAAGCAAGAAAATTACATCTACGTGACTATGGCTTAAGGCCAAAGTGTCTTTCTCATCACCTTCTCTTCTCTTTTATACCACAATGAGTTCCTTGTTGACTTCTGAAACTATCCCACCAATTTCCAACCGTTGGATCTTCATGATTCATCATAACTGCCATTTGTCCATTTTGGCGCCAAAATAGTCAAGAGCGGTTTCAACCATTAATGGGTTTTGGGTGTATGTGGAGGTGGAGGGGACAAAGTAAGGAGAGGGTGAGGTGAGGCAAGTGGTATGTTTGAAAAGGTGGAATACCACCGGTATTGGAGAATCGAGAGGTGGGAGAGGGTGATGACAAGAGAGGCGGTATTTCCTCTGTTTGACTTCTGTTGACCGGGTTAATATCAAAGGGGTCGGGTTTGGGCCAAAGGCTGGGTTAGTTGGATTGGATTTGGGCCTTGGATAGATATAGGATCCGTTTGGTTTAGAATAAGCACAAGGACCAAAAATGTAATTTATCCAAACTTTAGGGACTCAACATGATACTTTTTCCAATGTTATTACAAGGACCAAACTTGACAACTTTGATAGTACAATGACCATAGTTGACAATTATTTCATTTTTAAACTTAAAAGGACCTTAATTGTCATTTTTGGATTTTGAGGGACTATAAGTGTAATTTCCCAAAAGTTTATCAAAATGTTCCAAATTTTCAATCATGCATAGTACAAGGGTATTATTTGTAAAATTCCAAGTTTAGAATACCCAGGGACCATTTTTGCCAATTTTGTAACTTGAGGGGTTAAAATTGCCATTTTGTGTAAACTTTCATCCAGGATCATTTGTGAATATTTTGGTTTCCCAAGGACTTAAGTTGACTTTTCATTCATTTAAAACATTTAGGGACTAGTTTTGCCAATTTGTGTAACTCTGTGGACCGAAACGACATTTGTTGTGAAATTGATCATTTTCACTTGTTTTTCAATCTTTTGTACCGAATCACATAAAACACATTTAAATGATATTTATAACATTTTGTGAGTCATTTGTGTGTTTTTGGTTGTTTTGTGGGTTTAAATAGTATAAAATATATGTGTAATTAGACACATATCAAAGATCACAATCCAAAATCAAATATTCTAAACAACAGTCATTCTCACATAATATTCACATATCCAAATACGGTTGGTTAAAAGCAACATGTATTCTCCCCCAAAATAGTTATGAAAACATTTAAAAAGAGGGGCTATGAAACTCACCTTAGCCACAAAGAATGCACTATTCACTATTGACACGACCGGCATCTAGAGCTAATCTTCACGGCATCCGGAAGAATGTACGACGAGTACGATAGAATGAAAAGGCAAAGGAAACACAAGCTAGTGTAACGGAGGAACATAAGCACAAGATAATAGAACATACCAACATTAATATTAAAAGAAATATTAAACCATTACAATACCGGTTTAGCAAGATAATAGGCATCGGCAAATATATTACAAAGTTTAGTTCCCAAAATATTGAGTTCTTTTACATAATGATTTGTAGTGACAAGTAAAGACTTCATTATGCAAGACTTGGTAGAAAAAGCTTACTACGATCACCTGAAATGCATGAGAGAAAAACGGGTCAACTATGAAAATAGTTGGTGAGTAAACACGTTTAGCAAAAAAAATAGAAAAACTCGTAAGAAAATATACAAAGCTTTCGATTCGACGAAAAATGGTCCATAAAGCAAAGGCATTGTAAATCCACTCGGTTCAAGTTCCGCCCATACAAAACTTGCAACTTTGTGTGTTCACAACCCACCGCCAAAAGTAGTATGTCTAATAGTCAAGTATAAGCGGTCATAATAGTTCACAATATAGTACCACGAATATAATAATTCGGGGATGCTCCGAACATGGGAGACTTTGCCTTTGCTCCAACAAGGAGACTCCTTTGTCACTCGGCCACCTAGGCGAGATTTATTGAGACGCTCCACCAATAAGGCGAGACTTTATAGTGATGCTCGAACATAGGAGACTCCTTTGTCACTCAACCACCTAGGCGAGATTTATTGAGACGCCCACCAATAAGGCGAGACTTTATAGTGATGCTCGAACATAGGAGACTCCTTTGTCACCAACCACCTAGGCGAGATTTATTGAGACGCCACCAATAAGGCGAGACTTTATAGTGATGCTCGAACATAGGAGACTCCTTTGTCACTCAACCACCTAGGCGAGATTTATTGAGACGCTCCACCAATAAGGCGAGACTTTTAGGGTCATAGCATGTACGGTTCAATATATTCAAACAAGTCATAAGTTCATAATTAAATCCAAGATTCTAAGTCAAGTTCAAAAGTTCAAGTCTAAAAAGTTCATAGAAGTAAAAATCAATTTAGTTCAAATATGGTTCATGCATTTCGCCCCAAAAATATAGTAAAAGCGGTAAAAGGGATGTGATTACTCACTTGGTGAATAGATGCGATGACAAATGTGGTTACACAAGTATAATGTGATGTTTTAGCGGGACCTATTACGAATGATATGATATGTCATGAGTTGCAATGTAATGTTATGCATGCATTCCATATGTTATTTATACCATTTACGGTTTTGAAAATATTACTCGTCGTCGAAAAATACTCTTTTGACGTCTTGACCCTTCAAAAATGACTTTACATGTTTTACGTCAAAATGTCATCCTACAATGGTTTTATAATGATTTATGGTGAAATTATCACTTTTAAATCGCAAAAGCAGTTGTCGTCGGAAATTTTATAAAAGTAACAAAAATGGCTTTGGAAAACTAGTTGTAAAATGGTGTCGTCGATCGTTAGAGAACGAACTCGACGGTTTTGGAAAGTTTGTATCGATATCTAGAAGTTTCGATTCAGGAGTTTTCGTCCAAAAGGTCTCGATCATAAAGATATTAAGGGCTAAAGATAGCGATTTTGCTAATTGTGTGCGAGAAAATAAGTTTCGCCAAGTTTGAACATCCGTAAATAATTTACCATAACTCCGCTTGACAAACGACTTTTGTTTTGAAAAATATGGCGGTGAACTTGATTTTACTAGAAGACATTTCGTTCCAAAAGTTTCACAACCTTGTTAAAAAACAACCGCAAACATGGTCGTTCTGACTAATGTAACACTTGTATCGTAAAAATAATATAGTTTTCGGAAAATAATAGTTACGGCAACTTTATGAAAACGTGCATATATTTGTCGTTTCAAATCCGTTTTCTACGTATAATATGTCCTTAGCTTCGTATCAAGTAAACTAATATATTTTTGATAAGTCGAAATAATTTGTGAAGCTTAAGGCTCGTTTTGACCGAACAAACTAAAAATATGTTGCTGAAATTTCGAAAAGTATTTATTTCGTCGCCAAACTTTAAAAATTCACCACGGCTTCGTTATAAGTCCGTTTTATTCCGTTCAAGCGGCCACGGATTCGTTTTAAAGTATATTTTCTAAATATCAAGGCCAAAACTTCGTACCAACAGTAGGTTTTTCCAGAAATTCGAATTAAGGACAGAACCTAAATATATAGTTATCGAAAATAGTTTTTCTCGGACAAAACCTATTCTAATCCCTTCAAATCAACTCCAAAGCTAATCTAATCCTACCATACACCTTCTTAGGGTGTCATGGGTTCCTAATCACCATCAAGACCAAAGAATACCATGGGAATAATTATAGGATGACCAATATATATATTTAACTCAATAAATCATGAAATAAATGGTATAAATCACATATCATGCATATAAGCTCCAAAAATGAAAAGAAACATATGAAAATGAAAAGGAAACATGAAAATGATAAAAACATGCTTACAAGTGATTATGATGAGGTGCAAAGAACAAGGTTAGCCTAAACACTCTTGGTTTTTATTTCAAAACCTAAACAAGAGTGTGATCTAGATTGTGATGAACTTGAGCTTGTAAAAAGTTTTGTGATCCTTGCTATCTCCTTAAGGTGACGGTTATGGAGGATAAACCAAGAGAGAAGGAAAAAAAATTTACTTGACTTGAAGTATATGATTGAATGAATGAAATGGAGATGAATGGAGTATACATCTAAACTTGTCAAGGAAAATTGCACCAAGTCTTAATTGCCAACCCCCCTAGTGGCCGGTTTTTGGGGGACTTATGTCTCCCACATGATATTTTTTTTTTAAATGTAAACTTGTATATATATTGTGTATTATTTGTAAAGAAAGTGTAGTAAAAGTGTAAGAAAATGTACAAATATAGGCAATTGGAAATTTTTGGTACAAGTAAGTTATTAATAGCTCAAAATAGGATGTAATGAGATGATAAAAATTTTAAAAATACTTTCCTTGTGAAAATTGAGTGATAAAATAATTATCGTACAATTTTTAAGAAACACGTCGTAATAATATAAATTTAACGATTTGTATACGAAATAAATTTAAAACACTAGGTAAACTAAAAATATAGTTTTATGAACTAGATGTAAGTTTAAAATACCTCGGGATCATTTTTGAAAGTAACGGATTAAATATTTAAAATAAAAACTCACGCGATAAGGATTATTAAATATAAAATTACGCGTTAAATGTGAAATGAAATGCCATGAATGAATTAATATGATGCATATATAATTTAAGAAATGACCGAATTTGAGAATTGTGACATTCTTCCCATGTCGTGGAATCACGTCCCGTGATTCGATTAACGATACTATGGTCCGAACCTCGACAAGAGTTCTAAAAGTTCATGATCGTGCGAGCGGTCTAAATGATCATATCAATGCCCATGCGTCTGCTTTCCCCATTCAACTAAGTGCGTGCGGTGATCGGTTGATAGGGTAAACTTATCCAATATCGAACGTAGCTCTCAAAAGACCTTTAGGTAGTCGATTCTAATTTAATCTCACAACTCATCAAACAAGAGCGTCATGAGATTAAACTAAACCGACTTGAGTAAACTTGTCTCTTAGCTTGATTTTCGCAACTCATCAAACAAGAAGCGTCACTAGATCAAGCTAGGAAACAAGTTGTTAGAAAGGTAGGATGCCACATCCTTGAATGAAGTCTTTTGAAAGATTCGCTCGATATTCGATTTGCTTACACAATCAAATCCAATCAACAAAATATATAACAACTAAGGTCGATATCAATAGGTCTCAAATTAATCAATGTCGTGAACGTGTAAAGATTGGAAGGAAGTTATGCACTCAAAATCATGTCGTACATAAATAAGGTAGTTGTTCGAAAGAATGTACCCGTTAAGCGTTGCGGGCTTCCTCGGTACCCAGATAGAATGCTCGACCACGTGCGGAGGAATTTCAATGTTCGATCTTGTGGGCCTTCTATTGCCAACGCCAGTTTGGACGATTACCTCCTTGATTGGGAGTTCTTTTCAACTTTGGGCGGTATTGCGAAGGTGATCTAGACTTCCACACTCGTAACATGCTTTTCTCGTCCTTGATTTCCATTTATGTTTGAGCAATTTTTCGCGAAGTGCCCGTCTGTCCACATTTGCCGCACCTGGGCGTCTCCTAAGTGATGATAATTACATCGAGTGCACAAAGGATGTGGACTGCATATCCTTTGCGCTCTGGGTGATCGCCCATAGTTACGAGTTATTATTTGTCTCTTGTTTTGCGGATTACGGTCTCGGTTTCTGGTGATCCTCCCGTCGCTTTCGTCCATTGTCGTTTGCTTTTGTTAGTTCTCCGGACTGATCACATCATTTGTTAAGCGATCGCCATACTCGCGTGACTTGCGAGTGGTTGGTTTCGACAGTGACATCCCTCCTAATTTCCGGTATCAATCCCCATATATATCGGTCAATCAACTTCTCCACGGTGGAAACCATGTGAGGAACCATCCTAGTTAGCTCGTGGAACCGGATCGTGTACTTGTCGATCTCTACTCCTACCATCAGTGGTTCCAAAATTCTTCTTCCGGTTTCGCACTTCATCTTTCTGCGGTACTCATCGGTTAGTAGTTTCTTGAATGCTTCCCAAGATAATGCATTTGCAGCCCTCTTCCTCTAGTGCAGTAGTTGGTTGTTCCACCGTGTCAAAGCTCGTCCACGTAGTAGACCGCAGAGAACTCAACCTTGTTTCCTTCAAAGACATTTCGTGATACTAAGCTTCGACTCAACATTCTCGAACCGGGTTAGCAATTCAATGGCACCCTCGGTACCATGAAATTCCATTGGCTTGCATGTCATGAAAGTTTTGTAGTCGCATCCTTGACCGGCGTTTGAAGTACCTTCTCCGTTGTTGGTTCGTCTAGCATCGAGATGGGTTATAATTTGAGTGAGTAGATCCGCTATTCCGTGACGTTGTTGTCCGGATTGTCATTGTTGTTTGGGTTGCCGTTGTTGTTACCTCCGAGCGTGTGTTTCTTGCGGCCATGATCCCACAATGGACCAAAACATCGGGTTGAGTAAACGACATTCGAACGAAGTCGGATGAGGTGCGAGCGGTGGTGATGTGTTATAGTGATCGAAACATGACAGAAGCAGAGACATGCTATGTCTAACAAGTCGAAAGATGGAAAAGAGAAGATATGAACAAGGTGCGGTAATGTAGGCGTGAGCGTAAAACATGCCATGCATACTCACCCGACCAATGCAACGGTGACCGGACTTTAAAGACTCGACTAAACATGATTTAAAACTACCACTCTTATCATTGCATGGTTCTTCATAAATTAGACATAGTTGATCGGGCTATGTATAATTTATGAGTAACGATGCAACGATAGGACTAGTTGACTCGAATGGTGTTCAATGTTTAATAAAATAATATACAAAAAAAAATTTATTACGGTTATATTTGTGATTTTATTTTTGAAAATCGGCATTCTCTATAACCTTTGGCTCTGGTACCAATCATCACACCCTCATGGAGAATGAAACACGAGGTGTAACGGAGGAACATAAGCACAAGATAATAGAACATACCAACATTAATATTAAAAAGAAATATTAAACCATTACAATACCAGTTTAGCCGGCATCGGCAAATATATTACAAAGTTTAGTTCCCAAAATATTGAGTTCTTTTACATAATGATTTGTAGTGACAAGTAAAGACTTCATTATGCAAGACTTGGTAGAAAAAGCTTACTACGATCACCTGAAATGCATGAGAGAAAAACGGGTCAACTATGAAAATAGTTGGTGAGTAAACACGTTTAGCAAAAAAATAGAAAAACTCGTAAGAAAATATACAAAGCTTTCGGTCGACGAAAAATGGTCCGCAAAGCAAAGGCATTGTAAATCCACTCAGTTCAAGTTCGCCCATACAAAACTTGCAAACTGTGTGTTCACAACCCACCGCCAAAAGTAGTATGTCTAATAGTCAAGTATAAGCGGTCATAATAGTTCACAATATAGTACCACGAATATAATAATTCGTGGATGCTCCGAACATGGGAGACTTTGCCTTTGCTCCAACAAGGGAGACTCCTTTGTCACTCGGCCACCTAGGCGAGATTTATTGAGACGCCCACCAATAAGGCGAGACTTTATAGTGATGCTCGAACATAGGAGACTCCTTTGTCACTCAACCACCTAGGCGAGATTTATTGAGACGCTCCACCAATAAGGCGAGACTTTATAGTGATGCTCCGAACATAGGAGACTCCTTTGTCACTCAACCACCTAGGCGAGATTTATTGAGACGCTCCACCAATAAGGCGAGACTTTATAGTGATGCTCTGAACATAGGAGACTCCTTTGTCACTCAACCACCTAGGCGAGATTTATTGAGACGCTCCACCAATAAGGCGAGACTTTTAGGGTCATAGCATGTACGGTTCAATATATTCAAACAAGTCATAAGTTCATAATTAAATCCAAGATTCTAAGTCAAGTTCAAAAGTTCAAGTCTAAAAAGTTCATAGAAGTAAAAATCAATTTAGTTCAAATATGGTTCATGCATTTCGCCCCAAAAATATAGTAAAAGCGGTAAAAGGGATGTGATTACTCACTTGGTGAATAGATGCGATGACAAATGTGGTTACAAGTATAATGTGATGTTTTAGCGGGACCTATTACGAATGATATGATATGTCATGAGTTGCAATGTAATGTTATGCATGCATTCCATATGTTATTTATACCATTTACGGTTTTGAAAATATTACTCGTCGTCGAAAAATACTCTTTTGACGTCTTGACCCTTCAAAATGACTTTACATGTTTTTACGTCAAAATGTCATCCTACAATGGTTTTATAATGATTTATGGTGAAATTATCACTTTTCGTCGCAAAACAGTGTCGTCGGAAATTTTATAAAAGTAACAAAAATGGCTTTGGAAAACTAGTTGTAAAATGGTGTACGTCGATCGTTAGAGAACGAACTCGACGGTTTTGGAAAGTTTGTATCGATATCTAGAAGTTTCAGTTCAGGAGTTTTCGTCCAAAAGGTCTCGATCATAAAGATATTAAGGGCTAAAGATAGCGATTTTTGCTAATTGTGTGCAGAAAATAAGTTTCGGCCAAGTTTGAACATCCGTAAATAATTTACCATAACTCCGCTTGACAAACAGCTTTTTGTTTTGAAAAATATGGCCGGTGAACTTGATTTTACTAGAAGACATTTCGTTCCAAAAAGTTTCACAACCTTGTTAAAAGCAGTATGAAACATGGTCGTTCTGACTAATGTAACACTTGTATCGTAAAAATAATATAGTTTTCGAGAAAATAATAGTTACGGCAACTTTATGAAAACGTGCATATATTTGTCGTTTCAAATCCGTTTTCACGTATAATATGTCCTTAGCTTCGTATCGAAGTAAACTAATATATTTTTGATAAGTCGAAATAATTTGTGAAGCTTAAGGCTCGTTTTGACCCGAACAAACTAAAAATATGTTGCTGAAATTTCGAAAAGTATTTATTTCGTCGCCAAACTTTAAAAATTCACCACGGCTTCGTTATAAGTCCGTTTTATTCCGTTCAAGCGCCACGGATTCGTTTTAAAGTATATTTTCTAAATATCAAGGCCAAAACTTCGTACCAACAGTAGGTTTTTCCAGAAATTGAATTAAGGACAGAACCTAAATATATAGTTATCGAAAATAGTTTTTCTCGGACAAAACCTATTCTAATCCCTTCAAATCAACTCCAAAGCTAATCTAATCCTACCATACACCTTCTTAGGGTGTCATGGGTTCCTAATCACCATCAAGACCAAAGAATACCATGGGAATAATTATAGGATGACCAATATATATATTTAACTCAATAAATCATGAAATAAATGGTATAAATCACATATCATGCATATAAGCTCCAAAATGAAAAGAAACATATGAAAATGAAAAGGAAACATGAAAATGATAAAAACATGCTTACAAGTGATTATGATGAGGTGCAAAGAACAAGGTTAGCCTAAACACTCTTGGTTTTTATTTCAAAACCTAAACAAGAGTGTGATCTAGATTGTGATGAACTTGAGCTTGTAAAAAGTTTTGTGATCCTTGCTATCTCCTTAAGGTGACCGGTTATGGAGGATAAACCAAGAGAGAAGGAAAAAAAATTTACTTGACTTGAAGTATATGATTGAATGAATGAAATGGAGATGAATGGAGTATACATCTAAACTTGTCAAGGAAAATTGCACCAAGTCTTAATTGCCAACCCCCCTAGTGGCCGGTTTTTGGGGGACTTATGTCTCCCACATGATATTTTTTTTTTTAAAATGTAAACTTGTATATATATTGTGTATTATTTGTAAAGAAAGTGTAGTAAAAGTGTAAGAAAATGTACAAATATAGGCAATTGGAAATTTTTGGTACAAGTAAGTTTTAATAGCTCAAAATAGGATGTAATGAGATGATAAAATTTTAAAAATACTTTCCTTGTGAAAATTGAGTGATAAAATAATTATCGTACAATTTTTAAGAAACACGTCGTAATAATATAAATTTAACGATTTGTATACGAAATAAATTTAAAACACTAGGAAAACTAAAAATATAGTTTTTATGAACTAGATGTAAGTTTAAAAATACCTCGGGATCATTTTTGAAAGTAACGGATTAAATATTTAAAATAAAAACTCACGCGATAAGGATTATTAAATATAAAAATTACGCGTTAAATGTGAAATGAAATGCCATGAATGAATTAATATGATGCATATATAATTTAAGAAATGACCGAATTTGAGAATTGTGACTTATAGAAACAAATGCAATGAAGATCGGGAGAGTATAGTGTTTCCGGTCGTTATGTCCCAATGAAGCTATGCGATGAATCACCAAACGATATAGTGATCGAGAGATTTGAATGAGAAAGAGATCCGATTTATTATAACTACGAAAAAAAGTCTATAAATTACAACGGCTTAAATGCAAATTAAAGAAAATTAAAAGATAAAAATATTAAATAAACGCTATCACTATTTGCAAAATGATGTTTTGATTTTATGTTTTTATAAAACTTAATTTGAAACTACGTAACGCATACAAATGAAAATATGAAATCAAGCGGTATTAATCCTAAAAATATGAAAATGATATTTTACAAACCTAATGATAAAAGAAAATATTTAGAAAAGAAAATTATTTTAAAACTATTTATCTAATTATTAAAACTAATTTTAACTATTTAATAATAGCCTAAAATACAAGAAAATAGGAAATAAAACTAGAAAAATGAAATTTTGACTTGGAAAAATCTAAAATATCAAAGAGAATTTTAAAACTATTTTTATATTTTTCGATTATTTTGTATTTTCTATAAATTAAAAACTATTTAAAACTACTTAAATTGCTTAAAAATACAAATTTAGCTAAGAAAAATCTGAAAAATATTTTTTGTCTTTTATATTTATATTAACTTAATAAAAATGAAAATTATTTTTTGAAACTTTTCTTAATTAATTGTATTAAATGCTAATTAAAAGGCCTAAAACTAATTAAAATGAAGAAAAATACCAAACTGACCTAGAAAAATCTGAAAAATTCAAGATAAGTCTAAAATAATATTAGGAATCTAAGAAAAATATAAAAACAGGGAGTTATGTGTGAGAAAATGCAACTGCTATGATAAGTGCTTATAATTAAGCACTCAAAATAAGCTACAAGCCACAAATAAGCACCAACGATTATGAAGCTACAATATACTAAAAGTACTCAAAATAAACTAATAACAACTGTCCTAAACCTCTAAAACACTTACTACCATGATTTGATGATTTAGAGCTTATGTGCTAAAAACAGTTTATGGACCTACTTTGAGCTTAAGCACAAGCTACAAAATAAGTTGAAAATGAAAAGCAATTGTTGGAACTTAATCTAGACCTGGTTGGCTATCTATAATCCAAAGTCGAGACTTGGACAAGCTCAATCGAGCTTGTTGCAAGACTGCAAATGAGCCAGTGCACACTCGATTAATCTTGAGTGTGTGCCTGGCATATAAGGTCCAAATGACAAGCTCATATGGAGCTTATAAAAATTAACAAAATTCCACAAAAATGATGATAAGCAAATAGACCCACTGAACTTTTAAATCCCAAAATTTCACTTAGTTTGGCTCGAAATGAATCCAAGAAAAATCAACTCGTTGGGTAGAAAATGGATTTTTCAGTTTTGACTTTTTAACTGTTTTTGAGATTTTGACCAAATTGAACTTTGCAACTGATTTTAAGGACTAAGATTGATGTAATATGATGAAATAAACTCAATGCAAGCAATGTCTATGAATTCTAAGCACAAAACAACCTTTTGATTTGCAAAAGATCCAACAGTAAGCAAGTTAAGACAGATTTTATGTAATGTTGACTTTGAGTGTATGCAGGCACAATTTTAAGACAGAAATGAGTGTAACTGAGTTAAACAAGCCTAGAATGACAAATATCAACAACTGAACAAGCCTCAATCACAGATTAACCCTATGATCCAAACACCATTTTATCTACTGATATGCAATTTAATTAAGTTAACTACTGATCCAACTTGTACAATTGATTAAACTGAGTTAATATTAACCTAACTACCACTAAATAAACAAGTCTCAACTATTTCTAACCACAGATTCCAAATGTGCAATGAACATGAAAATGGACTTACATATGGTCCTAGCCACGCGGGCTTGCCCAAGAAAACAAGAACAACTAACCTATTCCAAACCCTAACCTAGCTCAATTTCAACCCAAATCCACTGCTTCAACCATATCCAATTCCATGACCAAATTGAGCTCGGTTTACTTTCTTTGACCAAATTCCAAAATTGTTGAAACTTGAATTTAAGCTTATAAAAGTCGTAATAAGCTTAAACAAGCTTATTTGGAATAAGATATAGCTACTAGAAGCATTGGTTCTAAGACTTTGAAAATGAATTTCTCAAGAGTATAAAAACTTGGAATCATAAGAGAACTTTGAATTTATACTTAAAAGCAGATAATAATGATAAAACACTTTGAGTTTAATACATAGAACCAAAATATTACAACTTTTAAGTTAAACTAAGACATTTATAAAAAACGACATAAGGAAATTTTAAACTAAAAATCTACTACTACTTCTCTTCCTCTTGCTTCCTTTTTATATTAAAACATCTTCTCTCTCTTCTCTGAACATATCCCAGCAGAAATCTGGACCTTTGGATTAGCTGAGCCATTTTTGGCCGTTTGATTGGTTTTTGGCGCCAAATGTGTTTTTATCAATTGGGAGGTTGAGTGAGAGGTAAGAGATGCATTTAATGCTCTTTGGAGGTTTGTTGAGGTGGGGGAAACAAGGTGAGTGGGCTTTGAGCTGGAGGGATGGGGAGATGGAGTGTTTGCAGAGAAGCAGTTGAAGGGGAAGAAGATAGGATTTTGGCGCGGGGTGGGTTTATTTGACCAGAGGGTTGACTAGGCTATAATATTGAAGGGGGGTCAAAAGTGAAGGGTCCAAAGGCTTGGCAGGGGTCACATTTGGTTTGACAGGGGTCCAAGTGTATTAAAAGGTTTAAAGGGTTTAATAATAAACAAGGACTTGTTTTGTAAATTCTGAAAATGCAAGGACCACTTCTGCCAATTCTGCAAAGTTGCTCCAAGGGACTAAAAGTGACAAGCTCCAATAGTATAAGGACCAAACTTGACATTTTCAAAATTCCATAGGCCATTTTTGCCAATTTTAAACTTGGAGGACCAAACTTGTAATTTCTCAAAACTTTTGATATTTTTCACCAAAGGACTAATTTTGACAACTTATGATTTTAAAAGGACCTTTGGTGATTTTTCTTTGAAATTACGTGCTCGGGGACTATTTCGACAATTTTGAAACTTGGGGACCTCAAACCGCCAATTATGCAAACTTAGCTCATTTTTCATCCGATTTTGAACATTTTGCATCCGAAACATATAAATGCAATTTTGGAATATTTTCGGTATTTTGATGCATTTCGAGCATTTTAAAGCGTTTTGCGATCAGATTGACCAAAAATGATGAGTATTTACACACTCATCAATCCCCACACTAAACTATTGCTAGTCCTAGCAATCTTTTGAGAAAAACTTAATGGATTTGAATCTCTTTACCAAAAGCCATTACTCGGAGTAGCCAAATGTTTCGGTTCAAGTAAGAACCATGGTACACCGATAACCATGTGATTTTGAGCAAACCACCGACTTCAACGGATTTGATTTGTCTTTACCGAAGCCGTTTGCTCGGACTAGCCAACTCTTAGATAAATTATCAATATTATCTTTGGTGAGTGATTAGCAATTATGGTTTTTCCTTGCCTTTACCACAAGCCATAAACTTGCGGGCTAGCCAACTCTTCACTAATTAAAGATATGGTGGTTGAATACCATACAATTTTGGGCAAATTGCAAGCCGTCAATGGATTTGAGATATCTTTACCAAGAGCCGTTTGCTCTGGATTAGCCAATCCTTTTGTTTATTAGACAAGGCGGATGATAACCAATTGAGTAAGTGTAAACACTTACTCCAAAAAATTTTGGCCAAAAGCGGGAATTAGGCGGTATAATTACATGATAAAATTCGTGAGAATTCCCCACACTTAGAAATGAATATTGCCCTCAATATTCAAAGTACTAAGCGGTTATGCCGAACCGAGAACGTAAAAGGGAAATACTACGGCCATTATTTTGAAAGATTTTTTTTTTTTTTTTTTTTTTTTAGAAACTTATATACACAACATGGGCAACCCCCACACTAGGGTGGTAGAAAGATAGAAAGAAGTCGAAATATGGGTGAAAACCCATATGGCATGCTATGTTTTTGATTCCAGTCGCTAGCTTGACTCGACCCGTATTCATTTGTTCATGGGGAAAGTAACGTGGAAAACCAATCTCGATCGGACTTTCGCTCACAATGTTAATAAACATATGAACATCGAAAGTTCCACACCGACGAGATACAACCATGTATTTTTAATAGAAGAATCTATAAAGGATGATACGGGGTCAAAGATGGTGTCCTCATTCCCGAAAGAGAAAAGGGAAAGAGCAACCACACCATCTGTGAAGAATGGAATAAAGGCGACATGAGAATGCAAGTCCATTCCTCATCGAGAGAAGCAAATCACCGCTTTGACATTTTTAAGCTTAAACTTGAAGCTTAGATGGTGATTGTCAATAAGATATCCGGGAGGGAGGGTGGAAACGGTTCTTCAATCAACAGATTTTCTAGAAAAGGATGTCTCCTCCGAATCAAAGTAAGTATTATCAATTCCGTTGGAATTGACTCATCACTAAGAAAGGCATCGACTTCATTCCAAAATTGTCGTCTTCCTCATCGTGGTGAGAGAAGGGATGGAAAAGTCGGAATAATAAGACTAGAAGATGATGGATCATTTTGAGCAATTCTTCAATGGAAGAGTGTCTCCATTGGATCACAAACATCATCATCCAATTCGGATGAAGCGAAGAGAATTTGGTTTCATCCACGAGTTAACAAACTCGATCACGATAAAGCGATTCGGAGGTGGGACAAGTGGTGTGCTCTTAGAGCTAGCAATTTCCACCACTTCGGATGAAGTCTCGATTCTAGATCATCATCATCGAGAACACTCTTGACTTCCACGGTACAACTTTCAAACCATTTGTTTGAACCAGGGTGATTTTCAAAGCTTTTAACTCAAAGACGCTTTTGGTGACTCCTCTTAACCGTGAAATTTGAGAGTGTTGCATTGAATCTTCGATTTTGATCAATTGTGGCAACACTGTTTGGATAGAGGTTTGGAGTTCGTTGATATTCAATGTGAGCTCTTCGTTGTCAACCCGTATGGTCAACTCTTGACAAACACATCAATCGAGCATGACTCGTTCTCAAGAAAGCTCTCCCAAGATGAGGGAACTCTAGGATGCGCATCAAGTCTACTACAACAAAGTCGGTAGGAAAGTGAAACTTTCCCACTTTCATCACGACATCCTCGGCTATCCCAAGTGGACGAGTTATGGTACGTCCGCTAGCTCGAGTGTCATATAAGTGGATGAAAGTTTAGGAAGAGAGATTTCTTCCATCTTGAGAGTGGCATGAGGTTAATGCTAGCGCCAAGATCGGCCAAGGCGAACATTGAACCATCCCCAAGAAATCACAGGATTAAAAATCGCTGGGGTCTTCAAGCTTTTGGGAAGCTTCGAGAAGGACCATGAGCATTGCTCATTGAGAGGAGTTTTAGCCATCTCGGATAGCTTATCTTTGTTGGTCAATTAAGCCTTTAAGCGTGGATGCAAATTTAGGCATTAGAACGAGAGCATCAACGAAGCTTATATCAAAGTGTAGCTCATTGAAGATTTGGAAAAATTTTCCATTTGCTCTTTGTTTTGTCTTTGAGCTTCTCATCATTCATTCTTGATGGGTAAGAAGGCGACTAGACTTTTGAGCCGGGATGGAAGTGTTTTTCGCTCGAAATTTGTCTTGAACTTCGGTTCCGGACTTAAAGCTTGGACTACCGAAGGTGGGACGTGTCTTGTACCGTGGGCTTGAGAAATGCACCTTGTCCGTTGTATCCTTGGTAACTTGACTCATTGCCACAGTTGGAGGGGCATTGAGTCGAAGGTCCATTGTGCGTCTTACCACTACAGTGGTGACGGCTTTCAAATCGGCATTGGGATTAGGAATAGTATTGCTTGGGAGTCCTCCGAAGATGATGAAGCTTTGTTCATATTCATGTTCATGAAAGCGCTCATCATATTCTTTAACTCATTTGTCTGCCGAGACATTGTGGTATCAATTTCCTTTTAAGCTCAACTCATGTTATTGATCCGAGTTTGCATTGAGCGATGCTTGACTCGATAATTTTCATGAAGTCATTTGGCATGGGAGCTTGAGAAGGTTGTTGATAACTTTGATGATTTGGAGCTTGATATGGTTGAGGTTGGTTGAAATTGTTCCGGTTTTGATTGAAATTTTGAGAGTTATTGAAATTTTGTCCTTGATTCGGAACAAAGCGATTTTGATTGCCATGGTTTTGCACAGGGAAAACCGGTGGTGTCATACCGCTTGGTGCACGTAATGAGGATCGACTTGTGGTCGGTATTGATTGTGGTTTACGAAGCTACGGAGCTTGGTAAAAGAAGCATCGGTTGCTTGACAATCATGTCGCATGTGGACCACTACAAGTTTCACACACCTTGTTTACGGCTTTGATTGGTTACGGCTTATGAATTTCGCTTTTGATTTCCTTTACATCCTTAATCATACAACGGATGGCGTCCGTTAGGCGGCTATCGAGCGGCTAACTTTCGGAAGAGTTATTGGATGTAGAAGCGGAGTGTTAGGAGTATTGACTTTATTAGAGAAATAGGAACTTTTGATTTTGCTCGCAAATCTCAATCACATCTTTAGGTCTACGATTCAAGATATTGCCGCTGCGTCTGCATTCAAAGAATCTTGATCGTTACCGTTCAACCCATTATAAAAGATATTAACTTGTTGAAGCTCCGTGAATTCATGATGGGGCATTTCACGAGGAGATCTTTGAATCTCCCATGCCTCTCCAAAGTTTTCATCGAAATTTTGACGAAATCCGAAATTTCATTTTAAGATTAGTCGTCTTTGATGGAGGAAGAAATAATTAACAAACTTTTGAACAAGATCCTCCCAAGTTTCGATAGATCGAGGGGTTCTTTTCCACCAAATCCAAATTTGTCCCTCAAGTGAGAAT
This sequence comes from Chrysanthemum lavandulifolium, assembly GCA_022545495.1. Taxonomy (NCBI): domain Eukaryota; kingdom Viridiplantae; phylum Streptophyta; class Magnoliopsida; order Asterales; family Asteraceae; genus Chrysanthemum; species Chrysanthemum lavandulifolium. Next base: position 160,457,282 of record CM040241.1, read on the forward strand.
GGAAATAGCATCAACTTGATGACTTTTGTGGTACATCCTTGAAATTGATAGTTGAGGTTAACTTGTTAAACCAACGGATGTGTGCATCTGGTCTTCACGATCAAACCCGTGGAATTGATTTGTAGACACAAGTTGGATCAAATGTGTCTTCAATTCAAAGTGATCGAATTGATTCTTTGGTAGAATGATGGCATCTCCATAACCCTCGGTGGGTGCACGGAGCATTTCCGCCATAGTACGTTAAATACGCCATATTGTTGTTTGAAATAGTACGAATCTCGGGTTCGACTATTTCAAAGACGTCTCACGAGAACGTCTTCTAGGAATTTCGCTAGATCACGCAATGGACTCAATGATCTAGAAGAACAGTGCGCATGCACTAGAGTTAACTCTAAGGAATCTCAGAGCCAAGGAAAGGAATTATGAAGAATGGGAAAGAAGATTATTTTTGAGTTTTATGGTTATACATATATAGAAACAAAAGAAAAATATTTTTGTGTTTTATACGTTTTTGGATGTTTTTGGGTTTTTGGATTTTTTTATAAGAAAATATATATATAAATAGATGGATGGTATGAACAAAGAGTGAATATTCAAACTATTGATCTGCTAAACGTAAGATAATTAGCACAGCTCCCCGGCAGCGGCGCCAACAATTTGATCCGTTCCAAACCGTCAAGTTTTCTCACACAAGCCGGCCACTTGTGAATGGCCGACCGTAAGAAACTTAAAACGGTTCAGAAACAAATGCAATGAAGATCAGGAGAGTATAGTGTTTCCTCGGGTCGTTATGTCCCAGCGAGCTATGCGATGAATCACCAAATGTATAGTGATCGAGAGATTTGAATGAGAAAAGAGATCTGATTTATTATAACTACAGAAAAAAAAGTCTATAAATTACAACGGCTTAAATGCAAATTAAAGAAAATTAAAAAGATAAAAAATATTAAATAAACGCTATCACTATTTGCAAAATGATGTTTTTGATTTTATGTTTTTATAAAACTTAATTTGAAACTACGTAACGTACAAATGAAAATATGAAACTGAAGCAGTATTAATCCTAAAAATATGAAAATGATATTTTTACAAACCTAATGATAAAAGAAAATATTTAGAAAAAGAAAATTATTTTTAAAACTATTTATCTAATTATTAAAAACTAATTTTAACTATTTAATAATAGCCTAAAATACAAGAAGATAGGAAATAAAACTAGAAAAATGAAATTTTGACTTGGAAAAATCTAAAATATCAAAAGAGAATTTTAAAAACTATTTTTATATTTTTCTGATTATTTTTGTATTTTCTATAAATTAAAAACTATTTAAAACTACTTAAATTGCTTAAAAATACAAATTTAGCTAAGAAAAATATGGAAAAATATTTTTTTGTCTTTTTATATTTATCTTAACTTAAGAAAAATGAAAAATTATTTTTTTGAAACTTTTCTTAATTAATTGTATTAAATGCTAATTAAAAAGGCCTAAAAACTAATTAAAATGAAAAAAATACCAAACTGACCTAGAAAAATCTGAAAAATTCAAGATAAGTCTAAAATAATATTAGGAATCTAAGAAAAATATAAAAACAGGGAGTTATGTGTGAGAAAATGCAACTGCTATGATAAGTGCTTATAATTAAGCACTCAAAATAAGCTACAAGCCACAAATAAGCACCAACTGATTACAGAAGCTACAATATACTAAAAGTACTCAAAATAAACTAATAACAACTGTCCTAAACCTCTAAAACACTTACTACCATGATTTGATGATTTAGAGCTTATGTCTAAAAACAGTTTAAGGGACCTACTTTGAGCTTAAGCACAAGCTACAAAATAAGCTGAAAATGAAAAGCAATTGTTGGAACTTAATCTAGACCTGGTTGGCTATCTATAATCCAAAGCTGAGACTTGGACAAGCTCAATCGAGCTTGTTGCAAGACTCAAATGGTTGTGCACACTCGATTATCATTGAGTGTGTGCATGAGGCATATAAGGCCCAAATGACAAGCTCATATGGAGCTTATAAAAAATTGACAAAATTCCACAAAAATGATGATAAGCAAATAGACCCACTGAACTTTTAAATCCCAAAATTTCACTTAGTTTGGCTCAGAAATGAATCCAAGAAAAATCAACTCAGTTGGGTAGAAAATGGATTTTTCAGTTTTGACTTTTTAACTGTTTTTGAGATTTTGACCAAATTGAACTTTGCAACTGATTTTAAGGACTAAGATTGATGTAATATGATGAAATAAACTCAATGCAAGCAATGTCTATGAATTCTAAGCACTAAACAACCTTTTGATTTGCAAAAGATCCAATGATAAGCAAGTTAAGATGATTTTATGTAATGTTGACTTTGAGTGTACGCAGCACAATTTTAAGACGAAATGAGTGTAAGCGAGTTAAAAAGCCTAGAATGACAAATATCAACAATCGAACAAGCCTCAATCACGATTAACCCTATGATCCAAACACCATTTTATCTACTGATATGCAATTTAATTAAGTTAACTATTGATCCAACTTGTACAATTGATTAAACTGAGTTAATATTAACCTAACTACCACTAAATAAACAAGTCTCAACTATTTCTAACCACAGATTCCAAATGTGCAATGAACATGAAAATGGACTTACATATGGTCCTAGCCACAGTGGCTTGCCCAAGAAAACAAGAACAACTAACCTATTCCAAACCCTAACCTAGCTCAATTTCAACCCAAATCCAGCTCTGCTTCAACCATATCCAATTCCATGACCAAATTGAGCTCAGTTTACTTTCTTTGACCAAATTCCAAAATTGCTGGAAACTTGAATTTAAGCTTATAAAAAGCTGTAATAAGCTTAAACAAGCTTATTTGGAATAAGATATAGCTACTAGAAGCATTGGTTCTAAGACTTTGAAAATGAATTTCTCAACAGTAGCATAAAAACTTGGAATCATAAGAGAACTTTGAATTTATACTTAAAAACAGATAATAATGATAAAACACTTTGAGTTTAATACATAGAACCAAAATATTACAACTTTTAAGTTAAACTAAGACATTTATAAAAAAACGACATAAGGGAAATTTTAAACTAAAAAATCTACTACTACTTCTCTTCCTCTTGCTTCCTTTTTATATTATAACATCTTCTCTCTCTTCTCTGAACATATCCCAGCAGAAATCTGGACCTTTGGATTAGCTGAGCCATTTTTGGCCGTTTGATTGGTTTTTGGCGCCAAATGTGTTTTTATCAATTGGGAGGTTGAGTGAGAGGTAAGAGATGCATTTAATGCTCTTTGGAGGTTTGTTGAGGTGGAAACAAGGTGAGTGGGCTTTGGTGGAGGGATGGGGAGATGGAGTGTTCTGAGAGAAGCAGTTGAAGGGAAGAAGATAGGATTTTGGCGCGGGGTGGGTTTATTTGACCAGGGGGTTGACTAGGCTATAATATTGAAGGGGGGTCAAAAGTGAAGGGTCCAAAGGCTTGGCAGGGGTCACATTTGGTTTGACAGGGGTCCAAGTGTATTAAAAGGTTTAAAGGGTTTAAAGGGTTTAATAATAAACAAGGACTTGTTTTGTAAATTCTGAAAATGCAAGGACCACTTCTGCCAATTCTGCAAAGTTGCTCCAAGGGACTAAAAGTGACAAGCTCCAATAGTATAAGGACCAAACTTGACATTTTCAAAATTCCAAGGCCATTTTGCCAATTTTAAACTTGGAGGACCAAACTTGTAATTTCTCAAAACTTTTGATATTTTTCACCAAAGGACTAATTTTGACAACTTATGATTTTAAAAGGACCTTTGGTGATTTTTCTTTGAAATTACGTGCTCGGGGACTATTTCGACAATTTTTGAAACTTGGGGATGAAAGCGCCAATTATGCAAACTTAGCTCATTTTTCATCGATTTTGAACATTTTCATCTGAAACATATAAAATGCAATTTTGGAATATTTTGATATTTGATGCATTTCTGAGCATTTTTAAACGTTTTGCAGTTCAGATTGACCCAAAAATGATGAGTATTTACACACTCATCAAGTACCAAGTATCTATTTATCCGACACTTACCAATATCGCCCTCGTCAACTAATATTAACTTGTTAGTTTGTTGTTTTAATGTTAGCCGCAAACTATTTATATTTGACAAGGTATTACTCGTTTATTACCTTATAACTAAATATGCTATATGTAAATGTTTTCCATTTAGCCGAGAATCTATCGTGACCCATAAACTTCTTATCCCAATACTCGTTTAAACTAATGCACGGAATCCGAGCAAGACTTATAATAACGAAAACAACACCATTAATCCCATGACCATGAATATACAAAACAACAATGACTCAACTTCGAGTTACGCAGCTGAGTCATTTGACCCGTAGCCCTAAGGGCACAACAATTATCAACTCATACACAACTCACTCCCATAACCAACCTGTATTAGTCCCAAGATTCGGCCCATTTTCAGATCGGGTTTTACCCGACCCGACCCGTGACGAAACTCGACCCAGTTACACATTTAAAACAGAAAGTAACCCAACACATGACAAGAACTAATACATCACATAAGTTTGACCCGATTTTTTCTTGGATTCGACCCGGTTACACGTCCACCAGAGTCAACGAACTCATCGCCACACAAATCTATGTTTAACCTCACATGAATCAATTGAACACGTTTTAAAATCTTGTTTTATCAATTTTTAATTCACGAAAAACATTAGTAATTTGTTCTATAACCGGTTTCACCCATAACTCTAATCCAAAAATGTTTTTAACGAGTTTCATACCCACAAAACAAAACGAGTACATGGTCGAATTAAAACAGAAAATAATCATCATATCATATGATTTATATTTACCGTGGAAGAAAGAGAGGCGAGATAGCTTCGTTGGTGTCCCATACGAGTACGACTCGTATACCAAGACCAAGCAAGACTTTTTTTTTAAACGTTTTTCTCTTGAAACCTTAATATCCGAAATCAAAAAGTTAGATTTGGAGCGCGTGGGGTTGAATCGTGGCGTGTGGGTTATAAAAACGTAACCACCATTGCCCGATCTATGATTTGAGATAGGTGGTGTAAGTAGGGGAGATGGCCGGAAGTTGGCCGAAAATTTGACGGCGCCGGAACCCTAGTGGGTTTGGCCAGAATTCTAGAGAGAGGTGGGAGGGTTTTATTGTGTGTGTTTTGTACGTAGTGAGAGAAAGTGTGTGGGTGAAATGAGAGAAATGGTGAGTGAGTAGGCTTATATAGTACCAGGAGGGATCATTGTTGTACATGTGAAACTACAAGGGTGAAACTGAAACATATCACAAGGACCCTAGATGAAACTTTATAAAACTTTTGTGATATTACGTTCGGGACTCGTTTGAGCTAGCAAACGAAGGATTCGTGACTCGGGAGTTACGCCATTGTTCTTAAAATATTATTTCCAATAAAAACGATATATAATACGACTCGTATCTCAAATTTGCTAAAACGGTCGCTCTAATTGATGTTTCTCCAATTACGACGCATCGAGGAATTTACGAGTTGTCACATTAACTACTAAATGAGCAAAAATATTATGAATAACAACTGAAGTAGACACCATAGGCTTTCCAGAAAGTCCGGCCATGATTCAATCCGAGCTTCTTGTTCAACATCATAGATCACATAAAGGGGTGTCTGGTTCAACTCAATAATCAACATAAAAACCTCCTAAACATCATAAATTAATCATATAATCCCATCATAAACCCTAATAATCGTATGCATAACCCTTGAATCATAAACCCTGAATTCATCATATAATCATGTAAAACACTTACTAATCATAACCTCATAGCTCATAATCATAAATTAACACAACATTCACCACTTACCTTGAATTAGGGAAGAACACATAAGACCTTGATGCTCCTTAATCCTTGATAAGCTTATCTTTAATTCTTGATTAGGCCTTGTTTAGATTTGATGGAGCTTACCATGAACTTGGAATTCTTCATCTTGAAGAAATATGATATCATGCTTCTTCTTTTCTTTTTTGTTCTCGTATGAATGGATAAGGAGGGGAGTATAATCTGTTTTCTAAACTGACTTTAATAAGTATAAATATACTTTGATCTTTTTCTTTAGGCTATTTGTCACATTCAACCCTCGTACCAAAATACCTTGCAAAAGTTGTCCGGGCTTGTATCATATTAAGTCCCTTGTTAACTATGTCATGAACTCCATCAAAGTGGGACTTTTATATTTATTCCTCTAAAATACTATATGTAACAATAGGAATTTAGATAAATCCGCTATTATTTTCTATAAAAATCGGGATGTTACAACTCTCCCCCGCTTGAACTGTTCATGTCCTCATGCACTATTGTTGTTGTAACTAAGTTGTCTCCTAAATTACTTAGGATCATTTGTAAGTACTCCCCTACATGGGTTTAAATATGTTTTTATTCTAACATAAAACTGATAATCTACTAATAAGGATCAAATTAGAATTCATTTCCTCTATATATGTATCAGTTTATTAACAGGTTTAATAGATGGTACCTGTTATCCATGATAAAATCCTTTCACCTGATCATATGAACTCTGAGATTTTCTTGATTATCCTCTGAAAATAACTAGATAGATTCATAATCATATGTATTCTTGAAGTTCATTTTGACTATTTTCTGAAAATATCTAAAAATTTTATAAGGCGGCGTTAAAAGAAAGGATTTATTTACTTGAATTCGCATAATATTAGCTAAAATGTCACATCACGAAATTACGTTTCATAACTACGATCCGGAATATCTCTTATTGAATGATCCGTATCCGTTCGACACGTTTTCATTTCATTTCTTTTGCCCTTTTCACGATAACTACTCAAATCCGAAATCTTTGAAATCTATATTTCATATCTATTACATCATATTACGTAGCATTTCTAAATCATAATCTTTTTGAACATGTTGGAGTATGTAAATTATTCCCTTTGTAATGACATTGTCTGAAAATGCTACTATACATGATTTAATGCAATATTCATGATGCATTTAACACATAACCGCTTAGCAAGCTCCCCGAGGTATCTCATGATCTCGATAAGTTCATGCCATATCATGTGAATATTATTACGTTGATCAGGCGTCATAATAGTCACACTATATAATCATGAACTCATCACTATCATAATCTATCCCAAGTCACTGAACTAAAATGTATCATCTACTGCACATAAGCTGATGTAAATGCAAACTATATAGTACTATACTGATAATGCATACAAATTCTATATGCTTACTATATCGTGAGTATCTGATTCACGATCTGCAACTTTATTTGACATCTGAAAATGCATTATGCACTACACTACTATATCTGTAAACTCGTATAATCTTATATATCTTGCGATCACATAAAGCGGGTATGCATCGCTAAACATGCACCGATTATCTAATAAACATGAACTATATCTTGAATAACATGGTGAATAATTGATAAGCGATATAAGCGTGCGATGCAATTTAACTCTAAATGCAATTCTTGAGCAAAGGTTCAAGTCGAAGCATCCCTACTAATGGTGGATACTTAAATCTCTTACACAATCGCTCGATACCAACTTGAAACGCCTAGTTTTTTTTTTTTTTTTTTTTTTTGTGATATATATATATATATATATATATATATATATATATATATATATATATATATATATATATATATATATATATATATATATATATATATATATATATATATAAATGTAAGCGTATACATTGATAAAACTAAGCGGAAGCATATTTTCTACGTCATACGGGCTTATTCCAAACGACCGGTTAAAATACTAAACTTTACAAAATACATAACATTGACTCTTTAAACTTGGTACAAAGTTGATTTTGATTTAGGGCATTCCAAGCGATAACAAATGATGGAAATGAGAAGCTCGTTACTAACCCATGAGCTATACCATTTTAACCCATTACGCCCATTTAGCATGAACATGGTCTCATCTTGCATACCTACAAAAATATAAGCGAGAACGGTAAGTCTATAAGACTTAGTGAGATAACAGAACTATATTAAATTATAAAGCGAACATAAGCATCTTCTTTGAATAAGTATATATAGTGCAGTTCGACTACATGAATCATAATATTAACTAAGCGTATAAGCATGACATCGACTAATTAAATACATGATACACCATGTTCCGATCGATTACATAAGTATCTTGAGTGCATAATGATCGCATAAATAAGAACATACTTAGTGCATAATCGATCGAGTACATAACATAGTGAGTCGTAAAGCACATCTTGAATGAGTGCATAAGCACATCTTCGACTAAGTACATAAGCACATACTGACTAAGTGCATAAGCACATCTTGTTGAGTACTTATAGTACTATCTTTGTGTGCATAAGCAGCATCTTGACTAAGTGCATAAGCACATACTCACTGAGTACTTATAGTACTATACTGGTTGTGTGCATAAGCACATACTGACTGAGTACTTATAGTAATATACTATCTGAATACATAACTGACGAGCCATATAAGCATTTTAATCATCCATATAGGATGTCTGAGTTCCGAGTTTGGAACATTCACTATTCTAAGGCTCAATTCTCCACTAAGGAGGTCTAAGTTCCAACTTTGTCTGGAACACATGTGTGGTCACATAACTAACTATATACTGATAGTACTAACTACATTGAGTAATGCATAAAGTACCATTCTGACTAATTTAGTGCATAAAGCACTTGGCGCGCCTTAAAAACTGCATAAGCATATACCTAATAGAATTTGACATGTATATATATATATATAAACGCATCACATGCCATAAGTGCATAAAGCATTTTGCACACATTACTAAACGTATATAATATTCATATATAATTTAAAGTTGAGCTAAATGCTTAGGCTTGACTATAACATGACACTAAGTTGAGCTGGAGCTGAGACTAAGCTGAATATAGAAACTAAGCAATAATATGGTTACGAGATTAAACAAAGGCATGATACTGAAATTGAATTAGTTACTAAAATACTATAACATAAACCAAGGCTGAGCTATAACTTGATATTATAGCTGAACTATAATATAAAGCTTAACTACTATAAACATAATGAGATGCTATGGCATATAACTAAGTCTTCGCTATAAATAATACTGAGGTTGAGCTACGAAATACTACTGAGTAAGACCAATCGGGTCTACTTAATACTGAATATGGCCAAATAGGTAAACATGATAATGAATATGACCAAACGAATCAACATGACAGTTAATATGACCAAACGGGTCAAATTGATGCTTAATACGACCAAACGGGTCAACTTGATTCTTAATATGACCAAACGGGTCAACTTGATGCTTAATATGACCAACGGGTCAACTTGATACTTAATATGACCAAACATGTCAACATGATACTTAATATGACCCAACGGGTCAACTTGATACTTTATATGACCAAAGAGGTCAATATGATACTCAATATGACAAAACGGGTCAGCTTGATACTTTATATGACCAAAGAAGTCAACATGATACTTAATATGACCATACGGGTCAACTTGATACTTTATATGACCAAAGAGGTCAACATGATACTTAATATGACCCAACGGGTCAACTTGATACTTTATATGACCAAAGAGGTCAACATGATACTTAATATGACCCAACGGGTCAACTTGATACTTTATATGACCAAAGAGGTCAACATGATACTGAATATGACCTCACGGGTCAACATGATACTAATATGACCACACGGGTCAACGTGATACTAATATGACCTCATGGGTCAACATGATACTAATATGACCACACGGGTCAACATGTTACTAATATGACCAAACGGGTCAACATGATACTAATATGACCTCACGGGTCAACATGATACTAATATGACCACACGGGTCAACATGTTACTAATATGACCAAACGGGTCAACATGATACTGATATGACCTCACGGGTCAACATGATACATAAATTGCATAGTACTTGAGATATAGCAAGGCATATATATACTAAACACGCTTAATCTACTAAACATGTTAATTGAAAATCCGTTACTCACCTAGGCCGTATAATGCAAGATGAATGATTCTGAATATGCCTCGAACACCTATATCATGATAGATGCACATGTACAACATTAACACATAACAACTAGGAATGAATATAATATGATAATGCAAATATAAGTGAAACTAAGCACACATAAATTAACTATAATGCATAAACTCATAAACTAGTTATGGCATAAATCTCGCCAAACATGCACTAGATCTTATGAATGTGACGAAAAGAAGGAACTACATCCATACATATTTATGTGTATTTTTGCAACATATTTATGTGTTCGTCAAGTCATCATGCCTCTTATGCCATGGGTGACACACGTGCTATAATGGTCGGGAGAAAGGGTCGCGATCCCGCGAGGGTGAGCTAACTATACCTGATCTTGAATGTGATTTTTATCACTGCCACCATAGTAAACCACACAGATGCAATTGCAATAACCTGAGTGACCTGGTGAAAAGAAAATAAAGTAGGAAACTTTGATAAGCTAAAATAATGATTTTGAAATATTACAAAAAAACGAGTAAGTAATTATATGTTCTTTATTCCTGGAAACTAAAAGTGCGGAATTACTTGTTTCTGAAGTTCAGTGACTTTATCCTGATATCAATGGAATGCCTCTTAGTATACTCATAGAAGTATAGTCAACTTCCTGTGATGAAAAATGGCAACATTGGTCCACAACTTAATCAAATATTTTCAACGTGTCGAGTTTATAACATAAATTGCTTAAATAGTTGAATTGAGATCAATTTCAAGTACCTGGTGAATAGGTATTTATGGAAATGAGTGAATGTAACACTACAAAATTTATTCCCGCTACATGTTGTAATTGTGATGTAAGGTTGCGTACTTTCAACATCAGTGCCACTTTCAGTTGAATCGTGCAAAGATTTTGAACGGAAAGAACACGACATAATGCAATGAAAATATAGAGCATTAGATGCAAATAGCATAATACAACCTGCAAAAAATGTGTACCATGAACGTTGCGGCTCCACTTCCTCCCAATACTCTTAGGTACATGCCAATGTATGACTTTGTCATCCTGATCTTCGATTCTTAGTTGTTCAGCTTCTCTATCAGGATATAAAAGCAACAACAAAGTAGATGTTACGTACCACATACTAAGTCAAAATCCAAAAGTTTCTGATTCATAGAAACATAAAATACGTACACATCATTTACTACATTAACATCAAACAAATGCCTCTTGGTTTGACCCGCTGTACACATCAAATCACTTGAATCATATTTGAATGTGTACGATATGAAAAATTCAGGCAACATACTATGGAAGATGATGCATACAAATAAATAATACGCTAAAATGTAGAATGCAAAAACTAAATAATGTAAAATAAATAACATTTAAGGCCCTTCTTGCTCTTTACCCTTGATATTACTACATATAGTTGTCCATGTGAAACAACTGGTATTTCCAGGTAAAGACCCACCTTAGATAATGTTTGCCCTTGAATTTTGTTAATTGTCATGGCAAAACAAATAGATATTGGGAATCATCTCCTGTTAAGCTGAAAATGCATCTTCTTATCGGATGGGCTAATATTCATGCGAGGAATAGCGACAACTGTCCCTAATTTACCACCAAATATGATCTTTGCCTTGATGTTAATTACCCCATTCTAACTATTTGTAACCTTGTACCATTAGAAAGACCACCTCTATGGCCTATGTTGCGCAAAAACATTATTGGAGCAACAATCTTCAAAACTAACTTATGATGTGGAATACCGGACATTCATATTGTGTTTGCTTATATGATGGGTGGCTAGCTCCAAGAATTCGTATAAGATAGTAGAATATGGAAAACAATGGATACATCTTGTAAGAAAACATTATAATGATGAAAAATTGAAAACATAATGTTTGTCGGATGTCAAAATGCAAAGAAATAAGAAATAGATCTTATTAACACACCATATTCATCAATGTCTAACTTTCATAACATCTTAAACTTCTCTTCATTTTTGTAATTTTAACCATTAGTACTTATCTTTCCTAACCATGCCTGTATAAGTCTCCTTTAGTTTAAGAATATTTCATGGTTGCTTTTCGATTTCTCAAAGAAATAGAGATTCAGATTTAGTCTCCACTTGTGTTACTTTCCAAAATTAATAGGAAGACCTTTGGTAAAAAATTTCTCTCTTCCAAATTATGAGAATAAGATATAGGACATAACGTCTTAAATACGGAAGTTTGAAGTTCACAACCAAACAGTTCAGTACAAAAATAACTTAGAACATGATAAATCAAGTTCTTAAATCTATTTATTGTAGCTACCTAAGCTTGTTTCAAAATTCCATACTTACGTCATGTAATTCTGAGTATGATTAATCACTTGGCGCATTTTTCTTCTTACTTTCAATAACATACTTGGTCTCGACTAATGGCTTCTTTGGTTACACCTGCATAAATAATAATGTTCGAGATTTCCTAGTAAACATGTTGTTACTCGCACAAACCATATGTTTGATGCTCTTACCATTTTTAGCATGTGAAGACACTATATTATGAAGCTTCTCATTAGCCTCATCACCATCAATCATAACCAAGTTATCAATAAAATGCAAGTCTTAAACTCTTTTGCATGTGTGGGTTTAATTGCCATGGCAACTAATAAAATTCATCCATATGTTGCGCCATGCATGAACACTAACTCACATTTTGGACATGACACCAGTCAAAGAATCCAAAAAATTAATTAAATATTCCTATGAATTGGTATAAATGAGTAACTTACATTGCATAACGTCATAAGAAGATGTGTCTACACATTTTTTTCATCCTTGCATTTTATCAATATGTAACAATGAGGATGTAGATAAGAAAAGGTGCCCGCAATATGTAACATTTTTTTCATATGTAACATTTTTTTCTTCCTTGCATTTTTTTCATCCTTGCACTATAAAACAATAGTACGAACACCTGTAACAAATAAATAAGAAAAGGTGCCCGCAAATTTATCGGTCAACTGCACCATATATACAGCAATAAAAAAATATCAAAATTAGTATTATAGGTCAGTTGGTCTCGCCTGTTTATTAGCAGAAGCTAATGATCGAGGATCAATTTAAGCTCCATGCATCAATAGAGACCAGCATGTTTTTTGGGATGCTTTCCATTCTACCCAAGCGGTAAATAAAATTCTAGCCGAAAAAGCATACAGTGGTCCGCCATCTGGTTATTATCAAATGAATGCCAAGCAAATGTCAGAAATACAAATTTGGAAACACTTGAATAAGATATAATAACTATGGGGGTCAGAAAATGACCAAGCGCACGCCTTGGTTGGGCCACTAAAGAAAATTCAGAGTGATGAGCTTGGCCGTATAAAACTTTAGGATCACGATAAGACGTATGTCTCTGATGTATAAAAGGGAGTCAGGGGTGTTTGGGATTGCGTTTTATGATAGCTTATGGGTACATAAACTATGCTTATTTGCTACTGCGGAGTTTGCATAGAATTTTGAATGTAGGACATTTTTCTATATACTCACTAAAAAGAGTTAGATTACCAAGTCTCATGGTTTAAAAATGGGCAACTGACCAAACAGATCTTCCATTTTAAAAAATAAGAGCATGTACACAATGTATGTAAAAGATAACATATGGATATGCTTCTGCATTGCAAAATTATATAAACAGACATTTGAATTCTATTTGTGCAGGGGGAAAATATGAGACCAAGTCTCTCGAATGTAAAAGAAATGACCACACAAATCCTTTGATTTAAGGGATGAGAGCATATATGATGTTTGGGATATACAACTATATAAGAGATTTTGGTGGAAATCGTACATTATGTTGAGCGGTTCACCGATAATGGTTATGTTTTCTAAGAGCCAAATCACTTGCAACCAATGGGCGGGGTTGGATTTCAAGAGGAGGTGCAAATATATTATGTCCACTAAGTTCCCTTTTCTTTGTATATGATATTTGCTTTTTCAAACTTCCTTCTGATTCACCGTCTATTGTGCCACTTAGCTCCCATTTCTTAGCTTCAATGCATTCGCAATTGGTACATCAGGAAATGTTTTCCACCCGTATAGTCTATCCACCTACAAATCTGACAATAAAATACATACACAATCAAACAACAAAAAACCAAAAGACAAAGATTCATATAGTATCAAGTTGCAACTCAGTACCTTATTCAATGCCATAACAACCTTTCAAATATTTTGTTCTTTCGTGAATGTTTCAGTTGGAATGTAAGTGGCACTAATTTGTTGGGTGATGCCTCCAGCCTCAGTTTTTTGGACATTAGTCCTTTTAATAGAATCAGGAAATTTGGTTTTCCCAGCATGAACATGACCCATAACACAACATATCAGGAACCTAAGTATCGTTTCACTTTCTTTTATTTCTACTTTTGATTTACCCTTATCAACATACTGCTGACTTTCCTTTGCAACATGTCGACTTTCTTTAGTCTCCCTTTTAGTTATAGGTTCGGTTCAGTAGCTTTGTCCTCATCAGCAAACACAGTGACATGTAGCAATTGGATATCAGTATTATCCCAGCTCAATGCATCCCACTCATCAAAAACTACAACCTTTGGCGCTTCCGTGATGTCTTTCTCTTCTGCAGTTTCCACGTCCATATCAACATCCTTTTCAGCATCTACAGAAGAAACATTGTTGTCCTGCTGGTTAGAAGAGGTGGCTTGGGCATTTGCCTTCTGATGTCGTTTTTTTGTTGTGTATATGGGCCATTTTGTGGTTACAGGTGGCAAGACAAAATATTAGGAAGTTATTGATTCATCTTATCCTTAAATTGTTGATCTTCTTCCTTCTTTTTCTTTTCCTTTCTTTTTTCTTTTTCTCTTTCCTTTCTGAGCTGTTTTTTTCTCTTGTTTGATTCTTTCAATTCTTCTTGCCGTAAGCGCTCCTCTTCTTCTTTCTTTAGCTTCTCTTTCTCTTCCATATTCTTTCTTTCCTCGGCTTCTTCAAGCTTTGCAAGCTCCTCTTGTCTTTTTCTTACATGTTTTGGAACCTTCTTTGCTACTGGTTTTTCAACAGGAGTTGCAGATGCCATTGCTGCTGCAACCTTCTTTTCCTGTTCTTTTTTTTCTTTGTATTCTCTCTGTTTGGCATTGTGTTTTGAAAACATATTAGGCGTAATCAAAATTGAGTTTTTTCAAATTGTTTGCTTGGTTTCTTCTTTACCAAACGAAATGTGAATGATTCCAGTAACGTTTGCTATTACGACATATAATTAGAATTAGACAAATGTAAGCATTCCGTTCATGATACAACTTCCTTACAGAGTATCCCAATTATATAAAACAATACTATATTAAGCTTTACATTTCAAATATTAGTTACTATTATTGGAAACATTCGCAGATTAAAATGATCAAACAGTCAAATGGTTACCTGGTACATCCGGATGCCATTTGGGTTAGATGGGGTGCGGGTTGCAGCATAAGTCTCCTCTACACCGTTGTCTCCACAAGGCGCAAACCCATCAATTGCATATGAAGAGGCCCATTCACCTATATTTTACCTCATGGATTAAAATCTTAAGATAAATTAATAAGATATTTATAAAGTTGAAACCACTTTAATGAGGAATGAGAGTATGGGGCTAGTTTCATTGAATGCGGAAAAAAACATACCAAACAATGAATTTACACTTTGAATCAATCCACATCCCCTCAAACCCATAAACCAAACGGGCCTTTACAAAAGCATATTCAAAAGTCAACAAAGGAAGCAATGCAAGCTATTTTAACCCTTGATATAAAAGAAATAGACATGGAACATTATCAGTTTAAACGGATTCAATAAATCACGATTGAAAGTGTTAGGACTTGAGCGTAATATACTTTATAAGATAACTATAATGGTCAACCTTTTTCGGTCATGTAGCAACAACTCGCCGAAAATCATGGAGTACCAGTGGTTGTAAAGGCTTCTACTACGTAAGAGCGGTGGGATGGCGCCACGTGAGCGGTAAATAATACTTAATATTTTACCTTTGCTCTTCTTATTGTAAATTTGACTAACTTATGGGATCACTTTGACTCAAAGCTGTTTTATAAAGCTATATATCCAAACTCATTATTCTTATTGAAAATTATGATTCATCACACTATTTGTAACATATTGGATTTCATAAACACACTAAACCATAAGATCAAATAGGCGTACAAAGAGTTCTAGAGAGAAAGTTAGAGGTTTAGGAACTTTAGTGAGAAAGAAATGTCTTGTTATGAGCTCAACTCTACATTGGGAGGTAGAGAGTATTTATAGTCATTACATAAATCGCCACCTATCGGGCGTGGATCGGGCATACGGTGGGTAAAGACCGTCCGTCCTCCACGGTGTTACTTAAACTAAATACTACTTAACTTATAATAATCTACGACTACGAGCTTTCTAACGATTACATATACTTGAGGTGACCGACTCTTTAATACATGGATTTACTAAATCCTAACAATCTCCCCATAAAGGAGGTCACCTCAAGATCACCTCAAACATACATTGAATACAAACAGATATTACATTAAAATTGTTCTTGCATTCTTGATGTAGTACTTTGCTCTAAAGCTCGTAGTCATTGATTCTTCTCATTGCATGTTTGGTTAATCCAAGTGGAGGTCTTTTTACTGATCCACGTGATAGTATGCGGCTATGGATTGACCGCTTCATTCTGATCAGTTGCAAATGTAGGGCGTACCTGCACACAACAGTTAGCAATAAATCACACGAAAGTGTCTTTGATCACTTTCATTGAATTGAGGTACACGGTTCTCCGTTGATCGATTACAAGTACTTGCTGTGATCGTGTATAATTCAAGAATTTCCTTGATGTGGTTTCGCAATGCTCTAGTTGTTCTCAAACCGAACGTCTCAAAGAAGACAACACGGAGTGAGTGAACCGTGAATAGATATTCGATTGTTGAAAAGAGATTTGAAAAACAATCGTGTATTGCTCAATAGAAATTGTTTTGCAATACAACGAAGGTTTAATGAAAATCAATTATCAATCATAAACACCTTTTGATTTGAAATATTCGAACACGGTCGATGTGCTAAAGAAAAAGTTTTAAGCACAATGACCGGTTTTCAAAGGTATCCGTCAATCCATAACTCGAACGAGATTGATTCAAAAGATTGAATCGCCCATTGTTTACATTCGGTTGTCACATGGTTGATATATAGAATAGATCTCACATGTCACCTACCAGAGCTTGTTTGATGTTAGCTCGAAGGCTTTCCATCTTCATTGTGAATATGTATGCATATCACTCGGATGTTCGCAATACCACAAGGATAATGCGTGGGACTAAGATATAATCTCTTTCCACATTGTGTGAAACAGAGAGTCTTCATTGAAAGTGTCCTAAGGAGATTTATTGATGATCTCGTGGCTCTAGACTCAATTTGTGCATATTTGGATCCCGTGGGAGACTAGGAGAGGGTCTCCTTCTTCAATATCAACAATCTCAAGAAAGTCGATAGATTATGTTGGTTCCCCTTGAGAATGAAATAAGACCTTTAAAGAGGAACTTGAGTGGTTTGGGAAGTTGAAGTGCGGTCGCGCCATCGGGTCCATGACGTCTTGTCTTCAATACCGATGTTACCTTGGTAACCACCGGAGTATATGAATTGAACCGGTATTCGCCTTAGGTTGAATAATTGGAGGCTATTTGTTTTCACCCTTTTCATTCAAATCTTTTCATTCTTCAACCTTCGAAGGCTTACGAGACTTCATAGCTAGAACCTTGTTGGGTTTATTCAAGTACTAGCTCGGGTCTCAATCCGCACTCTTCCCATATCTCATTTTTCTCCTTTTTTTCAATATACCTAAGGACTTCTACACTATCTAGTGGATTGTCCTCGGTAGATCCCTCCGTTCTCGGCGGATCATGGGAACAAATACCTAACCTTATCATCCTTATATCACCATACATAAAGTAAAGTTGGTTAGTCTATTTGGTATTGTTCATCCGCCATTGGAACCAATTGAAACCATTTGAAAATCAATCCGATACTTGTGATATATTATCAAAGCATTTTGTACTGAATTGTTTTGATATTTTTAGAACAAGAGCTCCCCTCAACATGTGCTTCATATATTTGAAATTGTTTTAGCAATACGGAGGCAAGAGAAAGAGTTAACTTCTTTAAATTACCATTTTCTAAAAGATATCAACATCACTTCCTAATCAACTCAAGTAGATAAAGCATTTTGGGGAAGGATGAGGTTTTCATAAGTTTGCTCCCCCTTAATATGTGCCTTGAGGTTTGAAAGAGTTTTGCACATACAAGAGGAAACCTACACATTGATCACGTTTCAAATCTTAGTGGGTTAAGATAGATGCTCCCCCTCAACATGTGCATGGAAAATTTGAAATCATTTGGCACATGCCGGAAGGAGAGCTTGTACATCCTTATAAAACCATTTACCGAATTATCAGATTAAATCCAATTTAAATCACAAATTCTCCCCCGATCACAATTATCAAATCATTTGAGATTTGTGATCTCTTGTAGATTTAAATTGATTTTGAAAGCTTTTAAGGAGAATTGTGACTTGATTATGAAAACGTTTTAACTGATATTGATCGGATTTTAAGACTTTAAACTCCATTGAATAAACATGCATGATTATCTTTTGAAAACAATTGAATGACAAATAACCTTTTAATTTAATTGAAATTATTCTCCCCTCAATCAATGACATATGTTGTTGATTGAGAGATAGATATTTGACAAACTTTTAAGTCCAGATGATTATCAAAATAGAGTCCGTGTTATTTTCAAACCAACTAGTTTTCATTAGATATTAAGGATTAGTTTAAAGAATCGAGAAAGAAATTTGAAACCAAGATAAAGTATGGCTCTGTTCTATCTTTGAAAAGCGGGTTATCATGAAATGACAATAAACCATTTTTCTCTTTCTCCCAAAAATTTTTTTTTTTTTTTTTTTTTTTTTTTTTAATAAAAATTCGAACAACATCTAAAGTCCCGTGTCATTCTTTGAATGACAACATCAAGACCGTAGATATTATCGAATCGAGAGAAACATGACAAAATGACAATATTTTTGAAGATTTTTAATTTTCAAATTTTATGGATTTTGAAAGTTTTATATTTTTCTATTTGATTTTCAAAAATATTTACAAGGGATAGATGAAGGAACCTTTACTCCTCTTCTTCCTCTTGAAGGCGTTTGAGAGTTTCTAGTTGTAGGCTCTTAAGGCCCAATCGTGGAAGAATAAACTCAAAACGTTCTCTAGGAAAAGCTTTGGTGAAGATGTCGCTAAGCGGTATTAGGTCCTCACAAAGTAAAGTTCCACCACACGCTTTCAACTTGCTCCCGATGAAATGATGTCGAATGTCGATGTGCTTTGCTCTTGAGTGTTGTACGTTGTTGCATGAGAGAGCAATAACACTTTTATTATCACAAGATGAGGGATTTTGTTGAATTCAAAGCCATAGTCGGATAATTAGGATCTCATCCATAGTATTTGAGCAAGATGACATGGCTATGTATTCCGCCTCTGAGGAAATAGAAGTACTCATTTGCTTCTTTGAAGACCAGCTCACAAGCTTATCACCCAAAAACCGAGCACCTCGTAAGTACTTGACAGTATCTTGACATCCTGCATGATCAACATCTCGCATAGGTCATTAGTGACATACATGTGCTTTTTAGTAGGCAGCACGGCATCTAGCACACATGCAAACAATGAACAAGATGTACGGTCTACTAGCCGTGAGGTACATCGGGATCAATCATACTACGATATTTCGTTTGGTCTACCATGATCCCTGAGTGGTCCTCATCTAGTTTGGTACGTTCAATCATGGGGGTGTCAACAAGGTCACTTGAATCAAATCCAAATTTCTTTAAAATCTCATTTGCATATTTAGATTGATTTATGAAGATGCCTCCAGGACTTTGTGAAATTTATAGTCCTAAGAAAAATGACATTTGTCCCATCATTGACATTTGAAATTTAGAACCCATTTCATTTGAAAACGGTCACTCTCAATGGGTGATCGAGGCAAAGATGATATCATCAACATAAATTTGAGCGTGAATTAAGTGTTTGCACGACTTCTGGTGAACAATGTAGGATCAACTGCTCCTTTTGTTGAAATCGGTAGATAGAAGAAACTTTGATAGCGTATCATACCGTGCCCTTGGATCTTGCTTTAAACCATCTGAGCCTTCTTCAAGCGATGAGCGTGAGTAGGATGCTCGGGTTCACAAAGCCTTCGGGTTGGTGGCGTGAGACGACTTCTTTAAGATCTCCGTTCGAAATGCCGTCTTTACATCCATCGATAGACTACCATGTTCTTGGCAAGATTAGCCAAAAGATTACGATTGCCTCGATACGAGCAACGAGGGCAAATGATTCTTCAAAGTCAATACCCTCCTCTTGGCGATATCCTTTAGCAACCAATCGAGCCTTGTTCTTTAGGACATCACCATGCTCATCAAGTTTCACTTTGAAGATCCATTTTAGAGCAATGATCATAGCACTGTCTGGAGCGGTACTAGTTCCCATACATCAAGTCGATCAAACTCATGAATTTCTTCTTGCATGGCATTGAACGGTTGTCTTCATTCATGGCGGTTTAACATCTTTTGGTTCGATCTTAGAGAGTACGGAGTTGAAGAAGCACCATAAGGCATCGGTTGTAAGTTTTTCCGTGTTGATCTTGGACGAGAGAGATTTCCAATGATGTTGTCTAATGGATGATCGTGAGTCCATTTTCTAAGGTGTTCATGTGGCGGTTTTGAGGGATCAAGTAGTGAGTCGATGTCTCCTAAAGAAGATGGTTCGATGATGATTCGAGAGCAAATATGTTTTCAAATGGAGCATCTTCGGAGTAGCAAATGGATTTACTTCATCATTGATGCGAAATAGTTCCATGATGTACATTCGAAGATTGATGATTTGTTGATGAGACGGAGTGATCGCGAGCGCTTCTTGACTTAATGATATTGAGGCCGAAGGATTGACTTCATTCACGGGATATGAGCGACCCGTTGTAGGAATCGACAGTTCATTAGCACTTGGCTCATAATGTTCATCAAACATAGGATCAAACAATTTCTTTAAATCATCTTCGATCGAGGTACATATGGAGTTCTTTGGAGAAGAATTTGGTACAAGGATGAACCAATGGGACTGTTTTGAAGTGCGGGTCTGGCTGGATTGTCCAGAGCCATTTGACCGGTCGACTCATCAAACGTAATTTGAATTGTTTCCATGATATCTCGGGTTCTCTTATTGTAGATTCGGTAACCTTTTATGTTTGGTGCATATCCTACAAATACTCCAATGTTTGCTTTGGCTCTCAGTTTTCCTAAATCTTGACCATCATTAGTTGGATAACATAAAGCACCAAACACACGAAGGTATGATAGATCAGGTTTTCGATTGTGGACAAGTTCGTACGGAGTCTTTCCATGAGATGTGTGAATTAGAGATCTATTTTGAGTGTAACAAGCAGTGGCAATAGCTTCAGCCCATAGAAACATTGAAACCTTTGAGTAAATCAGCATTGTCCTTGCAGCTTCTACAAGAGTTCGATTTAGTCTTTCAACTACACCGTTCGTTGAGGAGTTCGAGAACACTTCTTTGAGGACCGATTCCAACATTTTCATAGAATTCATTGAGTACTTTATTAACAAACTCGGTTCCATTGTCGATTCAGACGATTGAACTATTTTTAAGTCGATCCAAGTTGTTTAATGAGTTTAATGATGACATCCGGAGTTTCGTCCTTTGTCCTCAAAACTTAACCCAAGTGAATCGGGAGTAGTCATCAACCACTACTAACATATCTCTTCCATTAATAGTTTGCACTCTCATTGGACCGCACGGATCCATATGAAGGGTATGAAGAACTTCCATTACAAAGTTTGTGGGTTTTGGTTTGTGGGCATATTTCGTGCTTTTTCCCGATTGACAAGGTGAGCAAAGATGATCTTTTCATATTTTAACGGGTAAGCCTCGACTAGATCCTTTACGGAAAGGTTGTTTATGGTACCAAAGTTCAAGTGATTGAGACGGCGATGCCATAACCAAGACTTTGTTTTAGAAGCCTTTGACGACAAGCGATTGAGAGGACTTCATCATGTCATCGATAGAGATGGTGTATAGGTTTGAACCTCGGGTACCTCTTAACAATTCTACACCATCAAGTTCTCTAACGAAAAAGTATGTTTTCTAAAAGCTACTTCTAGATCGAATCACGAAATTGACCAACAGAGAACAAATTATGACCAAGACCTTCCATAATATACCACGAAATTACACTTTTACCAACCACATAATCACCATAACCCATAATAGCTCCAAAATGGTGGTTCCGAATCTAAGCGTCTCGATGAATTTACTCACGAAGTTCATGAGCATGACCGGTCGCCATGATCATATACTTGGAGCAACTGAGTCCGGTACCACGAGCGATTTGAACGATCTGCGGTTGAACATGAGACAAGAATGGATAAGCTGGATAATTGGGATCCCATACAAAAATGGGTTCCATTTGGTTAATGTGATGATTGGAACACCCGCATCGAAATAGAAACATTCATATCGTAAATTTAGGCAATGGAATCATTATGAATAGATGCGATACTAGTGTCCGTATTTGCCCTATTCAAAGTATGTTCACTTCTTAAGGAATGGTTCTACCGATGAGGCATCCATTTTCTAGTGGGCATTGACTCATTAACCTTATAGCAAAAGGTATCCATTGATAACCTATCTTACTAAATGTTCTTCTGTGGGTTTCCTTTTTTCTAACTCTCTTTCGCCTCGCCTTTTAGCCTTTTGACATGATTTTTCATTTGAAATATTAGCGGGGATATGACAAAGATTAGACAAAACATTCACACCACATTCATGATTAGAAAGCAGAGTTCAAGCGGACATCATTACAAGGTTTGAAAATAGTATCGAATTGAATTAATTACAAGACGCCTATGGCTAATACTAGAATCAACACGATTCGTTTTATTCGACTCTGCTTAAAGTTCCTAGGTTGGTCTTCTACTCTCTTCCAATGCACATTCTTAGCTTGCGAGGTCCTATCATTCCTTGTATTGTCTTGAGACTTTGACCGCTTGCTTTAATGTCATGATTACTCTGTAGAAGGAATGGGAACATTAGTTGGTTTTGCTACTCTTTGCATCTCCTGTTTAGATGTGTTGGGATCTCGAACTACATGCGGTACACTAAGGTTCACTTTCTTAACACAAGAAGTCTGAGATTTGTACTCTAGAAGGCACACTAGAGTTCGCTTTCTTAGCACTAACGATCTGAATCGAACTTCTTGAAGGCACACTAAGGTTCACATTCATAACATTGGGCATTGAATATATTTCATGCTTGGCACTAGGCATAGAACAAGGAATCAAAGGATTAACTCTCTCACCTAAGGACTTAGGGCATATTGTGATTAAGCATTCTAGAAGTTCTTGAGATCGTTCGGCATATAAGCATGCATGCCCAATTGCATTATCAAGTGGTTTCTCTAACTTATGCTCTTCAACAATCTCACGGAGACATTCTAGACAATCCTTAAGGTATAAGAAATATGTTTGAATTGCAAGTTTGTTATTCCTAAGATGAGGGGGAACATATTTCAGACAAAGCATATTTATTACAAGAGTGAACCTTTGATACACCATTCTCCCCATTCGTCATTGGCATTTTCCCTTTTACGGCTCTTGATTCTCAATTTCCTTTTGCAATGAAGCTATTTGTTTGTTATTTTTTTCTGGTGACCTTTATTGATTCAAATAACTCATTAAAATGACGTTTAACCTTTCATTTTCTTCTAGAAAACTTTCGTTTTCGTTTTGTAATGCATTTACTAAGTTTTGAAGATGAAACGTTTGAGAATTGCGAGAATCTAAAGGAGGAGGCATTTGGGAACCGATCACATTGTTATTTTGACCCTTTAATTGAGAGATTTGGGCTTTCAACTTTACGATCGTGTTACAATGAGCTTGAATCATTCATCACGTTTGTTAATTTGAAAAGCGCATCAAACTCGAGCATCCGAGGATGTCTTGATATTTGAAGTTTTGACATTTTCTTTAAGATGTTGATATTTTAGTTGTAAATTAAAATGCTCAACCTCTAGTTTAGAAAATGTTTAACCAAATTGTCGTGATCATCCGGTTCAATTTTCTCATTTAGTTTAGAATTAGTCTTTTCAATCTCAATGACACGATCATGGGAGACTTTCGAGGCAATGATAATTCATAAAATTGAGAAGCATTAATGGAACAATTTGTAGCGTTGAAAACACATCTTGAGCAACACATTCGGTAATAAGAGTCTCATTCAATGTGTGCAAGTTCTTCCTCTCAATCTCATTATATTTTAGTGCTCGCTCATAGTCACTAACCTCAACTATCCTTGCATCAAATTCCCTTTCCATTTTTAATGTCTAAATTCATTCCCTTTTAAGACTTTCAAAATGATCTTTTAGTTGTTTAAAGAAAGGCATGACTTGAGTTAAATAACATTCTTCGCTTGCTCAAAACCCCTTTCCCTTGGTTATGCCAGGTGTGATCCTTTTCTTACAAGTTTTCTCAAAATCAACAAATAGTTGAAAATAACGTATTGACTAATTAAGGTCTTGCTTTTAGTGGCAATAGTCCTAGGAACTAAATGCATTGGTGTATTGGGAGGATACACGGTCAAGGCATTTTCCTAAAATGGGGTTTGTTACAACAAGATTCACCGCTT
Source organism: Chrysanthemum lavandulifolium (assembly GCA_022545495.1). Classification (NCBI taxonomy): domain Eukaryota; kingdom Viridiplantae; phylum Streptophyta; class Magnoliopsida; order Asterales; family Asteraceae; genus Chrysanthemum; species Chrysanthemum lavandulifolium. The sequence continues at coordinate 160,482,124 of CM040241.1, forward strand.
TTGCTTATCTAAATCCTTTTTCAGAACACTTGTTCGGTGTTAACAACGTCTGAGGCTTAAACATGTTCAAGGAAATCCAATTCTCCTTTTTGTAATCATGGGGTGTGATTTTATTTTCTTCTCTTTACATTTAGGATCGTCTAGTTTCTTGTTCATCTTTGCCTAGTGACTTCATCGATTTCTTATCTTCCTCGATTGCACTCAACGCAACTAGGTTTCTGCTAGGCTTAAGGATTTCATTGCCATCATAAATAACCTTATGAGCATTTCTAGCCTTTTAATGACCTCTCGGATTTGGTTCCTCAACAAGGGAATTCTATGCTTATCGCTTAAGACTCTATGCTTAGTGATTAAGAGCAATCGAATGGTATTTCCTTGTACGTACAACTTATTTTCAAGCTTGTTTTTCAAGGTTTTAGATTAGAAAAATCATTCAAAGTTTTGATTCCTTAAGTCAATTCTTGCTAAGCATTTTAACATTTTCTTGAAGTTCTTGTTTTGCTTAGCGAGTTTTGAAAGCTTTTCTTGTAAGGAGTTTAACTCTTGTTTTAATACTTCTTCTATAAATCTACTTTTCTAATAGTTGTACGCATTTGGTCATCCATTTCTGCTCGCGGGTGTAACATTTGATGTGTAGTTCCTTGCAATGTCTCCTCACCTCCACGGTTGTAACATTTGATTGGTTTTGCTTGACCTAGTTTCCATTCCTTCCCTATTCGATTTGCAACATAACCTCTACCACCCACTTCTTGCTTGTTCGATCGCCTTTCTTGAACCGGCCGCACCATTACCTTCCCATCTCGATGGTGGCTTGATTGTGTGGATTGGATGCGAGTTCGGATTGTTGTTGGTGTGTGGAAGAGAGTTCATGTTTTGACTAATCAGAGAGCCGATTGATTAATGATGTTTCCCACGTGTGCATCGTAATCACTTGTTTGAACATAGGATCGGGAATGAGTTTGTGATTACCATTACCCATGGGTATGACTTTGAGGCTTTGGTTGTGATTCGATGTTTGAGTAGAAGGCGGTTGAATCATTCGATGAGCTTGTCTCTCCTGGTTGGTTTTGAACTGATTAAGAATCCTTTTTCAAACATAGCATGTCTCTCATTCAAGAAGGAAGGCATAGAGTTGCTCATAGTTTGTATTCTTCAATCCTTTGGTTAGCTTTACGAGGTGACAAACTTGTGCCATTCGGGATTCATGTTGTTCACAAACTTTGAGTTCGGTGAATGTTTGGCATAGTCATTCGATGTTCCTCATATCATTAACAAGCTTGTGGAATCTCACATAGTATTCATAGACACTCTCATCCGGTTTCATCTTGAAGTGTTCAAATTCATCATAAAGTTGTGATTTCTCTCTTCCATAGTTAATTCGAACACGAGAGAAGCATCTTGACATTATCCCACACCGCCTTGGCCCGGTGTTGTGATTGATCGACTTGTAGATATCTTTTGAAGACCTTGAAGTGCGATGTTAGAAGCCACGATATCAACATCAAATCTCTTTTTCTCCTTATCATAGAGCTCATCATATGTCTTTGTCCATCTATTCCATAGATCATTGTTCCATCTTCACTGTATCAATTAGGTCTCTAGTAGTCTCAACCAATACGGTCCTTCATCAATGGATTTGAGAATGTTGACTCCATTTTCCTTTCCAAGATAGTACAATTTGATTCGTTGAGCCCAAGAGTCGTAGTTAGTTCATCAAGCATGGGTGGACGAGTATCTGAACCATTGCTTGAACATCCTCGGCAGTGATGGAGATGATTGTAGGAACGTTGGTAGACATGATGACGATTAAACGGATTTTATAACTCTCGATTAAGCCGGAAATAGATTCTTTCACGAGATTTTACTAAATCAAGAGAAACCGTACACAGATGAGTCAACCAAGTCGCTAAGAAAACTGAACCAAGTCGCTAAGCACCAAGTCGCTAGTAAAATTTTGACGACAAGTTGCTAAGCACCAAGTCGCTAAGTTGTCAAGTCGCTAAAGAGCAACTCGCTAACACCAAATCGCTAGCAAAATTTTGACGACAAGTCGCTAAGTACCAAGTCGCTAAGTTGTCAAGCCGCTAAAGAGCAACTCGCTAAGCACCAAATCGCTAACACCAAGTCGCTAACAAACTTAAGTACAAGTCGCTAACTTTCACAAGTCGCTACCGTAGTGGAGACTCCACTAAGTGTATTGTTTGTCGGCTTGTCTCAATAGACAAGTCGCTAGCTCAACTCGCTAAGGCCTTCAACTACAACTCGCACCAAATTACAAAGCAAGTCGCTAACAAGATAACTTATCCGTGGCTTAAGTTGCTAACAAGAAAAAACACATAAACACCACTTTTCAATCCAAAAACAACCCAACCACGATGATTCAAGCTTAACAAATCAAAACCCAAGCACATACAATGATTCTAAACACAAAACTACACTCAAGTTTCAAACTTTAACACTAGAAATGATCCAAATGATGCAAAAACCACTAAAATTTTTCAAACTCTAAAACCACCTAAAAGTCACTAGAAATCCAAAGATAAGTATGAGAAGATCAAACCATGGCTCTGATACCATTTGTAACATATTGGATTTCATAAACACACTAAACCATAAGATCAAATAGGCGTACAAAGAGTTCTAGAGAGAGAAAGTTAGAGGTTTAGGGAACTTTAATGAGAGAAAGAAATGTCTTATTATGAGCTCCAACTCTCTACCTTGGGAGGTAGAGTATTTATAGTCATTACATAAATCGCCACCTATCGGGTGTGGATCGTGCATACGAGTGGGTAAAGACCGTCCGTCCTCCACGGTGTTACTTAAACTAAATACTACTTAACTTATAATAATCTACGACTACGAGCTTTCTAACGATTACATATACTTGAGGTGACCGACTCTTTAATACATGGATTTACTAAATCCTAACACTATTGATTCCGTAATTAGTCAACATAGTGTCTTTAAAAGCACTCGATTACAATCCTAAAGACGGTGAAAACAACTTATATGTTTGAATGAGCCCAAAAAAAAACCGATTTCCAATAATATATTTGTTATTTGTTCTAGAGCAAGGATGAATAGGCCTTGAGTAAGACAAAAGAGGCGTTGGTTATCGTGGGCTCAAATTTGAAGACAACAATCACTTCCTCCATCTTGATTTACTAACAATCACGTATACCGAAATGTATGCCATTACGATAAAGAAAGAGAAGTTCCAAATCTTTCATACTTTTTATTCTATAGTATCTAATAAAAATCATACCTTTTCAAAGCCACCTTGTGACGTGACCTCTATAAATATACGATGTAAATCTAGAGACGAACCTCTAATGATATGGATCCTAAGCACATCGCAAGAATAAAAGTCTCTATATCATTATATAGGGAGAAAGTATATGGCAATTCAAAAGCGGTACTCCTACTTAGTTTATATCTTAACTTTCTTAAATTGAGATGAAAATTTAACAATTCAAACATCCTAAAACTATCGGCTATTTCAGTTCAAGCTAGACAATCACTAATCAATCTAAAACTATTTACAAACAATCGGACCTAATAATGGTCTATACTTCACATTTATCCATCTTCTTCAAGTGTGTCACAATTTCTTTTACCAAGCAATGTTGATTTAGTGGTGTTGTTATGTTCCAACATGCATTGTGCTAGATAATAAACGTACTCTTAGTGATAAATCTATTAAAGGGTTTAGGATTTAAGTTATAAACTTAACAGATAGTTACACTGAGTTCATAACCAAAAATTTGTTGATTAACCATTGTGCTTTTTAGCGGGCGATCTTCATCCACCGTGTAGTCATGTTAGGTTTCGGCAGCACTCACTTAGAAGCTTTAGGTGTCCCTTTACACTCAAACATGACCAATGTCTATAAGAGGCAAAATGATTTGGTGGGACATGTAAGTAGCAGGTGTAACAGGGTTTCTGGTACAAATGAGTCCGGATCTGGACGGGTACTATGTGAGCATGGGTGTAAACATGTCTGGATCATGTTGAGTTTCAAAAAAAAGGCCTTTGTATCATAAAGGGTTCAACAAAGAAAAAAGAGTACCATATTTACTGGAAGTACCTTGATGTCGCCACTTATTCGCTTCAACACACTAAGAGCCGTGCCTATAATAACAATGACGTAACAATTTTAGCATATACCGGTTGGAAGTGGTTATGGTTTGACAATAAATTAAGAGATTTGAAGAACGAAGGTGCAAAAAACGTTTTACACATCCGAATACATTCTAATCGCATACGTTAACAACCATGGAACAATTATTTCGGTTCAACTATTTTAAACAGCCATGTTGTTGACTATGTGTACTGTATTGAAGTTACCAATATGGAAATTAGGAAAGAGAAAGACACGTTACTAACGTTGGCGTCACGATGCACGCGTCGATGGAGCAGGATCCATCATTTAAAAATGGACTTAGAACCATAGTGTCCTATAATGACACAAACATGAAGTCAATAGAATAACAACCAATGCTACAATTAAATTTTAGTATTCTTGCGTACAACATCCGAACCAACCTTCCGACATCTTGTTGAAGCTCCTTTCGAGGTCTATGAAATCTGTTATCGCCTCAGATTAAAAAATGTGATTGTCATGTGATAAGGTTTTAAATGTACCCTTTTGAGAGGTCGTTTAAGCCCTTATTTGATCACTTTTGTATTCGTTATTACTTAATATCGTTCCTTTTCACTTTTAGGTATCTTGAAGGCAAATTGTTGGAATGCGGTTATTCGATTTAAAAGGCATGAATATCTGAAGAAATGGCCAAAGTCAAGAATCGAGACACTCAATTCTTTGGAAGAGAGGGATGCGTCGAGTTATACCGTGGCCGTTGGAAGATGTTTTGACGATACAAGAGTAAATTGCTTATTTTCAAGTGACGGCATCGGTTTTAAAGAGTAGGGCTCAGCATTTCGGACGGCCTAGATTTGATCCAGACCGGCGCCGAGAGACTCAAGGTGACGTCACGGACATAAGGTGACGCCGTCACAATGATAACGCCAAGACGAAACCATAATAACGGCCACCGACGACATCACAAATTAAAGGGTGGCCGTCGCATTTGTAATCTTATATAGAATCCGAATTTTTAGTTTTCAGTGTAGTCTTTTCGAGTAAAAACCTAAACCGAACCAAGGCATCTTGTGCACAGTATTTTAGGGTTCCATACCTTATCTTACATCAAGATAAGTGTTTTACTTCATTAATTTAATTATGTGTTCCTTTGATTGTGTGTATGCTTGCATGTTCCCCATGTCCGGCTAATTTACTTGTGTGTTTGCTTAGGTAATATGAAACTTAGTTATTGAATATTGATTGGTTGTCTCTTATCTTAATTGTGATTGACCTAGTATTGCGATAGGTCATTCGTTGTGTTTGTAATGCTTGATTAATCTTTGATGAACCTTAGTTTATAATCGCATAGAGTAATTGTAGGCTAGTCATCCAAAGAATACCTTAGAGTTAAAGTTTATAAATCCTAGAGATTTTGTAGTCATTAACCTTTGGTAGCTTCAAAGAGTTAGGGATAAACGATACCCTACGACCTTAGAGACACAACGCAATCAAGAATAAGGACGTGACAATTCAACCACCAATAGGAGATAACTAAGGAGTAATAAAGCCTAAGCAAATACATTTTTAACTATCATACGAGCACACAACAATAGACATAGACTACCCTCACCTTAGTTTAGATAATTAGATAATTAGATAAGTAGAAGTAATCGGTAGAAATACCAACCCTCAAATCCAAACCCCGAGATTCGTACCTTTCCATTTCCTAAAAAACATAAAAAGATAAAAAATAACCTTCCTCAACCCCAACCTTAGCGTAGTAACTTCTCACTAGCATTACTATTCTCCTAGAGAACGATATCAATTCCCGTGGCTTACACTAATACTACACTACAACGATTAGGTTCATCGCCTAGGGTGTTGAAAAACTTGCTCGACGAAAGGAAGTTCCTTTGACCCCGACGACGCTAGTAGCGTTATCATCATGAAATCATGCGAGTGAATGTATTGAAAGTGGTTGAAATCGCCAATGCTAGTAGGTTTCATACCGAGCGATCGGCACCACTCATGCGTATTGTTGGGCCTCTCGATCGAAGTTTTAGCTCCAATGACCGAAGCGCAAAGCAAACAAACAACATAGGTTGATATTTGTTGGCCTAAAGTTTTCACCTTCGCCATAAATAACTCTACAATTGTACACAAAGTGCAAAGAACTAAACACCCTTTTATGATTCCTTTTTATACAAAGCTAAAACAACCAAACAACCCTTCAAATAAGACTAAAAGTGAAATACTAAGACAATTTTGACTCACCTAGCGCTTTCTTTTGAGCCATTCTTCTCATCGCCTCTTTTGTATCCTTCAATCCTCTGGTAATTTGGTTCGTATCCTCCTTAATTCAGAAGATATAGTGAGATAAAAGATGCCATACAAAATGAAGCATAACTTTAACAAAAAAAGAAAGAAGATATACCCGCTTCTTCCTAGTTCCTTCCTACTTAGCATCCGTGAACTGTTGAGGACACCACGGCATTCTCCTCGACCATCGAAAATATGTGTCCTAAGCTCTCTGTATTTTTTTCCCCCATAAGCGGACCAATTGAGCTTTGAATTGTTATGGTTATCCATAGTTTCATGACATCCAATTTGACTTTTTTCATGTCCACCTAATTACATGAACAAATTTTCTCACACCATCATAAATAAACAAATACTTTATATCGAAAACAAACCGATTTTTCTGATAGAGAATTAAACTTCTCCTCCGATTTGACCGGCTTCGCATGCTTCGCCTAATCAACAACCACAACAAAGTCTCAATTACGTAACCTACCGATGTAAAATTACGAACATCTAATCGAATCATTCAAATCAATAATCATCTTAACCTAACCTAATTTAACAACAAAAACGAATCACTATCAACTTAAATTTACGAAGATGTAATGGATTTGATTTAAATAATACCTGACCATAAAGTGGTGGATTTTTTATAAGTCGTAAGGTGGTTAATATGGAATATCAAAACGGATACGATTGGACATATTAGAACTAGTGGTCATTATAATAGAATATAGAAATTAATGAAGCAAATAATAATATAAGACAACGGGTTAACTATATACATATATATATGTACTTAATGACATGATATAGTAACAATGAGCTATTTGAGATAAGTAATGGGCCAATGATATATAGATATATATCGTTATCGGACATAATTTATCGTAAATTTTGGACTTGAATGGGTGAACAAGTTATTAGATACAACGGAGTGGTAAACATTAAAACTAGTAGATACATGAAGTAGAATTAGCAACGGATATTATGTATATATTATATGGTGTAACAACGGTTTATAAAATTGAAATAGCGTTGTTACGCGAGTTATGTTGGTTACAAGTTATACCTTATTAGACGTTTTGACTTAAATGAGTCTAAATATTTTATCATCACATATTAACTAATAACGAGATAATTAGATATGTACTATCAATGAATATAGTTTTGTTTAACTATGAATCTTTATAAACTACGATAATAAATCATGTCTTATAAATATAAAATACCTTTTATAAACTTGTTGATAACATTTCAATTAATTAGTGAGTCATACTCTATTAAACGTTTTGGTGAGTTTAGTATAATTGTTGGTGCGATAAAGCTAAATATTCCGCTTTTACATCTAAGTGCTATTGAATTATATGAATATATATATATATATATATATATATATATATATATATATATATATATATATATATATATATATATATATATATATATATATATATATATTATGAACGGATATGGTATAATCTATTATAAACCTGTATTAAATACGATGGTAACTCGTGTTTTATAACACATTTTAGCTTTTATAAACTTGTTTGAAAATATTATTTTAATATAACTTATTGAAGTCGTATTGATTGGGGAACGTTGGAATAAACGAACGTGTCATTTATAGTACACTATTTACTATACCTTATATGAAGTAATTTCGGGTAAACTTGAATGATTGAGAATAACGATTGGGATACCTTTATTAATTGAGTGATAAATGGAGACTTGTCTTTTATTATTAAACGTGTACGTTTGGGGATTATTGGGTAGATTACCGAAACTCATTAATTAACCTATTTATTTTATATAAATAGTTGTTGTCATTTCCTAATCTTTGACTAGCTTGAGTATTTTCGGTATTTCTTAACTTGGTCAATGTCTCTTCCCTTTTTGGCGTGAGTTATGGTCTATATGTCTCGATTTTGTCGATGTTTGCTCTTCTTCCGCGTGAGTTGTACGTCGCGTCTATGTTTCTTACCACCACACGAAACGTTAAAACTAAACTTTTGAGATATTAATTATGAACTTTTGGGAACGATAGTGTACTTTTGAAAGTAACGACATGAATGATCCACGAAAACTACAACACCTTACTTTCTATTGATTTCTTTATCGTATGAGCCATTTTCTAAGAATATCGTATACGCATTAGGTTGCGTCACAACTATTCTGTTGTACTCGTCGTACATTCTTTTGGATGCCATGGAGATTAACTTTAGATGCCAAATGTGTCAATAGTGAATAGTGCATTCGTGGCTAAGGTGAGTTTCATAGCCCCACTTTTATCTACGTTTTAACAATATTGGGGTGAGAATCATGCTCTTGCTTTTGGACCGTTGAAACTATTTGGATTTGCTTATATGCTTGATTGTTTAGATAGATGTGCGGTAGTTGTTGCCTTAGTCTAGGTTTAACCGTGCCTAGCTAAGAATAGACTTCTACTCGACCTAGTCCGGGGTTGGCAATTGTTCTAGATTTTGCCACGACAAGATCTTGGACTAGAGTCACGGGGCCCAGTAATCCCTCGGATGCGGATATGATTGGAGATCCGGGTAGGATCGGTGTGTGAAACGGTATTTATCTATCTAGGTCTTGCATAGCAAATCAACTCTTACAGGTCCACTATGATTTTGTTGAACTTAAACCTATGAACTCACCAGCGTAAGCGGACCTTTTAGCATGATTTCTTAGTTATTTGAGAGATGTTTGGAATACGTGATCGGTGGAAGCTTGGCAAGAAGGCGGGGGGTTCAAGGATCATTTCTGACTCTGATAGACTAGGGGGACCTATTTTATTAAACTATGTTTTGGGCCTATTATTTATACTTTTGGATTAAATGTTTTGAATATTTAAATTCGGGATTGGTTTTGAATGGTTAAATGACTATCTTTTACTATACTTGTATGCGATACCAATCCAATAGTAATGCCCCGAATACTTGATTAAGTCTTCATTGCATCGAGATTTGGGGTGTTCAGATTCGTGTCGAGCTCAAGGTTATAGAGAATTAGGTATTTTATAAACCCTAAACTATAACCACTTTTGAGAAAATTGATCATCGACCGACGCTTTGCTTGCCATGTCAAGCTTCTTAATTGATTATGGTATGAACTGCGATTTGAATTATGAGATGATCCGTTAAGGGATATTGTGAACTGATTAGGGAAACATTATAATTTGGAGATATGATTATTAATTTTGGGTAAATGAGATATGATTATCGAGATACTACGGAATTTGATTTGAGTAAACGGTATATTATGAGTTTGGAATTTTGAACTTGATTGATTTGAGATGGATGATTGACAGCGCATTAGACGAATTGATTGATAAGATGATTGATGAGATGTTTAGGGCTGATTTGATAAACGGTTTGATTGAACACTTGATTGAGCGTGTGCCCTGTTAGTAGACGATTTAAGTCACCTACCTTAGTAGTTCATTATAAGCATTTCACATGCTTATACACATCTGAAGCATGTCCTCATGCTTACGCATACCATAAGCATTTCTATATGCTTATGCACATCTATAAGCATGTCCTCATGCTTATACATGTATAAAGCATGTCCTCATGCTTTCACACGCTATATCTTTCACAGAGTGTGGAGTCCCAAACCTTAAATCTATAACACTTAACTTATATTAAGTAGTTGCTTTGGGTATATCCCAAAACAATAAAGAGAAAACTTTGTATGAATATACACAAATACATGGGATTTATTGGAATGTTTTTGGAAGGTTAAAGTGAACAAATGAACACAGAATGTGATAACCAATAATTCAACATTATTTATCAATAATGAGGATACTCTCAAAGTATCATGGTTACGCAATTTCCTTGCGTAATCTCACCACTTGATTTAAAACTTACACATTAGTAGTGGTTGTGGAAATGATTTGAGAATATAAAGGAAATGGTACTATTATAACTAAGTCGGGGAGTCACAACTGAGACCTTTTGTCTCGTGAACGTAAGTTCCACATTTAAGTTTTGATGAACACGAGTCTAAAACGCTTTAAAGCTAATAAAGCATGTAAACTGGTGTGTTGGTATCGTGTGTGTGTCATGTTTATGTGTTTTGGATCTTATCATGTTTATGTGCCCTTGATCATAACTAGATGATGGATTATAATGATTTTGATGATGTCGATTGGTGATGGCCTTGTGTCACGATTTTGAGTCGAAGTTCTCGTAAACCGTTGTTTTATTCTGTAAAATTTGTCAAACAAGTGGTAATCGGTTTTGATTATTAATAATGAATTCATGTCCGTTAGGGTTATAAGGATATGTGAAACCGAGAAGTGTTTCGGATAATAAATTGGACTAACGTGTGATTATTTGGTTAACGTTGAATCATTAGTATGAATCGATTTTTAGAATAGAACGACATTTCAATTAACCACTTTAATTGAATAACAAATTAATTGTGGTGTTTTGGGTAATTGGTAAGTTATTGACAAACATTAGATTTGATACCGTTAATCGGTTGTGTTTGGGAAATTGATAGAGAGTCAATTGGAAGAGTTTAATGGTGTTGGGTATGTTTGATTGTCTATTTTGATGGCTAGATTGGTATGAGATTGTTTGAAGGATTAATTAGTATTGTGAAAATTGTTTATTTTGACTTAATGATATATATATCAACCTTGCGCCACGCCAGTGTTATCGTGACTTTCTAGTCTCGACTACCCCGAAATACCGTAACATAGTCTTTAGTAATTAATTGGGCAATATGATTATGAAAACCGAGAGTCATGACTCGGACTTGGGAACTCAAACGAATAATGACTCGAAATTAATATTGAAATTTATGAGTGGGATGAATGAAATTACATCGAAATTTTATATCGAAATTTATATCGAAAATTTATATTGGAATTTACATTGAAAATTATATTGAAATTTATATTGAAACGAATAAATTATATATTAAAATTTATCTCAAATTTATATATATATGTATACTAGTAAATAGTATTGGAAGATATAGATGATAAATGGTTTTGTACTAAGATTCGATGACAAGGCTCGCCTTTGTTATTCGACATTTTAGAGAGGCAACCAACGTTTAAAAATAGAAATATTTTGTAATAAATGAGTCATTAAATGTTTCGAGGCACGCTTATCGAAGGATGTCATTTATGAATATTTATTGTCATTCATGTGTTGTTCGTGAGTTACGGATGACCTAACATTAATAGCGTCGATCCACGTGGATGACGGACTTATTAGGTTGACGAACCTAATAGGCGCCCGCTATATACGTAGGATAACGTTATTAATGGGCAAATTATCCTTATGACTCGTTAGGATGTGTTTGGTTTTGGGATAATAATAAGCGACATGAACAAATGGTTGAGTTTATCGAGTTGATGAATTCGATAAGGTCTAACTATTTATTCCGAAACTTATTAAACTATAAAGTTTATCATTTAGACATCTCATTGTGTCATTATGAGTCGCATTGTGGTTATTTGAGTGCATTCATGGTGTTGTCAAGTCGATACCACACACACACACACGATGATACCTAATGCTAATAACTAAATGGAACAACGAGATATTTTTGAGATGAGGAAATGAATACATTTTGGGCATGTTAATACAAATAAGCCGTAAAAACGTTTATTTATATTTTACGATCAACGAAACAAATAAAATACGTAAATGGTTTGAACTAATAGTTTCTAACATATTCACATTTTCACATAAAACACTAAAACAAGTATAAGTGATTTTATGATTTAAGTAATACATATGTACAACAACTAGTGTTTACATATTTGGGTAAAATATACATAACTAGTATGTAGTATATTGGGTAATATAAATGGGTAGAAACTTAGTATCACACCCATTGGGCAAATACATTGAATGTAGTTGGGTACAACCCAAAGCCCATAATCCATGGATCTTGACCCATAACCCATTGCATGACATCATGCTTATATCATACATGGATAATATCCATAACCCATGGATCAACCCATACCCAAGTGACTAAGTGCATTGCACTCAAAGATACATTGTATCTAGCCAAAGATCCATGGTTCAACCCATGTCCCATGATCCATAACCAAAATACCCATGCGCAAAGAGGAGCGTTTCACGGATCCCTAGCCTTGTGCTAGCCGGATCCCTTGCTGTAGGGATCTGTGGGATCCGAGGAAGTGAGGATTTTCCTCTATAAACAAAGTGAGCCATTTCTTCATTATTTCCCATCCCTATCCAACACACTTTCTCCCCAGGTTAAATTCACTAACCTTAGATCCAAGAGATCTATGTTTGTAGTTTTGTTTTGTGTGATCTTCTAGGTTCCTCTTAAAGGCAAGATCACCACCTTTGAAGTCGAGCAAGCTTAAGTCCACGAGTTGCCATGCTTCCTCATCATCAAGGCTATCAAGTCTTCTTGCCGATGATTCCTTTATTTTTGAAAGAAGTGTAATGTTGAAGACATTAGTGAAAGATGTCTCAAGTGTCAAGACGAAGATATTAGTGAAGGGTATCTATCGTCTATAGGATAAGCACTTGTGGTAGGTGCTTAGAAGTCAGACAAAGAAGCACTAGTGAAAGGTGCTTAGAAGTCAAGACAGAAGCATTAGTGAAAGGTGCTTAGAAGTGAAGACACAAGACATTAGTGAAAGGTGTCTTGTAGATCTAGTCAAAGGTATTAGTGAAAGGTGCCTTAGATGTACATTCGATATGGTGTGTTTCAATGTACAAGATAGACTAGTATTAGATCCAAGGATATTGATATCCTGATGATGTTGTAAAGGAGTAGATCTCCTTTGGGATTAGTCGTTGGTGTAGTGTGGTAGTAGTTCCTCCATTGCAATGGAACTAGGTGCTTAGCCTAGTACCTAATAAAGGGTAGGCGACGTTGTGAAGGTGTAGTTCACCTTGGAGTGAAAGAACTAGGTACTTAGCCTAGTACCTTATAAAGGGTAGGCGACGTTGTGTAGGTTTGGTTCACCTTGGGTGAAAGAACCCGTGGTTAGCCTAGCACCGGAAAAGGGTAGGCGGCGTTGTGAAGGCTTCTCCGCCATAAGGAGATTGGTGTAGTGTTTACAAACTCGAGTAGGTGACTCGGGAGTGGAGTAGGGCAAGGAAGGTGTCCTTGTGGCCGAACCACTATAAATACTCGCGTTGTGGTTTTGTGCTTCTTACTCTTATCTTTTCATTACATATCTTTATATGCTTGTTTATCAACATCCAACTCACATAACCAAATAGATTGACATAAGTCGATCTAAATAGTTTAAAAAGAAGTTTTAATTGGCAAAACTATTCAACCCCCTTCTTGTTTTCCACAATTGGCATCGAGCTTCATTACCAAGTTTCTTGAAGTATATTGTACTTTAAAACTTGATACGATCCATGGTTAATTGAAAACTACAAAGAAGGTTTTCATAAAACAAACACCATGTCTTTTAAAACTATATGTTTGGATGTTGATTTGATAAACAACATTTTCCTATTTATTTTTTGATTGCACTAATCTTCTTTGTCAAGTTGATTAGTCAAAGCTCATACCCACCAAGCTTTAGGAGTCGCTTGGTAACAAGAATACCTTCCTTAAGAAGGTATCTTAAACCAAAGGAGCGGAATAGTCTAAGTGACAATTGTCGTGTCATTTGTAAAGACATTCCTAAGTGCGCTTAGAGGTATGATTTTCTTTTACTTTGCTTGATAATTAAGTATACCTATTTAGGTATTTATATGATTATCTTTTGTGCAAATTACATGTTTTACATGAAGCTTCATTAGAAGCCTTTTTCTTATACGTGTCTTAATTCTCGCCTAAAGTTGTGATATATAAAACTTATGTTTTGTTTTCTTTTAATCCAATAATAAAACAAAACACTAATTTCAAAATTTCTCCTTCCCCATAAATACTCCCATCGCCGACCACTCTATCAAATCCTCACTTTTCAAATCTTCCAATTTCAAAAATTTCCTCTCACTCAAAAAACTTCATCTTCCTCCTCATTCCATCTCAACCGAAACCAAGAAGATCCGTCATCAACATGGTTTACATCGCACTCGTGTTCATCGCCTTAACACTCATCGCACTTGTGTTCCCTATGATGAAGTTCACATATGGAGACATTTACTTTGTGTTGTTAATCTACATTGGGATCATATACCCAATCCTTTGTATCATCCTTAGCATTGAAATACAATATTACTAATAATCTTGTTATCTTTGTTATTATTTATTTTCTTGTGATTTATATGCTTCATATTCCTTCGTGATACATTAGAAGTCATGTGTGCATGCTAAAAGAAAATGTAGAATAAAACACTTCTAGTGGTATAAAAATGTAAAACCTATGTTTTTATCAAATCATTTTCACATTACAGATCCACGGATCCGGAAGTTATACTAGCGGATCCTTTTTAAAAAGGAACCGTGGGATCCGTCCCCATCGAGAACAGTTTTCATGCAAATTAAAATCATTTTCTTCTAGAAGTAATACTCCACTAGAATGTCAAAACCATAAGTGAGTCAAGTGTCTTTCTTGTTTAAAACCATTGTTAATAAAAAATCTAATAAAACGTTAGATATAGGTAGACCATAAACATCACCTCTTAATAACCCATCATCTCTATAGGTTCAACTATGACGCATGAATATGAGTTTGATTTTACTCACTAGCGTCTACACTCCGAACATCTCTCGAACCCAACACACCGCAATCATGTCCGGGTTCAATAATCTCAAAACCGCTACTTCCACGAAGGACGTGATTGTAGACACCTCTCTACAATTTGAAGAAGGTATCAATACCTCCTTTCGAGCCATAGGACTAGAATGTCTTCTTGAAATCAACGAGAAGATATGTCCAAGGTTCATAATGGAATTCTTCCGTCAAGTCGAACTCGTTCGTAACGAGGATCGCACTCTATCTCTTTGGTTTTATATCAAAAACCAAAAGTTCACTCTAACCCTTGGGCATTTTGCTCACATCCTCCGGATTCCAAATCATGGACAATGTGCCTTCACCGAAGATTGGTCTCTTGATTCTCTCTTTAACTTTCGTGAAGAAAATAGTCCATATTGTTCACACATACCCTCTCCGGAAGATTTAAATCGCATAATATGCAAACCTCGACCATATTACTCCGATCCAAACATTATCTTTACAAGGGATATCCGAGAAGAGTACAATCCTCTTGCACTTATCCTACGTGAAAATGTTTGGAGTCTTAGGGGAAATCGAGAAATTCTTCCCGCTTGTTGTGCTCACATGTTGTCTTTGTTTGCTAACACAACAACCATAATCCGCCTACTTCTTCGAAGGCGACCTGTAAATCTTCAAGGCTCCAAGAATAAACTCATCCCTTATGGAATGTTCTTGACACGCCCTATCATAATGTTATGCACTTCCATCCTCAATTTCAAAGTCCGTTAACGACTTGTGAACAAGATGATGGAACCGCTTAAACATATCTCTCATGAAGACTTTCTTCATTCTTGATTCCATCAACACTCATCAATCACATAATGATCCTCCTAGTGAAAACACTCAAAACCTAGTAGTATTCCAAAATAGGATCAATTCTCTTTATTCGTGCTCTATCAATGTAATCCAATTTCTTTCATGAAATAAAACATCTTACATTTGATATCTTAGTATTATAACTCCTTTAGACTATCCTTGAGATATAATGCATTGTCAAGATCATTGCATACCTTTAGTAAAGGTCCTCACTGAGCAGATAGGCGGATCCCAAGATTGTGCTAGACGGATCCCTACACTTAGGGAACCGTGGATCCAAGAAATGTAAAATGCAATTGCAAGCATTTTATTTCAACCATATCCTTAGAATACCTCACACTAAACTAAACATAGTGTCTTAAGGCAAATTAAGTCCTTATCAAGATAGGTTGATCTTTTATAACTCACCTAGATCACACTCTAAGAAGCTTGTAGATCTACCATTTCGCTTTTTAATCTATTACTCTTCCACCTTAAACTCACAATTCATTTTTACTTGATCCTCACATCTAGTCTTAGAAATCTTTCGATTATGAAAAATTGATCATAAATCATCCTCACCTCAAACTTGATCAAAGTTGATCAAAATCTAGTTTTTCCATTTCAAAAGCTTCTAGGATATTCTCCAAAACAAGATCCTAAGACACAACCCCGATCTCTAGGATCATTTATCTTCAATTGACACTCTAAATCTTTAGTGTCATCCTTGCTCATCCATTGGTACTCTTGAAAGTTCCAAATCCTTCCATAAATAACAATCATTAGCTACATCATTCATTACCTTCAAGTACTCAAGCACCCTTCATTTAAAACACTTAGGAGGATCAAACACTCAAGATGATATAGGTCTTAGATCTTAGAAACATCATTTCCACTCTTTCATAATTGTCGAAAGCCGGATCCCTAGGATTAGCCTAGACGGATCCTCCGAGGAAGGAACCGTGGGATCCGGATGATGCTTTATGTCAAATCTTGCTAAAACAATCATTTCAACTCATCTTCCTAACTCAAACACTTGATCTCATCTTAAATGAATTCCTAGATCAAGACAACCTCAGAAGTTGACTCTTGTGCATGTTAATCATCACATTCCAATGAATTTAGTGGCTTAAGGTTTAAATGCACTTGCCAAATCTCTTGGTTTATAAACCACTTTGTTAGAACCTCCATAGTCATCACTTTCATCCTAATTTTCAGCTCTTGCAACCTCTTGAAATCATCTCATCATGAGGAAACCCCAAGTAGTAACTTATCCACCAAAGAACAACCCATGAAAAGGCTCGTGTTATACACTAAATCTCTTCAACCGAAACATCTCCTATTAAGCCAACAAATGATAGGATTCTTCCTCATCCAATCAAACCAATTCCTAAAAGGATAGTACCTACAAAACTACCAATACCAAACACCACCATACCTCCCCGGCCAAACAATATTATCTCCACTAAACCATCACCATTGGTTCCTAGAGCTATTTCATTTACATCCCCACTATCATCACCACATCTCTACAATTTAGAGGACTTGCCTCTAGGCTGCCTCATCCGCTCACGACAACATTCTCTCATTAGAGGAATAATGGTTCAAAATCAAGGTGTTGAGTCAACACTTGCTCAAACTTCCTTTTCCCTGCTTCCATCATATAATCCCATTTGGATTATGAGAAATCATCAAAGTCAACCACCCGATCATATGGAATTTGACACTTCTACTACCACAATCATTCTTGGTTGAGTCATTCTCAAATGTACCTCCACCAATCCCTCCATCGCTTGAAGCTCCATTAAGCCGCTTCACTTGATCCTTCGATCAAGCCATTTAATTTCTTCCACCACCACTACCTAGCCATGACAAAGATTGCTATCATTGTCAATATGTACGGAAGACCAACGTTTATGTTCTATCATCTCCTCGAACGCTTCGACGAGATTAAACCTAAACAAAACTTGAGCTAGAAGATTTTAGTTGTGTCCCAGCATCAAGCGTTAGTTGGTCTAGAAATTCCTAGTCATGTATTGTCTATTTTCTTAAGTTTTTGAGTCTTGTATATCATAACTCTAGTTTTATTAAATGGAATTACATGCTACTTGTTATTTTTCCTCGAGCATATGATTACCTTGTATTCATATCTCATTTTGTGATAACATTACTTGTTATATCACGGTTGCTTTGAAATTAATCAGCCCTACTACGGATCCCTTAGAATTGCTTCTAGACGGATCCCTACTAGAGGGAACCGTGAGATCCGTGGGATCCGTGAGATGTAAATTTTCTTTCTACTAACTTGAACCACATTTGCAGGAAATTGTGAATTATACTTGCTTTCTAATCTTTGTTTTGTAGTTATTCAATTTACACATGAAGAATTTGATACCCTAAAGCTAGGGGAGCTTGGTGTCAAAACAATACATTGCAAAATTACTTGCAATCTTAGATTTATATTTCATGACTTCCTGCTTCAAAATTGCAATCATCTAGGGGAGCACACCCACACATAGATTTAATCTTTGCAAAAGAAGTTGCAAATGAACTAGATTAGAATTAGTTTCTTGACGCCTTACTTAGGGATGGACTCGTCAAGGGGAGTAACGATTTAGATCCTTCCCGCTACTTTCTCTATTTCTTTTACTTTTACTTCTTCACATGTTTTCTTAAAAACGATGTGTTGCTTTCTTTTCAAACACTTTTCATTTTGACAAAAAGTGGGGAGAAGAAAGTAAAACTACAAATTCAAACTTTTACTTAATTTTAGCTTTTCCTTAAAATAATTTTATGTTTTGTCATCAACAAAATGGGAGATTGTTAATACAAATAAGTCGTAAAACGCTTATTTATATTTTACGATCTTCTAATGTTTTGTCGATAACAAACGAAAATCATATTAACGAAACAAATAAAATACGTAAATGGTTTGAACTAATAGTTTCTAACATATTCACATTTTCACATAAAACACCAAAACAAGTATAAGTGATTTTATGATTTAAGTAATACATATGTACAACAACTAGTGTTTACATATTTTGATAAAATATACATAACTAGTATGTAGTATATTGGGTAATATAAATGGTAGAAACTTAAGTATCACAACCCATCGGGCAAATACATTGAATGTAGTTGGGTACAACCCAAAGCCCATAACCCATGGATCTTGACCCATAACCCATTGCATGACATCATGCTTATATCATACATGGATAATATCCATAACCCATGGATCAACCCATACCCAAGTGACTAAGTGTATTGCACTCAAAGATACATTGTATCTAGCCAAAGATCCATGGTTCAACTCATGATCCATAACCAAAATACCCATGGGCAAAGAGGATATTCCACGGATCCCTAGCCTAGTGCTAGCCGGATCCCTTGTTGTAGGGATCCGGGATCCGGAACGTAGGATTTTTCCTCTATAAATAGTGAGCCATTTCTTCATTATTTCTCATCCCTTTCAACACACTTTCTCCCGAGTTAAATCTCACTAACCTTAGATCCAAGAGATCTATGTTTGTAGTTTTGTTTTTGTGTGATCTCTAGGTTCCTCTTAAAGGCAAGATCACCACCTTTGAAGTCGAGCAAGCTCAAGTCCATGAGTTGCCATGCTTCCTCATTATCAAAGCACATCAAGTCTTCATTGATGATTCCTTTATTTCTTGAAAGAAGTGTAGTGTTGAAGACATTAGTGAAAGATGTCTCAAGTGTCAAGACGAAGATATTAGTGAAGGGTATCTATCATCTATAGGATAACCACTTGTGGTAGGTGCTTAGAAGTCAAGACAAAGAAGCACTAGTGAAAGGTGTTTAGAAGTCAAGACAAAGAAGCATTAGTGAAAGGTGCTTAGAAGTGAAGACACAAGATATTAGTGAAAGGTGTCTTGTAGATCTAGTCAAAGGTATTAGTGAAAGGTTCCTTAGATGTACATTCGATATAGTGTGTTTCGATGTACAAGATAGACTAGTATTAGAACCAAGGATATTGATATCCTTGATGATGTTGTAAAGGAGTAGATCTCCTTTGGGATTAGTCGTTGGTGTAGTTTGGTAGTAGTTCCTCCATTGCAATGGAACTAGGTGCTTAGCCTAGTACCTAATAAAGGGTAGGCGACGTGGAAGGTGTAGTTCACCTTGGAGTGAAAGAACCAGGTACTTAGCCTAGTACCTTATAAAGGGTAGGCGACGTTGTGTAGGTTTGGTTCACCTTGGAGTGAAAGAACCCGTGGTTAGCCTAGCATCGAAAAAGGGTAGGCGACGTTGTGAAGGCTTCTCCGCCATAAGGAGATTGGTGTAGTGTTTACAAACCCCGAGTAGGTGACTCGGGAGTGGAGTAGGCAAGGAAGGTGTCCTTGTAGCCAACCACTATAAATACTGCGGTGTGGTTTTGTGCTTTTACTCTTATCTTTTCATTACATATCTTTATATGCTTGTTTATCAACATCCAACTCACACAACCAAATAGATTGACATAAGTGGATCTAAATAGTTTAAAAGGAAGTTTTAATTGGCAAAGCTATTCAACCCCCCCCCCCCTTCTAGTTTTCCAAAGGGCATATAACATTGAAGTTGGGAAAATATATTAAGAGTTGGTTATAAACTGGTTATGGCTTGCTTAATAAAAATTTATCGAACCTTGATTGAATATAGACTTATCACCTATATTCAGCCAGAGATATCAGGACATGGACTGATCACCTATGTCCGTCTCAGAGGTGAATTTTGCGAATACTGGGAATTGTTATAACAAAATTGTGTTCGGATTTGAGATTGGTTTTAAAGAACGATAAACCTAAGGTGGGCTCGCACACTCACACTCGCTAAGCGTCACGAAAGCCCGCACTCACACACGACACATTGGCATCGTAACACCTCTTGAATAGTAACACTCGCATCACTATACATCTCCGCTTATGTGAAATTTTGGTTGTAGCACTTGAGCGTAGTTCGCCATAAGTCGGTGAGACCCGATTGCACCGTTGCATCCGAGTTGCTTATCGACATAAGCCTCACGATCTCTCTAGAGCATTTGAAATTATTTTGGGCTATTTTTGAATTGGTCTTGACTATTTTGGATTCGGTTTTGATTTTGGTCTTGGGTTTTTGAATTTGATATTTTGATCTCGTTCCGAGTTTTAACTCGTCATTTGACTTCGAGTCATCAATTGGCCTCGAATTATTATTCGAACCCGTTTCGTTGATAACTTTGTTAAAATCATCTTTCAACCTTTAATCGGTATTTGATTTCGAAACGTCGTCCGGTCACATGGCGATAGTAACCGTATTGGAATTATCATTCCACCATATTTTGATAGTAATCTTGTTGGGAATTATCATTCCACATCGTTTCAGTAGTAACACCGCGGATTTGTCATTGAGCCTCGTTCGTTGGTAACCCTGTTACCGACACTTATACCTCAAGCCTAGTCTTGAACCGGTTGTTGAGAAACTTCTGAAATCTTACCATTCACTCGATGTTGATATTAACGACGTCACCTAGTTGACGTTGCTCATTTCCTAAACCGATAATGTCGTGGTCGACATTGCTTCGCCAACAGCTTTCAGTTAAGGTAGCACCTTACGTGTTGTTGATGTCGTACCTTATCCTCTATGTAGGAACCTCTATCGATAACGATCTAACGACTTGTTTTAGGTGAAGTTGTTCACCGAGGATTATCCTTAGATATTGTATCGTCGATATTGACTTTAGCAAACATTGAACCTTCAACATTGTTTGTCACTAATAGTCTGCTACGTCACACCACCGGTAATGGTAATACCTACCCTATTTTATCAATATGGTACCTTATACACCATAGATGAGAAGTTCTCTTACATACCTACTTAGAGCCGTTGACGTTCACTCGTATTTAGAAAATGATTTGGATATCGATTGGTAGTCGAACTCGCTGGAGATTCCGATTTTGAGTCGAACCTTGAAACCTCCTACGCTAATGTTATGCACCAATGAGTCAATCGATCGACCGTGGTTAGTAAACCAATACCTATTTTAGGAGTCGATTGCCTCTAACCTAGATGTCATGCTAGGTCAACCCAATCGATTGTCGGTAGCGATCAACACTTTCTAATAGAGACATAATCCGAACTTTCTAGACTTCTCATCTAGTGAGATTCCGTGCTCAGAGAAATCTTGAAATCCCAAGGAGAACCGGAACCACATTCTCTAGACAATCACATAATCCTCTCTTATCCTTCGAGAAGCAATGCTAACCTTCGCACCCTTCAACCGAATGATAAGTTACACCGAGACGAAACCTTGAAAGTGGAATCCTGCACCTTTACCTAAGTGGTTGTTGGTAGTCTTACCAACCTGTTCACCTCCCGCGAATTAGTAAAAAGGAATAGTATGGACGACAATGCTCGTCTCTTCTCATATAGTTATAGCAACACTAGAGAACCCATCTACTTTTTTTTAAGGCGAGGTAGTACCCAACCTCTCCCTCCAGAAGGCGATTTTGTTCCAATAAGCTAGACCTCACCTTGAACTCTAGCTCCTTACATTCTTTCCACTATGGCGCCTATTAGAAAAAGGGAAATCCCTTGATCCGCCTTTCCCCGCTCGAGATTCATTCGTTAGTACACACCGATTTTCCTTCTCAACCTTCAACTCATTTCGATACTTTAAGGAAGAAGCGATTGGAAAACCTAAGTTACACAAATGAACTTCTTCACACGTAAAGGAAACTGTGCTTTAGGAAATGCTAATTTCTATCTTTTCCTGATTATGGCAATCGCCACACCCATTTTTCATTTTATCACTCCTAGAGCCGAGAAAATCGATCCGATATGCTTGCAAAGGTATCACCTCCAAACCAAGGTCAAGTAAGAACCATTCAACCCTAGAGAACACATAGCGCATCTATCAAGTTTGGTAATGGTCGATGGACACTTTCCTTAGTCAACATCTCCTATGACCATACCGCTACTATAGTACCTCAAAGGCACCGTAAGAGATCCCCATGGAGGTAAGAGTAAAATCGATGATTGTCAGAAATGGAAATACCTAACCAACCAACTCTGAACCTATTTAAGAAAATACCAATGAAACTGTTTTTAGTTGAGGTGGATATGTAAGTTACTCACAAACCATTTGGAGGCATAGACAATGTAAATCTCTTGAACACCCTCCGGGATAACCTAGAATTAAGCTTACGGAATCCACCATGAAATTATGTGAAGCGAGTAGTAAACGTGAAAACTTAATCCCCGCTATATCAATCCTTTGGAGAAATCCTTACTAGATTGAGACCAGTAGCTCAGAGCTTTGAGCTACCATCAAGACTCAGTAGGGCTCCTAACATTTCGTGTGTAATAGGAAGAAATGACTCACCGATGGGGCAATTATTATCCTTCTGGGGAAATCCTAATCTTTGGACGTTTAAAATTCGTTGACCTATCGAAACCATAGATGATGAAACTTAGCAACTTTAGTAACGTTGCTCTCTAGCTTCAAGTTCATAGAAACCGCAAAGAAGATCCTAGATTCACGAGAGAACGTGAAGATAAACCATGCTTTGCACTCACCCTTCTAAACTTTAACGGATGACTTGAATTGAATCATGAGGACGCAATTCCTTTGAGGGGTGAGGTCAGATAACTCGTGAAATTCCTCGATGCGCTATAATTGGAGAAACGCCGATTAGAGCGATCGCTTGATTTAAATTGAGTTACGAGTCGTATTTTATTGGAAATAATATTTTAAGTACATTGGCGTAACTCTCGTGTCACGAATCATCCGTTTACTAGGTTAAACGAACCCCGAACCTAATATATCATAAGTTTTGCAAAGTTTCATCTAGGGTCCCTTTAGAACGTTTCATTTTCGCCCTTGTGCTTTTAAGTGTACAAGACTAGTCCCTACTAGTACTATATATACTCCCACTCCCTCACAATCCCTCACTTTCACCTTCCACTTTCTCTCACTACAAAACACACACACAATATTATCACTCTCTCTCTCTAAAATCCAGCCACCCATCTAGGGTTCCGGCGCCGTCATATTTTCCGGCCAACTTTCCGACGACCTTTTCTACTTACACCACCTATCCCAAATGGAAGTTCGGGCTATTGAGGTCACACTTTTGTATCACACACGCCAAGAAACAAACACACGCGCCCTAGATATTAAATTTAAGTTTCGGTCAACTAGGGTTTTGTTGGTGAACGATTGTCAAGGACTCAAGTAGTCACGAGTCGTACTCGTGAAGACACCACCACCTCCTCTCATCTTTTCTCGCACGTAAAACCTAACCCGTTCATGTTATTGTTATTTCGATTTTAAGGAATCAGTATATTATTTAACTTGTGTTCCATGGATATTAAAGCATCAAACTAATTTAGAAAGGGTTATAAAAAGGGTGTTGATGAAACTGAATGGATAACGAGTCTTGATAATGTTTTAAAAATCGATTCGTGTGGTGTGAACTTTTGAAATCATTTTGTTGTTATTGTTGTTTTGTGCGACTCGTTAAAAGCCAACCGGTCTGCTTTGGTCTCCTGCTTATGACTACAACCACGAGGGTGTCGGTTTTGTCCTTGTGTCATGTCGTGAGTAAAGGATAGAAATCATTTATGGTGTCGACCGTTCGCTTATCGAAATGTAACCCGCTCTAGAGTGCATTGAAATATGGTTTCAAATCACGGTAATATGATATGGTGTTAAGGGTTTGATGTTTGATTATTGTTTGTTTGGGCTTATCGGGCTTAACAGCCCTATTGTTAAGCTTAAGACTCATTGGGTTTAGGTTATAAAAAGTAATATATATGATTTAGTAAATGAGGGGATAATTATATTAGCCATGTTAATCACTTTGAAGCGCATATTGAATTGGTGAGTTATACATGAGTTTCGTGGGATATGTTATATTGTTTGGTCATGATTAAGTAGGAAATTGATGTAGACTAAATAATCTAGATAACAAAATCGGACCTCGTTGATTCACACGAATACCGTGAACGATCCTACCAATAATCGTTGATTCACCAATGCCGATTATAGGAATTCTTAGCAAAGTCGCCAAAATAGACTTTTCAGATTTCATAAACCGATTATCCCACATTACAAAGGAGCTATTAAATAGGACTACAAATGTAAACGGGCCCTAGAAGACAAACGGGTCGAAAGTTATTACATAAACAAAGTCCAAAACCCAAAACACTAAAATGCAAATAACTCATAAAATAGAGTGTTTCGGGCCACGTTAGTCTTAAGTACGCCACCTTGTGCTTGACGCCCGCCCTCTCAGTCTTCTCCGACGCTGCCTAGATCAAATCTAGCCATCCAGTTGCGACGGCCTACTTTTAAATAAGAAATTTGGCTTATGTGTCATCACAAAATGCTCCGGCAGT
Source organism: Chrysanthemum lavandulifolium (assembly GCA_022545495.1). Lineage (NCBI taxonomy): Eukaryota > Viridiplantae > Streptophyta > Magnoliopsida > Asterales > Asteraceae > Chrysanthemum > Chrysanthemum lavandulifolium. The sequence continues at coordinate 160,507,389 of CM040241.1, forward strand.
CAGCTTAAGCAAAGCCGACGCCACCTTATGTCCGTGACGCCGCTTGAGTCTCTCGACACCGTCTGATCAAATCTAGGCCGCCCGAGTCGACGCCTACTCTTTAAAACCCGATGCCGCCACTTGAAAATAAGCATTTGGCTATCAGATCGTCACAAAATATCTTCCAACGCGCCTGTGTATAACCTCGACGCCCCTTCTGGCCAAAGAACTTGAGTGTCTCGATTCTCGACTTTGGCCATTTTCTTCAGATATTCATGCCTTTTCGTCTCAATAAGTGTCATTCCAAAGAATTTGCCTTCAAGAGACCTAAAAGTGAAAAGGAACGATATTAAGTAATAACGGATACAAAAGTGATCAAATAAGGCTTAAATGACCCCTCAAAAGGTACATTTTAAAACCTTATCAAATATCCCTACACTTGGTATTTGCTTGTCCTCAAGCAAATGTGCTTTTAGCCAATTAATTTATAAGTTGTGGGTCATGAAGCATTGGTTTAAAATACCACAACACATATAAGCCCCAAAAGTCATAACAAGCACGGAAATTACATACTAGCACCTCACATGGGGTGTTTGATACTCACATCTCTCTCGTGTATATGAACTATAACAAGTTGGAAATGGAAGATAAACACTCATTAACCGTCCTAGTACATAGATTACCATAGGCTTGAGAATAGATCAAACCTCCATCGCTTAAGTGAAGCACCTAGGAAAGACTATCAAAGAGGTCTTTAAAGGGTTGTAATGTTAGGCTTACGGTAGGGAAACAAAGGGTTTGGTGAGATAGGCTATTTAGTGGTGGCAAGTCAAAATCTCTATGTTACAAGCATACGTAAGAATGGCGCTATAAGCCAAGACTCGACACTCTAAACTCTAGATAACCGAAACAAACAAACATAAATTTAAAGGATAGATGTAGGATGGTAGCCCGTATTTTATTTTATTTTATTTTTTTTTGAACACTCTATTTTTTTTTCTTTTCTGTTTTTCTATTTTTTTTCGATTTTTTTTTTCACATACACTTTTACTCTACCATCCTCTACGGTAACATCAAAATGATATGGATTTATAGGCATATCCCTACACTTGAGAACACTAATTTGACCCGTATTGAAAAGATCAAAAACACTTGGGGTACGTTATTACACAAATAAGGGAATTTAACGCCCTTCCAAATATTTCATAAACTTTAACTTTTCCCATGAGTCCCAATCGTCCCAAACTCGGTACAAAGGATATGACTCGACTTAGCAACTCATGCAAGCAACTAGATAATTGAACTAAGGGTTTAGGGTGATAATAATAATGCACTAAAAGTGAGTGCATATAAGGTAGGCTAAGGCGATTTGGGTGTACATTTGGGGTGGAGGTAAACAATGCTCTTCATTGATATTCCAAAACCAAACATCACGAGAACCGCTAAAAGGATAGGCCTGGGGTTAATTAGGGGTATCGTGTACTAAAATGAGTACAACGCAAAGGTGTGGGGAATTACTCAACCGATGTGGAAGAAGTAAATATATTACGGTATCAAACAAGTGGTTATCCTAATGCCTCTTATCATTTAGTTATTCCTAACTACACAAGTGTAGTCTTACTAGCGATCTCGAATGCATCACAAACAAGTTCTAGAATCTATTAGACTATCGGTTCACACTCTAAGCATTAAAGATGAATGCTTTAATTTCTACTAATCTAAGTATCCTCACATTTTGGGTGGAATTTGGGTAGTAAAGGGTTTCGTATAGTCATGCAACTTCCTATCCGTGAGACGCTTTTGTTAAGACTAATGGCCCACCCTATATGTCATGAAAATTTTAAATTTGTGCCAAAATTACCCTAACCGACATTTTTCATGGTTTATTACACAAATACAATTGATTAAAGCAAATAATCAAGGATAAGCATAGTTTCAAAGTTCCCGCTTTATTTTCCCTCCCTACATTTTAAACCCAACATTGTCCCCAATGTTCCCAAAGTATCAAAGTTATGATAATGGAAGGTAATTAAAACGAAAGAAACTATATACCCCCGATTAGCTCTAGAGATCCGTAGTGAAGTAGTGGTTAAACCTTTCCAAGAAAAATGTATTCGTGAAAAGCTCCTTCCAATCTTTTGTTTCTTCTTCTTGATAAACAAAACCCGCACACTTGAAGAAGAAAAAACGAAACCTTCACGTAAAATCGCGGTAATAATATATATAAGACTCTACTAAACTAGGATATAATGCTTGTGGAATAGATGTTTACGCACTCGAAAATTCCAAAATTTATAAGTAGCTCGTAAAACAAGAAAAAGTAACTGTTGTTTTTAATCCTTCCCGACGCCAAGTTGCGATCTCGACGCCAAAGTTATCCTCGACAAAACCGTCTGCATGATTCGAAAAATTTGAAAATTTACATCTTTAGAACTGGAAAAATTCTCAGAAACATCCATTATGACTCGATACAAGCATTTGACTCGAACAAAACACATATATATCTTTTAATGAATTTCTAGTCTCATGTTTACATTTCTTTGAAAACGTGTAATCCTCCCTACACTTATCCTTTATGTAAAATACCTTTATATGCAATTAAGACGAGGTTAAAAACAAGATAAAGCATTTTACAAATTTAAACATGAGAATAAGTAATCAATAAAAGATATATGACACTAACAAGCAAACATTAAGCATGGGTTGCCTCCCACGAAGCGCTTTTCTTTATTTAAGAGTCTTGTAGCTAGACTCGTAGTCGCGCTCTTACGCTTTCCTCTTAGAGGCCCATTCTATTATCTCAACTCTATTTTCATCACGAATGTATTCAGGCCCAACTCTAGACAAGCTGATAGCTTAATCTTGTCTTCCCAATCAACTTCAAAGGCCGGAATGCAACACATCAAGATCATCAATACCTCAAACTTTATTTTTGTAGGGCATTATATACTTACACATTCGGGTCCCATTTGAGAATTTGACTATTCCTTCCTCTTGATCATAAACCATCATAGACTCTTCAATAAATGGTCTCCCAAGTATCACATCTCCTAGAACCCATCGATAATGCCCTTAACATTTTCTAGGATCATGAAATCGCATCTATATGTGAAGTTTCCTACGAAGACATGTAATCCTTTAACCCTCCCGACATAGTTACTCACCTTCCTAGGGTAAAAGGGATCCCTCATAGGTCCTAACTTTTCATTCATGATCCAATTGTAGTAAAGCCTAGACATTATGTTCATAGGTGCCTTATAATCTAAGTAAGTGTGATCCCTATATAAGTATCCAATCATGCACGGTATCTTGATATAACCACTTTTTATGCATGGGTCGAAGGGTGGTCGTGGAAAGTTAACTACATTATAGTGATAAGCAATTTCCTTCCCATTAGGGTATGAATCGAAATACTCCCTAAGTTCCTCCTCCTCCTTACTTCCATCCATAATTTCCAAACCTTATAATCTCCTTCCACAATTTCATCTTCCGAATCACTTGAGGTTGAATCACTATCTAAGGTACCAGGATTCCTCAAGGCTTTTTCAAGTGCACTTTCAATTATCCTATTTAGTTTCTTAAGTTCTCCAATTTCACTAACAATGCGAGCTCGGAGTTGGTTGGCAAAAGTGGATCGAGTGGTGGGTATTTGTTTGACGGGGAATTGTTGTTTAGCGGGTCATCACCTTCCATGATGAAAAGTGATAGTTACTAACAAAGGTCACGTAAGAAGGGGATGACTACGAGAAAGCTAAAATTGAGAAAATTACTTGATAGGAATCAAGCAAAGAAACCTAAACGAGGTGGACTACTAACTAGCTATTCTATTCCTCGCAAGGGCACCAAAACTTGATAACGCCATACACGCTGCTCGGGGTCAAAGGAACTTCCTTTCTTCTAGCAAGTTTTATAACACCCTAGGCAAAGGAACCTAATCGCTTGTAGTAGTATTAGGTAAGCCACGGTATTGATATCTTCTAGGGAATAGGAATGCTAGTGAGAAGTTACTATGCTAAGGTCAGTTGAGGAAGATTATTTTTATCTTTTTATGTTTTTTAGGAAATGGAAAGGTACGTAATCTCTGGGTTTGGATTGGGGGTTGGTATTTCTACCGATTACTCTACTTATATAATTATCTAATCTAGGTGTATGTAGTCTATGTCTAATTATTGTGTGCTCGTATGATAGTTTAAATATGTGTTCACTTAGGTTTTCTTACTCCTTAATTATCTCCTATTGATGGTTGAATTGTCTCGCCCTTATTCTTAATCACGCTAGTGTCTAAATTGCAAGGTATGCTTATCCCTAACTCTTTGAACTTACCAAAGGGTCTCATCTACAAACCCTAGGATTATAAACTCTAACTCTAAGGCCCTCTTTGATGGTTTAGCCTACAACCGCCTAAGTGTTATAGCCTAAGGTTCACAAAGATTAATCAAACATTAATTACACAACGAATGACCTATCGACATTATATCATTAATCAATTAAGATAAGAGACAACCAATCAATATTTAATAATTAAGTTTTATATTCCCTACAAACACACAAGTAAATTAGCCGGACATGGAGAACATGCAAGCATACACACAAATAATTGAAGACATAATTGAATTAATGAAGTAAAACACTTATCTTGATGTAAGATAGGTTTGAACCCTAAAATACCGTACAAGACAACCTTTGGTCTGGTTTAGGTTTTACCCGTAAGACTACACACAAATACCAAAAATTCGGATTCTATATATAAGATTACATATGCGACGGCGCCACCTTATGATTTGTGACGCCGGTCGCCGCCATTAGGGTTTCGCCTTGGCCACGTTAGTCTTGGCGACGGCGCCACCAGGCTTGTGACGCCGTCCTCTTCAAATTTTCTCGACGCTCGATCAAATCTAGGCCGTTCGAGTTGCGACGGCCTACTTTTTAAGCCCCGACACCGTCACTTGAAAATAAGAAATTTGGCTTCGTGTCATTAAAATGCTCTCGACGGCCGCAGCTTAAGCAGACGCCACACCTTGTATTTTAGCAACTGAGTGTCTCGATTCTTGACTTTGGCTATTTTTTCAGATATCCGCCTTTTCATTCAAATAAGTGCCATTACAAGAATTTTCCTTCAAGAGACCTAACAAGTGAAAAGGAACGATATTAAGTAATAACGGATACAAAAGTGATCAAATACGGCTTAAACGACCTCAAAAAGGTACATTTTAAAACCTTATCAGAATGGTATATTATGAGTTTGGAATTTTGAACTCGATTGATTTGAGATGGATGATTGAGAGCGATTAGACGAATTGATTGATAAGATGATTGATGAGATGTTTAGGTTGATTTGATAAACGGTTTGATTGAACACTTGATTGAGCGCAGTCTCGTTAGTAGACGATTTAAGTCTCGCCTACCTTAGTAGTTCACTATAAGCATTTCACATGCTTATACACACACAAGAAGATGTCCTCATGCTTACGCATACCCCATAAGCATTTCTATATGATTATGCACGCCTATAAGCATGTCCTCATGCTTATACATGCATGTAAAGCATGTCCTCATGCTTGCACGCGCTTATACCTTTCACAGAGTGTGGAGTCCCAAACCTTAAATCTATAACACTTAACTTATATTAAGTAGTTGCCTTGGGTATATCCCAAAACAATAAAGAGAAAACTTTGTATGAATATACACAAATACGCTGGATCTATTGGAATGTTTTTCAAGATTAAAGTGAACAAATGAACACGTAATGTGATAACTAATAATTCAACATTATTTATCAATAATGCGGATACTCTCAAAGTATCATGGTTACGAAATTTCTTGCGTAATCTCACAACTTGATTTAAAATTTACACATTAGTAGTGGTTGTGTAAATGATTCGAGAATATAAAGGAAATGGTACTATTATAACTAAGTCGGGAGTCACAACCGAGACCTTTTGTCTCGTGAACGCGAGTTCCATGCTTAAGTTTTGATGAACACGAGGCTAAAACGCTAAAGCTAATAAAGCATGTAAACCGTGTGTTGGTATCGTGTGTGTGTCATGTTCACGTGTTTTGGATCTTATCATGTTTATGTACCCTTGATCATAACTAGATGATGGATTATAATGATTTTGATGATGTCAATTGGTGATGGCCTCGTGTCACGATTTTGAGTCGAAGTTCTCGTAAACCGTTGTTTTATTCTGTAAAATTTGTCAAACAAGTGGTAATCGGTTTTGATTATTAATAATGAATTCATGTCCGTTAGTGTTATAAGGATATGTGAAACCAGTAAGTGTTTCCAGATAATAAATGGGACTAACGTGTGATTATTTGTTTAACGTTGAATCATTAGTATGAATCAGATTTTTGGAATCGAATGACATTTCAATTAACCGCCTTAATTGAATAACAAATTAATTGTGGTGTTTTGGGTAATTGGTATGTTATTGACAAACATTAGATTTGATACCCGTTAATCGGTTGTGTTTGGGAAATTGAAAAAGAGTCAACTGGAAGAGTTTAATGGTGTTGGGTATGTTTAATTGTCTATTTTGATGGCGAGATTGGTATGAGATTGTTTGAAGGATTAATTAGAATTTTGAAAATTGTTTATTTTTGACTTAACGATATATATGTCAACCTTGCGCTACGCCAGGTGTTATCGTGACTTTCTAGTCTCGACTACCCGATACCGTAATATGGTCTTAGTAATTAATTGGGCAATATGATTGTGTAAAACCAGAGTCATGACTCGGACTTGGGAACTCGAAATCTAATAATGACTCGAAATTTATATTGAAATTTATGAGTGAGATGAATGAAATTACATCGAATTTTTATATCGAAATTTATATCGAAAATTTATATTGAATTTACATTGAAAATTATATTGAAATTTATATTGAAACTAATAAATTTTATATTAAAATTTATCTCAAATTTATATATATATGTATACTAGTAAATAGTAATCGAAGATATAGATGATAAATGGTTTTGTACTAAGATTCATGACAAGGCTCGCTTTTGTTATTCGACATTTTACAGAGGGAACCAACTTTTAAAATAGAAATGTTTTGTAATAAATGAGTTATTAAATGTTTCGAGGCACGCTTATCAAGGGTGTCATTTATGAATATTTATTGTCATTCATATGTTGTGCGTGAGTTACGGATGACCTAACATTAATAGCGCCGATCCACGCGGATGACGGACTTATTAGGTTGACGAACCTAATAGCGCCCGCTATGCACGTAGGATAACGTTATTAATGCGCAAATTATCCTTATGACTCGTTAGATGTGTTTGGTTTTGGGATAATAATAAGCGACATGAACAATGGTTGAGTTTATCGAGTTGACGAATTCGATAAGGTCTAACTATTTATTCTCAAACTTATTAAACCATAAAGTTTATCATTTAGACGCCCCATTGTGTCATTATGAGTCGCATGTGGTTATTCGAGTGCATTCATGGTGTTGTCGAGTCGATACCACACACACACACACGATGATACCTAATGCTAATAACTAAATGGAACAACGAGATATTTTTGAGATGAGGAAATGAATACATTTTGGGCATATAACATTGAAGTTGGGAAAATATATTAAGAGTTGGTTATAAACTCGTTGTGTTTTGCTTAATAAAAATTTATCGAACCTCGATTGAATATAGACGATCACCTATATTTAGCCAGACACAGATATGGATCGATCACCTATGTCCGTCTCGTGAGGTGAATTTTATGAATACTCGGGAATTGTTATAACAAAATTGTGTTCGGATTTCGAGATTGGTTTTAAAGAACGATAAACTTGGTGCGGCTCGCACACTCACACTCGCTAAGCATCACGAAGCCCGCACTCACACACGGCTATTAATCGGCATCGTAACATCTCTTGAATAGTAACACTTCGCATCACTATACATCTCCGCTTATGTGAAATTCTTAGTTGTAGCACTTGAGCGTAGTTCGCCATAAGTCGGGTGAGACCGATTGGCATCTGCTTGCATCCGAGTTGCTTATCGATAAGCCTCGTTGATCTCTCTAGAGCGCTTGAAATTATTTTGGGCTATTTTTGGATTTGGTCTTGACTATTTTGGATTCGGTTTGGATTTTGGTCTTGGGTTTTTGCATTTGAGATTTTGATCTCGCTCGAAGTTTTAACTCGTTATTTGACTTCGAGTCATCGTTGGCCTCAAATTATTATACGACCTCGCTTCGCTGATAACTTTGTTAAAATCATCTTTCAACCTTTAATCGGTATTTGATTTTGAAACGTCTTCCGGTTACATGGCGATAGTAACCGTATTGGAATTATCATTCCACCGTATTTTGATAGTAATCTTATTGGGAATTATCATTCCACATCGTTTCAGTAGTAACACCGCGGATTTGTCATCGAGCCTCGTTCGTTGGTAACCCTTTACCGACACTTATACCTCAAGCCTAGTCTAGAACCGTTGTTGAGAAAACTTCAAACCTTACCATTCACTCGATGTTGATATTAACGACGCCACCTAGTTGACGTTGTCATTTCCTAAACCGATAATGTCGTGGGTCGACATTGCTTCGCCCAATGTTTTCGCTTAAGGTAACACCCACGTACGTTGATGTCGCATCTATCCTCTATGTAGGAACCCTATCGATAATGATCTAACGACTTGTTTTAGGTGAAGTTGTTCACCGAGGATTATCCTTAGATATTGTATCGCCGATATTGACTTTAGTAAACATTGAACCTTTAACATTGAATGTCAACAATAGTCTCACGTCACACCACCGGTAATGGTAATACCTACCCTATTTTATCAATATGGTACCTACATACCATAGATGAGAAGTTCTCTTACATACCTACTTAGAGCCGCTGACGCTCAATTCAGATTTAGAAAATGATTGAGATCGATTGGTAGTCGAACTCGCTGGAGATTCGATTTTGAGTTGAACCTTGAAACCTCCTACGTTATGTTATGCACCAATGAGTCAATTGACCGACTGCGTGGTTAGTAACCAATACTCTATTTTAGGAGTCGATTGCCTCTAACCTAGATGTCATGCTAGGTCAACCGACCGATTGCTGGTAGCGATCAACACTTTCTAATAGAGACATACTCCGAACTTTCTAGACTTCTCATCTAGTGGAGATTCTGTGCTCAGTAGAAATCTTGAAATCCTAAGGAGAAACTGGAACCACATTCTCTAGGACAATCACATAATCCTTCTCTTATCCTTCGAGAAGCAGCTGCTAACCTTTCAGACCCTTCAACTGAATGATAAGTTACACCGTAGACGAAACCTTGAAAGTGGAATCCTGCACCTTTACCTAAGTGGTTGTCGGTAGTCTTACCAACCCTGCTCACCTCCCCGCGAATTAGTAAAAGGAAGAGTATGGACGATAATGCTCGTCTCTTCTCATATAGTTATAGCAACACTAGAGAACCCAACTACTTTTTTTAAGGAGGTGAGGTAGTACCCAATCCTCTCCCTCCGGTAAGGTGACTTGCTCCAATAAGCTAGACCTCACCTTTGAACTCTAGCTCCTTACATTCTTTCCACTATGGCGCCTCTATTAGAAAAAGGGAAATCCCCTTGATCCGTTTTCCCTGTCTGAGATTCATTCGGTTAGTACACACCTGATTTTCCTTCCTCAACCTTCAACTCATTTCGATACTCTTTAAGGAAGAAGCGCGATTGGAAAACCTAAGTTACACAAATGAACTTCTTCACACGTAAAGGAAACTGTGTGCTTTAGGAAATGCTAATTTCTATCTTTTCCGGATTATGGCAATCGCCACACACCCATTTTTCATTTATCACTTCCTAGAGCCGAGAAACCGATCCGATATGCTTTGTATCACCTCCAAACTAAGGGCTGAAGTAGAAGAACCATTCGAACCCTAGTAGAACACATAACGCACCTATCAAGTTTGGCAATGGTTGGGATGGAAACTTTCCTTGGTCAACATCTCCTATGACCATACCTATCACTATAGTACCTCAAAGGCACCGTAAGAGATCCTCTATGGAGGTAAGAGTAAAATCGATGATTGTTGGGTAGAAATGGAAATACCTAACCTACCAACTCGAACCTATTTAAGAAAATACCAAGGAAACTGCTTTTAGTCGAGTGGATATGTGTTACTCACAAACCATTCGAGGCATAGACAACGAAATCTCTTGAACACCTCCCGGATAACCTAGAATTAAGCTTATGGAATCCACCATGAAATTATGTGAAGTGAGTAGTAAACGTCAAACTTAATCCCCGCTTATATCAATCCTTTGGAGAAATCCTTACTAGATTGAGACCAGTAGCTCAGAGCTTTGAGCTACCATCAAGACTCAGTAGGGCTCCTAACATTTCGTGTGTAATAGGAAGAAATGACTCACGATGAGGCAATTATTATCCTTCTAGGAAATCCTAATCTTGGACGCTTAAACTCGCTGACCTATCGAAACCATAGATGATGAAACTTAGCAACTTTAGTAACGCTGTTCTCCGCCTTCAAGTTCATAGAAACCGCAGAAGATCCTAGATTCACGAGAGAACGTGAAGATAAACCTCGTGCTTTTGCACTCACCCTTCTAAACTTTAACGGATGACTTGAATTGAATCGCAAGGACGCGATTCCTTTTAAGGAGGCGAGGCTCGTGACAACTCAGAAATTCCTCGATGCGTCAGAATTGGAGAAACGTCGATTAGAGCGATCGCTTGATTTAAATTGAGTTACGAGTCGATTTATTGGAAATAATATTTTAAGTACATTGGCGTAACTCGTGTCACTTAATCATCCGCTTACTAGGTTAAACGAACCTCGAACCTAATATATCATAAGTTTTGCGTAGTTTCATCTAGGGTCCCTTTAGAACGTTTCATTTTCGCCCTTGTGCTTTTTAAGTGTACAAGACTAGTCCCCATCGGTACTATATATACTCCCACCCCTCACAATCCTCACTTTCACCTTCCACTTTCTCACTACAAAACACACACACAATATTATCACTCTCTCTCTAAAATCCACCCACCCATCTAGGTTCCCCGGCCATATTTTCCGGCCAACTTTCCGGCGACCTTTTCTACTTACACCACCCATCCCAAATGGTAGATCGGGCTATTGAGGTCACACTTTGTATCACACACGCCACTTAAACAAACACACGCGCCTCTAGATCTTAAATTTAAGTTTCGTCAACTAGGGTTTTGTTAGGAACGATTGTCAAGGACTCAAGTAGTCACTTAGTCGCATTCGTGAAGACACCACCACCTCCTCTCATATTTTCTCGCACGTAAAGACCCAACCCGGTTCATGTTATTGTTATTTCTGATTTTAAGGAATCGTTATATTATTTAACTTGTGTTCCGTGGATATTAAAGCATCAAACGAATTTAGAAAGGGTTATAAAAAGGGTGTTGATGAAACTGAATGGATAACGAGTCTTGATAATGTTTTAAAAATCGGATTCGTGTGGTGTGAACTTTCCAAAATCATTTTGTGGTTATTGTTGTTTTTGTGTGACTCGAGTTAAAAGCCAACCGGGTCTGTTTTGGTCTCTGATTTATGACTACAACCACGTAGGGTGTCGGTCTTGTCCTTGTGTCATGTCGTGAGTAAAGGAAAGAAATCACGAAGGGTGTCGACCGGTTCGTTTATCAGAAACAGAACCCGTCTAGGGTGCATTGAAATATGGTGTCAAATCACGGTAATATGATATGGTGTTAAGGGTTTGATGTTTGATTATTGTTTGTTTGGGCTTATCGGGCTTAACAGCCCTATTGTTAAGCTTAAGACTCATTTGGTTTAGGTTATAAAAAGTAATATATATGATTTAGTAAATGAATGTGGTAGGATAATTATATTAGCCATGTTAATCACTTTGAAGCGCCAGATTGAATTGGTGAGTTATACATGAGTTTCGGGTGGATTTGTTATATTGCTTGGTCATGATTAGTGGGAAATGGAAAAATAAATGAATATAAAAGGGTACATTTAATGAAGTAAAATTTTACGGATCACCATGTGTAATTAGACTTTGTGTGAGTCAAATGGTTATGGGTTCATTTCACGATAATAGTTTATAAGTCATAAGTGGTTAATATGGAATATCGGAATGGATACGATGGACATATTAGAACTAGTGGTCATTATAATGGAATATAGAAATTAATGAAGCAAATAATAATATAAGACAACAGTTAACTATATACATATATACATGTACTTAATGACGTGATATAGTAACAATGAGCTATTTGAGATAAGTAATGGGCCAATGATATATAGATATATATCACATATCGGACATAATTGATCGTTAATTTTGGACTTGAATGGTGGTGAACAAGTTATTTGTAAAACGGAGTGGTAAACATTAGAACTAGTAGATACATGAAGTATAATTAGCAACGGATATTATGTATACATTATATGGTGTAACAATGGTTTATAAAATTGAAATAGCGTTGTTACACGAAAGTTATGTTGGTTAAGTTATACCTTATTAGACGCTTTGACTTAAATGAGTCTAAATATTTTATCATCACATATTAACTAATAACTAGATAATTAGATATGTACTATCAATGAATATAGTTTTGTTTAACTATGAATCCTTATAAACTACTTATAATAAATCATGTCTTATAAATATAAAATACCTTTATAAACTTGTTGATAACATTTCAATTAATTAGTGAGTCGTACTCTATTAAACGCTTTGGTGAGTTTAGTATAATTGTTAAAGCGATAAAGCTAAATATTTCGCTTTTACATCTAAGTCGCTATTGAATTATATGAATATATATATATATATATATATATATATATATATATATATATATATATATATATATATATATATATATATATATATATATATATATATATATATTTATATATTATGAACGGATATGGTATAATCTATTATAAACTTGTATTAAATACGACGGTAACTCGTGGTTTTATAACACATTTTAGCTTTTATAAACTTGTTTGAAAATATTATTTTAATACAACTTATTGAAGTCGATTGATTGGGGAACGTTGAATAAACGAACGTGTCATTTATAGTACACTATTTACTATACCTTATATGAAGTAATTTCGGGTAAACTTGAATGATTGAGAATAACGATTGGGATACCTTTATTAATTGAGCGATAAATGGAGACTTGTTTTTTATTATTAAACATGTACGTTTGGGGATTATTGGGTAGATTACCGAAACTCATTAATTAACCTATTTATTTTATATAAATAGTTGTTGTCGTTTCCTAGTCTTTGACTAGCTTGAGTATTTTCGGTATTTCTTAACTTGGTCAATGTCTCTTCCCTTTTTGGCGTGAATTATGGTCTATATGTCTCGATTTTGTCGATGTTTGCTCTTCTTCCGCGAGTTGTACGTCACGCCTATGTTTCTTACTACCACCTAAACGTAAAACTAAACTTTTGAGATATTAATTATGAACTTTGGGAACGATAGTGTACTTTTGAAAGTAACTACATGAATGATCCACGAAACTACAACACTTTACTTTTTATTGATTTCTTTATCGATGAGCAGATTCTAAGAATATCGTGATACGATTAGGTTGCGCCACAACTATTCTATTGTACTCGTGACATTCTTTTGGATGCCATGGAGATTAACTTTAGATGCCAATGTGTCAATAGTGAATAGTGCATTGATGTGGCTATGTGAGTTTCATAGCCCCACTTTTATCTACGCTTTTAACTATATTGGGTGAGAATCATGCTACTGCTTTTGGACCGTTGAAACTATTTGATTTGCTTATATGCTTGACTGCTTAGATATATGTGCGGTAGTTGTTGCCTTTAGTCTAGGTTAAACCGCGCCTAGCTAAGAATAGATTTCTACCGACCTAGTCCGGGTTGGCAATTGTTCTAGATTTTGCCACGATGTTTGGACTAGAGTCATGGCCCGAGTAATCCTCGGATGCGGATATGATTGAGATCCGGTAGGATCAGGCAGTGAAACGTATTTATCTATCTAGGTCTTGCATAGCAAATCAACACTTACGGTGTCCACTATGATTTTGTTAAACTTAAACCTATGAACTCACCAAATGAAGTCGACCTTTAGCATGATTTCTGTATTCGAGAGATGTTTGGAATACGTGATCGGTGGAAGCTTGGCAAGAAAGCGGGGTTCAAGGATCATTTCCGACTGATGTACTGGGACCTATTTTATTAAACTATGTTTTGGGCCT
>CM040241.1:160524089-160849051 GCA_022545495.1 Chrysanthemum lavandulifolium
CATCATATCAAATCAAGTAAAGGGTAAGATTGGTAATTATGACTTGGTAATTTGCTATTATCATAAATTAATATTTACATTAATTAGAGACAAACATCAAAGTTCCACTTTTTCAATTTTCGTTTGAGCCTCTTGACTTTTTCCATCAGAAGAATCGTGATGTATATAAATTGGTGGTAATGTTTTTTACTATCTTCTATTTTTATTAATAGACCAATTTTCGTTCGGTATTCCCATTTCCAATGACTACATAATAATTTAAAACTTTGTATTTCGATTATGAGAGAAAGAGTATGAATGATTCATTATTTGACATTGTTATGTCAATTTCAATTATCACGGAACTGGCTAGCTAGCTCTTTATCACAAGAGTCTGCTAAACAATGGCTTACGCTATTCCGCATCAGAACCTGCTTTTTCAAAGAAAGGAAAAGCTACACAAAATCGATTTTATAAATATCGGCACTTATCCTAAAACAAAATGAGGAAATCTCGCCACCAAAAGACGATTGTTTCTATACAATGTTTTCTTTCTAAGATTCTTCAAAAAATATTTGTATTGTACATGGTGGTAATATTGTTTGAAAATGAATCTGACTAAAATTTTTGAAAATCAATCGGACTCAATTTTTCATAAATTTTTATCACCCAATCTATGACTTGGGTCATCGATTGAGGGGGGGGGGAGTGACTTCAAATTTATCATTTCAAACGATATATCCTCAATTGAGTCCATTTGTACGTTATTAAGTTGTAAATAAAGTTTTGGTGTTATGTGTCAGGGTATGAATTTTCGTTATACTCAAAGATGTTTTAAAATAAAAAAATTTAAAATAATTTTTTTTTAAATAAAGATATTTCAAAATTATCATACCTGGCACTAACAATCTTAAATATCAAAAATGTTCCTTATCAGTAAATATCAAAACCAAGCCACATCTTTCCCCAAAAATTTTCTAAACTATTTAAATTAATTGGGATAACAAATCTCAAAAGGTTTAAAATTTTTAATCGGGGGAGAGATTGTGATTTAAATATCAAATCTGATAAAATGGTCATTGTTTTAGACTCAAAAGGCACTTCTTCCTCTATGTGCTAAATGATTTCATGAACCAATGCACATGTTTAGAGGGAGCATTTAAAAAATATCTAAAACCCGAAGGAAACGATGACACCAAAGTAACAGGTTGAAAATACATTTTGATTTGACACCAAAGTAAAGGTGATCGCTTAAAGACTCAAAGTACTCTTCCTCTATGTGCAAAATGATTTCAAATACCAATGCACATGTTGAGAAAGAGTATTTATAAATGATAAAAACAATTGAGGTACAAATGATTAGCTTTTCAAATTGTTTTTCAATTGGTTTCAAGGCGGAAAGAACAGATCACAAGACCGACCATTTTATTTTATTCATTGGACATATAAGGATGGTAAGGTTAGGTATTAGTTCCCACGATCCCGCTAGAGCCGGAGGGATCTACCCAGGGACAATCCACTAGATAGTGTAGAAGTCCTTAGGTATGATGAAAAAAGGAGAAAAAGGAGAAAAATGAGAATAAGGGAAGAGTGGCGACCAAAGATAGAGCTAGTTCTGGAAAAAACCCAACAAGATTCTAATAATGAAATCTAGGTAAGCATCAAGGGGTTGAAGAATGAAAAGTGAAATGGTGAAAAGAAATAGCCTCCAATAATACAACCTTGGGGCGTAAATCGGGTTCAATACATATGCTACAAGGTTACTAAGGTAATGTTGGTATTGAAGACAAGACGTCATGGACCCAAATGACGCATTGCACTAAACTTCCGAGTTGCTCAAATTCTCTTAAAAGGACTTGTTTTATTCTTACGGGAACCCACATAATCTCATCGACTTTCCTTAGAGATTGTTGATATTGAAAAGGAGACTCACCCCTAGTCTCCGATTAGGAAACCAAATGCACTATTGAGTCTAGAGCCAAGAGATCATCAATAAATCTCATTGGACACACAATTCATGAAGACTTGTTGTTTCGCACAATGTGGAAAGTGAGAACATATATATTGAGAGTCCTACACATTATCCTCGTGTATTGCCAGAACATCCGAGTGATATGTAAAATATGTGGAAAACTAGAAGAGGGGTTGAATAGTTTTACCGATTTTAATTTACGCTTTAAAGATTTAGATTCGATCTTATGTGAATTCGTATGGATGGATAGATAGTATAAAGCAATAAGTAAAGTAAATAATGAAAGCAAGTAAAGTAAAGGATGAGAGAAGCGACAAGTGATTTATAGTGGTTCGCACAAGGACACCTTCCTTGCCTCTACTCCACCCCCGAGTTCCCCACCGAGAGTTCAAGCACTATGTCAATAAGCTCCTTCAACACGGCAGATAATCCTCTCAACATCGCTACACTTTTTCCGCACAAAGCTAAATACCAGTCCTTAGCACCGCTGCATCAAACCAACACAATTATTACACAACAACTATGTGAATATGAAATACAAGATCTTGCTATGTAAATCTTTGGATGGACAAATCAATCAAAGACCCTTTGCTTGGATGACTTTAGTATATCGTGATCTCGCCTTGAGAAGGACCTATATGAGAATCACAACAATAGAAAGAAGAACTACTAGATTGATCAAGGATCGAGGGTTAGAAGACCGAGATAATATATGAGAGAGTTGTAAGAATAAGGCGAAAACAATGAAAAATGGCTCACCGCTTATAGGCACAAAGCATCAAACCCGTGCTCGCGGATCCTCACTGGGATTTGGCAACTGGTTGTACCAATGCAATTGGGTTGCAAACCGGGTTATGGGTTATGGGTATGAGCCATGGTACCCAACAAGATACAATGTATCTAGACAATGGGTCATGGGTCTTGGGTCATGGGTTATGGACATTGGGTCATGGGTCATGGATAATACCCAACATGATTTCATGCATGATGTCATGTAATGGGTCATGGGTTATAGATTAGCTCCATGGGTATGGGTCATGGGTCTTGGATAACCCATCCTATTACATAAACTATTACAACAAATGAATTATTACAATATTTTATGTGAATGACCAAATGTATATACTTTACAAAAATAACATGTATTCTTATAAATTTACTTATGATAACTTGTAAGATATAGGATTTCACAAACACATCAAACCAAATCCATATGGGGCGTATACAATGTTTTAGAGAGAGAAAGTTCTAGAGAGAGAAAGGGAAGAGAGTTGGGAACTATGTGAAACAAAGAAAAAAAGTATTGAAGCTCCAACCTCTACCTTGGGAGGTAGAGGGTATTTATAGTATTCTTACAAGACTCGCCTCCTATGGGTCATGGATCGTGCATACATAAGGTAAAGACCCGTCCATCCTCCACGGTGTTACTTAACTAAATACTAACTAATATTAAATGACTATGACTACGAGCTTAACGATTACATATACTTGAGGTGACCGATACTTTAATGACTGAATTTTCTAATTCCTAACAATCTCCCTGCGGAGGCCACCTCAAATTACATAGAATACAAATGATATTACATTAAGATAGTTCTTGGATTATTGTTTAAGTTCATTGCTCAGAGCTCGTAGTCTTTGATTCTTCATGTTTTACATGTTTGATAATTCAAGTGGAGGTCTTTAACCGATCCACTTGATGATGAGTTTTGAGCCAATTTTGAGATCATCGCCTGCATAAATCTCGACTCTTCCATTGTAGTGTTGACATTATGTGATGTTGTGACAATGGGACCGACATGCTCACATTTTGGATCATGATTTCTTCTCATCGAGTAGTGGAAGCTTTAGTTGATTCATGATATTTGCAAAGAACAGAAAGTAACATGGAGTGAGAATATCGTAGTCATTGATGCACTAATCATGATTTTTTCAAGTGAATGTGATGTGTGAGCATGCGGCTATGGATTGACCTCTCCATTTCGATCACCGTAAACGCTGGGTGTACCGCATACAACAGTTAGAATAAAGCACACGAAAGTTTCTTTGATAACTTCGTTGAATCGAGGTACACGCCCACGGTGCCTCGTTGATCAAGACAAGTACTACCGTGATCGTGTATAATTCAAGAATCTCCTTGATGTGGTTTCGCAATGCTCTAGCCGCTCTAGACCGGAACATCTCAAAGAAGACAACACGGAGTGAGTGAACCAAAGAATTTGAGATTCACCGATTGATGAAAAGAGATTTGAAAACATTCGCATCGCCAAAATAAAGTGTTTTTGCAATACAACGAAGGTTTTAAGGAAAATCAATTATCAATCATAAACACCTTTAATTTTGAAATATTAATACACAACGATGTGCTAGAGAAAAGAATTTTAAGCACAACAACCGCTTTTTCAAAGATATCCGTCAATCCATATCCCGAACTGTGATTGATTCAAAATTATGAATCACCCCATTGTTTCTGTTTCAGCTTGTCACATGGTTGATCCGTTGAATAGATCTCACATGTCACCTACCAAGAGCTTGTTTGATGTTGGCTCTAGAAGGCTTTCCATCTTCATTGTGAATATGTTTGCATATCACTTAGATGTTCCGCAATACCACAAGGATAATGCGAGGACTCTTAAAATATATTCTCTTTCCACATTGTGTAAAACAGAGTCTTCATTGACAAGGTCCTAAAGAGATTTATTGATGATCTCGTGGCTCTAGACTCAATTGCACATTTGGTTCCTATGCCGAGACTCAGTGGAGAGGGTCTCTTCTTCAAGATCAACCATCTCAAGAGAGAGTTGATAGATAATGTAGGTTCCCCGAGAATGAAACAAGTCCTTTAAGAGGAACTTGAGTGGCTTGGGAAGTTGTAGCAAAGGCCACCGGGTCCATGACGCCTTATCTTCAATACGGTGTTACCTTAGTAACAACCAAGAGTATATGAGTTGAACCCGTCGCCTCTAAGGTTGAAATATTTGAGGCTATTTATTTTCACCCTTTCACATTTTTTTTTTTCATTCTTCAACCCCTTCAAGCTTACCGAGATTTCATTACTAGAGCCTTGTTGGGTTTATTCCAGCTTCTAGCTCAATCTCACTCCGCACTCGTCCCATATCTCACTTTTCTCCTTTTTTTTCATCATACCTAAGGACTCTACACTATCTAGTGGATTGTCCTCGGTAGATCCATCCGCTCAAGGGATTGTGGGAAAAATGCCTAACCTAACCATCCTTATATCACCATAGATAAAGTAAATTTGGTCGGTATTTTTGGTATTGTTCATCGCCTTGGAACCAAATCGAAACCATTTGAAAATCAATCCAAGTACTTGTGATACATGATCAAAACATTTTTGTTTTTGATATTTTTAGAAAACGGCTCCCTCTCAACATGTGCATCATATTTTGAAATTGTTTAGCACATATTAGGGAAAACCTGCACTTAGAGACAAATCAATCACGTTTCAATCTATTTTGGTTTTATATCAATGCTCCCCCTTAACATGTGCATGGAAAATTTGAAATCGTTTGGCACATGCAAGGAGGGGAGCTTGTTAATCACGTATAACACCATTTATCAAATTATCGCTTAAACCAATTTAAATCACAAATTCTCCCCGATCACAATTTTCAAATCCTTTGAGATTTGAGATCTCTATTGATTTTAAATTAAATTTTGAGAACTTTTGAGGAGAATAGTGACTTGCTTTTGAAAAAACATTTTAACCGATAAGGATCGATTTTGAGACTTTAAACCCATTGATCAATCATGCATAAATATCTTTTGAAAAACATAACAATAGCCAAGGTCTTGAACCATTTGTATAAAACATTGTTCATTTTAATCGTCCAAAAGTAGACCTTGCTTGTTTAAGTGCCAATTGATTGAAAATACACTTTTGATTCGATTGAAATCATTCTCTCCTCAATCAATGACATAGGTTGTTGATTGAGAGATAGAGATTTTGACAAAGATAAGCCCGGATGATTTTCAAGAATAGAGTCCGAGGTATTTTCAAAGCAATTTTGTTTTCATAAGATGACAAATATTTTTAGAAGAATCATTAGACGGAAAATATTTGAAAGAAAAACATTTGTCTTTTGGTGACAAACATTTGTTTTAAGAATCGAGCATGAGATTTGAAAATAAGATTAAGCATGGCTCGTTTCTTTTCTTTTAAAACGGTTATCTCGAAATGACAATAAACCACCATTTTCTCCGTCTCATTTTTTAAGCAATTTATATACATTCAAGAACATCTAAAACCCGTGACATTCTTTCAATGTCAACACAAAGTCGAGATGATATCAAATTAAGAAAACATGACAAAATAACAATATTTTGGGATTTTCAAGATTTTCTAATTTTTATGGATTTTGAAAATTTTATATTTTTCTATTTTCTTTGTGGTTTTGAAATTTGTATTTGTTAGTAAAGTTATAATAACATTAATTTATCGAGTTGAAATATACTTTTTATCAACATATACATTCATGTATTTTCTCGACTTTACCCATATTGTAATAAAATAATATTATTTAATATAATATTATATTAATATAAATCGGTCATATGGGTGAAGTCGGAACAAAATTCGAAAGTATGTGGGTATATATGTTGATAAAAAAGTATGTGTTTCAACTCGGTAAATTTGAGAAAGTACGTTGTTATTTTATGGCTTTTACCCTTTGCTTTTGAATAAATATATACAAGAGATAGATGAAGAAAACCATTTACCCTCGCCTCCTCAAGGCGCTTGAGTGTTTCGTGAAGACTCTTTAGACCAAGTCGTAGAAGGATAAACTCAAAACGCTCTTCGAAGAGCTTTGGTGAAGATGTTCGCTAACCGGTATTCGGGCCCTCACAAAATAGAGTTCTACCACACCTTTTCCACTTGTTCCCGAATGAAATGATGTCGAATGTCGATGTGCTTTGCTCTTGAATGTTGAACGTTGTTGCAAGCGAGCAATGGCACTTTTGTTATCACAATACGTAGGGATTTTGTTGAATTCAAAGCCATAGTCGATAATTGGGATCTCATCCATAGGATTTGAGCACAACAAGATGACATGACTATGTATTCAAATCAGATGATATAGAAGTACTCATTTGTTTCTTTGAAGACCACCACAAGCTTATCACCCAAAACCGAGCACCTCTAGACGCATTTCGACGGTATCTTGACATCCCGCATGATCAAGATCCTGATAGGTCGTTAGTGACATACCGATGTCCTTCGAGTACCAAAGTCCCATGTTGATGGTTCCTCGAGATACCGAAGACCCTTTTAACAGCCTTCAAGGTGCTTTTTGGTAGGCTTAGCCGGTATCTAGCACACATGCATACAAATGAATGTAATATCCGGCTCATCGGCAAGAAGGTACATCAAGGATCCAATCATACTACGATATTTTGTTTGATCTACCATGATCCATGAGTGGTCCTCATCCGCTTGGTACGTTCTACCATGGGAGTGTCAACGGTGTCACAAGCATCAAATCCAAATTTCTTTAAAATTTCATTAGCATATTTAGATTGATTGATAAAAATGCCTCCCGGACTTTGTGAAATTTGTAATCCCAAGAAAATGACATTTGTCCCATCATAGACATTTGAAATTTGGAACCCATTTCATTAGAAAACGGTCACATCTATCGGGGTCACCGAGGCAAAATAATATCATCAACATAGATTCGAGGGTGAATTAAATGTTTGCCTCGAGTTTCTAGTGAACAATGTCGGATCAATCGCGCCTTTGTCAATCCAAGAGAGAAGAAACGTTGATAACAGATCATACCATGCCTCGAGCTTGCTTCAAATCAGAAGAGCCTTCTTCAAGCGATAGACATGAGTAGGATGCTTTGGATTCACAAAACCTTCCGTTGACTTACGATACGACTTCTTTAAGATCTCCATTAAGAAAAGCCGCTTTACATCCATCCGATAGACAACCATGTTCTTACTTGCAAAGATTAGCCGTGAATATTTTGATTGCGCCGATACGCAACCTCGAGCAAATGATTCTTCAAAGTCAATACCTCCTCTTGACGATATCCTTTTGCAACCAATCGAGCCTTGTTCTTTAACACATCGCCATGCTCATCAAGTTTTACTTTGAAGATCCACTTTAGAGCAATGATCATAGATGCCAGAGCATGTACTAATTCCATACATCTAGTCGATCAAACTCATGAATTTCTTCTTGCATAGCATTGAACCAAATTGCCTTCATTCATGGCGCTTTAACGCCTTTTGGTTCGATCTTAGAGAGTACGGAGTCAAGAAGCACCATAAGGCATCGCTGCAAGTTGTTTACGAGTGGATACTAGACGAGAAAGGTTTCCAATGATGTTCTCCAATGGATGATCATGTGTCCATTTTCCGAGGTGTTCATGTGGTTGTTGTTGAGGAACCAAGTAGAGTTGATTTCTCCCGATGAAGATGGTTCGATGATGATTCGTGAGCAAATATGTTTTCAAATGGAGCATCTTGGGAGTAGAAAGTGGGTTATCTCCATCATAGGTGCCGTAAACAATTCCATGATGTACACTTGATGATTGAAGATTTGTTGATGAGACAGAGTGATCAAGCAGCAGCGCTTCTTGACTTAATGACATAGAAACCAAGGGTTAACTTCATTGATGTGGATAGAGCAATTGCTGATGGATTTGATGATCATTAGCAATCGCTCATAGTGTTCATCAAATATTGATCAAACAATTTCTTCAAATCATCTTCCAAAGGTGGTACATATGGAGTTCACGTGAGGGATTATGTACAAGACTAGAACCGATGGGACTACTTGATGAAGGTTGTGATGCGGGTCCGTAATCGGGTTGTCCCGGAGCCATTTGACCGGTCACTCATTAAACGTAACGTGAATTGTTTCCATGATATTTCGGTTCTTTTGTTGTAGATTCTGTATCCTTTTTCGCTTGGCATATCCTACAAATACTCCAATGTCCGCTTTAGCTTTAAGTTTGCCTAAGTCTTGACCCTCATTGGTTGGATAACACAATGCACCAAACACACGAAGGAATGAAAGATTAGGTTTTCATTGTGGACAAGTTCATATGGAGTTTTTCATGAGAAGTGTGAATTAGGATCGCTTTTGAGTGTAGATGCAAAGGCAATGGCTTCATTTCGTAGAAACATTGGAACCTTTGAGTAAATCAACATTGTTCTTGCGGCCCACAAGAGTTCGATTTGCCTTTCAACTACACCGCTCGCTGAGGAGTTCGTGGAACACTTCTTTGATGACCGATTCCAACACTTTCATAGAACTCACTAAGTTCTTTATTAACAAACCCGCCCATTGTCTGCTCGATGATTCCGACAGCTTTGTTAAGTCGAACTCGCAACTGCTTGATGAGTTTAATGATGATATCCGAGTTTCATCCTTTGTCCTAAGAACTTAACCCACGAATCGAGAGTAATCATCAACCACAACTAACACATATTTCTTCCCCAAAATATTCTCCACTCTCATGGGTCCACATAAATCCATGTGAATGGTATGAAGAACTTCCATAACCGAGTTTGTAGGTTTGGGTTTGTGGGCATACTTGCTTTTTCCCAATTGGCATGTCGAACAAAGATGATCCTTTTCATACTTTAGTCTAGGTAACCCTATTACTAAGTCCTTTCTCGAAAGATCATTTATGGTGCCAAGTTCGTGTGATTTAGACGACGATGCCATAACCATGACTTTGTTTTGAAGCCTTTGACAACAAGCAAATTGAGAAGACTTCATCATATCTTCGAGAGATGGTGTATAGGTTTGAACCACGTGTTCCTCTTAAAAGTTCTCGCACCATCAAGTTCTCTAACGAAACAAGTATGTTTCTCTCAAGGCCACTTCTAGATCGTAATCACTAAATCGACCGACAGAGAATAAGTTATGACCAAGACCTTCAACGAATATACCCCGGAGATTACACTATCACCTACAACATAGTCTCCATAACCCATAATTGCACCAAATGATCATTCCGAATCTAACAATTCCGATGAATTTAATCACGAAGTTCATGAGCCACGACCGTCTCCAATATATGCTTGGAACAAATGAGTCCAGTACCACGTAATAATTTGAACGATCCGCAGCTGAACACGCATAAGAATGGATAATCGATAATTAGGATCCCAATGCAAGAATGGGTTCCACTTGGTTAGTAACAATGATTGGAACACCCACATCATAAGCAAAAACAATGAATTCATTAGTGATGATGTTGTGTTAGTGTATGAATTAGACCTATTCAAAGTATGTTCACTTAAAGGAATAGTTCTACCAAGAGGCATCCATTTCCTAATAGGCATTGGTCTAGATAATCTAGGGCGAACTCATTAAGATTAATTTGCATCCAAGAGGGTATCCACCGATAACCTACATTATCGAAGTTTTCTTCATGGGTGTTTTCACCCTTCTTCCGCTTTTGCTTTCTAGCCTTCTTAGCTTGAATTTTGGCATTAACAGCTTTAACTCGGTATTTAACATCATTAATCAAACCAATCACACCACATTCATGATTAGCAATGTAAATCAAGCACTCATCATTACATTTTTGTCAAAAGTAGCGTAATCAATTAATTACAAGACGCTTTATAGCTAATACTAGAATCAACACGATTTGTTTTTTCAACTCAAACTTAAAGTTCCTAGGTGGTCTTCTACTTTCTTCCACCGAACATTCCTAGCTTGCAAATTCCTATCATTCTTTGTGTTGCCTTGAGGCTTTGACCGCTTGCTTTGGTGTCACTTTTACCCCGTAGAGGGAATGGGAACATTAGTTGGTATTGCTACTTTTTGTTTTTCGTGTTTAGAAGGCTGGATCCGAACTACTGAAGGCACATTGAAGCTTGCATGCTTAACTTTAGGCAATCGAGTGAGGCATATCAAGATTGGCGCCTTAAAGTCACCATAGAACAAGGCACAACTATTTTATCCTTCTTACCAACTAAGTTTGGGCAAGTTGCTCTTAAGCATTCTAACAGTTCCCGAGATCGTTGGCCTCGAATGCAATGAAATCTAATTTCTATCAAGTGGCTTATTTATGAAATCCTCTCTACAATCTCACGGAGAAATTCTAGACTATCCTTAAGGTGAGCTAAATAGTTATGAAACACAAGTTCGTTATTCCTAAGATGAGGAGGAATGTATTTAATAAATACAAGATATTTGGAGTCCGCAGATGACTTTGATGCAACATTATCATCAAGACAAGTGGCATTTTCCTTTTACCTAACTCCTCGATTCTCAATTTCCTTTGTAAAGACGTTTTTTTCGTTGTTCTTGTCACGAGTGACTTTCATTGAATCATATAACTCTTTAAAGTGTCGCTTAACTTTTTCATTTTCTTCTAGAAAACTCTCATTTTCCTTTTGTAAAGCATTAACCAAGTTTTGAAGATGAAAAGTTTGAGAACATTGAGAATCTAAAGGAGGAGGCATTTGGGAGACAATACATTGTTCTTTTACCCTTAATTATGAAATTTGGGTTTTCAACTTTCGATCGTGTTACGTTGAGCTTGAACTGCTCGTCACGCTTTGTTAATTTCAAAAGTGCATCAAACTCGAACATTTGAGGATGTCTTGATGTTTGAGGTTTTGACATTTTCTTTGAGATATTGATATTTTAGTTGCAAATCAAAATGTTCAACTTCTAGCTTAGAAAGATGTTTTACCAAATTATCATGATCATCCAGATTAATTTTCTCATTTAGTTCTGAGTTTTTGTTTTCAAGCTCAATGACACGATCATGGGAAACTTTCAAAGCAACAATTAGTTCATGAAATTGAGAAGCGAATATAATGCTTAGTAAATGATAAAACACATCTTGAGCCACACAACTCAACACTAAGTTCTCATTTGAGATATGTAGATTCTTCCTTCAATTTCATTATATTTGAGTTCCTGCTCATAATCATTGACTTCAATTATCATTGCATCAAATTCCTTTTCTATTTCTTTGATATCCGAGTCTATCCCTTTTAAGACTTTCAAATTGACCTTTTAATTGTTTAAAGAAAGGCATGACCTCGCTTAGATAGCATTCTTTAGTTTGCTCAAACCCCTTTCCCTTCATTTATCCCAAAGAGGGTGTGATCCTTTTCTTACATGTCTTCTCAAAATCAACAAATGCTTGATAAACAACATACAGGCTGATTAAAGTCTTGCTCTTAGTGGGAATAGATCTAGAAACTAAATGCATTGGTGTATTTGGAGGATACACAGTTGCCGGAGGCATCTTCCTAAGGGGAGTGTTCGTTTTAACAAGTGCATTAGCCTTTTGCATATCTATGTCCTTTTTCCAAAAAACTTGTTGTGGGGTTAATAGAGTTTGAGGCTTAAACATGTTCAGGGAAATCCAATTTTCTTTAGTGTAATCATGGGGTTTGAACGTTATGTTTTGCTTTTTACACTCAGGATCTTTTAGCTTGATATTCAGATTTTCCCTAGTGACTTCATCTAATTGCCTATCTTCCTCAGAGCACTCAGCGCAACTAGGTTTCGCTTAGGCTTAAGGATTTCATTACCATCATAGATCACATTTTGAGCAACTTTTGCTATCTTACCATACTCGTGGATGGGTTTCTCTACAATGGGAACACTATGCTTATCACGAGAACTCTATGCTTAGTGATCATGTGAGCAATTCAATGGTATTCCTTGTACGCATAACTTATTTTCAAGCTTGTTTTTCAAAGTTTTAGATTAGAAAAGTCATTCAAAAGTTTTGATTCCTTAGCATTAAATTCTTATTTAAGCACTTTAACATTATCTTGGAGTTCTTGTTTTTGCTTAATGCTTTAGAAAGCTTTTCTTGTAAGGAGTTTAACTCTTGTTTTAACACTTTTCTCTAAAATTACTTTTTCTAATAATTGTACGATTTGGTCATCCATTTCTCGCCACGGTAGTTAACTCAAACTTAGCACGTTGTTCATAAATAGCAACTTGTTCTTTATAGGTATTCACCGGATATAATGTAATCATCAGGGCACATGGATTGTATTCATCAAAACAAAGTCATCATTGACCGCAGAGGATGATCATTTGGTACAATCTCACTTTCACTTTGTATCACATATTGATCATATGGGACAATGTTACTATTACCCACATTATCCATATCTCGATTCATTAGTTACATGTGATTGTACTTTGTTATGCATCTCTTGCTCATCAACTTCATCGATAGTTTTAATACCTCGTAGATGATTGAATCTTTGGAAGAACCAGCCTGTTGTAGTGAAGAGACATTTGGAGATACCATTGGTGAAATGCTAGCCATGAAGATGGTTCGCGCTTGGTTCATCATCAACATCCGAAGTCATAAGCATCATAATCACCACCGAAATGCATTAGGATGATTCTCGACCCATGTCTTGCAATCGGTTGTTCATCCACATCAAGATCATAGGTCTTGGCATTTCTCAAGAAGAAAAAAGAATTCCTCTTCATCCAAAACAACTCCATTATCCCGAGCTTGTACCAAAGAACATCTTCTCCTTAAAATACTCAAGATTTTGTGGGCGCTTGAGACGTGCGTTCCGCATAATATGTCCTTCACCACCACAGCTTGTAGCACTTGATTGGCTTACCTTGTCCTTGATTTGTATTCCTTCCACGGTTCTCGATTAGTCGATACCTTCACCGCTCCTATATTTCCAAACCCGCCCACCCATCCCTTGTTCATTCCTTCTTCCTTGAACATTTTGCACTACCACCTTGCCATCTCTAATAGTAGCTTGATTATGGGGATTAGATGTCGCTCGAGGTTGTTGTTGGTGTGAGGTGGAATTCGATTTTGACTAACCATGAGTGACAGCTTGATTGATGAAGTTTTCCATGAATGTGTTTGGGTCCGGATGCTTGTACGTCGGATCGTGAATGAGCTTGTAATTACCATTTCCAGAGGTATGACTTGTGAAGCTTTGGTAGTAATCCCTACATTGGTGTAGAATGTTGTTGAATCATTTGACGAACTTGCTTCTCCCTGTTTGGATTTGAACTGATCAAGAATCATTCATTCAAGCATAGCATGTCTCTCATTCTGAAGCAGGAATGCATACAATAGTTCATAGTTAGTATTCTTTAATCCTTTGATTAGCTTCACAGAGGTGACAAATTTGTGCCATTCGGGATTCATGTTGTTCACAAACTTTGAGTTCAGCTAAATATTTGGCATGGTCATTTTGATATTCCTCATGTCATTCACAAGCTTGTGGAATCTCACGTAATATTTATAGACACTTTCTTCTGGTTTCATCTTAAAGTGCTCAAATTCATCATACAGTTGTGATTCTCTGTCTTCCTTAGTCAATTCAGATGCTGAGAGAAGCATCTTGACATTATCCCAAACCGCATTGGCTTCAGGTGTTGTGATTGATCAACTTGTAGATGTCTTTTGAAGACCCAAGTATAATGTTTGAAGCCCCGATATTAGCATCATATCTCTTCTTCTCCTTATCACCGAGCTCATCATACGCCTTTGGTCCGTCTAATCCTAAGGTCACTGCACCATCTACATGAGTTTCAAGAACATCTCCGTAGTCTCGATTTGATAAGGTCCTTCATCAATCGACTTGAGAATGTTAACTCCATTTTCCTTTCCCAAGCAATACAACCCAATTCGCTGAGCCCATGAGTCATAATCAGCCTCGTCAAGCATAGGTGGACGAGTATCCGATCCACCGCTTGAACGCCTCGCCCAAGAGAAACGATAGTAGGTACGTTGTTAGACATGATTACAATTTCTGGATTTACTATTCTTTTATTAAACCGGAAATAGATTCTTTCACGGATTTTACTAAACCAAAAGAACAACCGTAAAATGTAGCACAAAGAAGTAACAAGTCTCAATAGACAAGTAGCTAAACAATAACTCGCTTTGGTATCAACTCGCTAAACAATCAACTCGCTAAGAGACAAGTCGCTTAAAACTCAAGTCGCTTAAAGAAACAACTCGCTTAAAACCCAAGTCGCATAAAGAGTCAACTCGCTAAATAGCCAAGTCGCATACAGAGACAACTCGCTTAACAACCAAGTCGCATAAACCAACTCGCTACCAATACAACTCGCTTAATAGCCAAGTCACTTTAGAACTCAAGTCGCTTAAAGAATCAACTCGCTTAATAGCCAAGTCGCATATACCAACTCGCTGCTAATACAACTCGCTTAATAGCCAAGTCGCTTAAACCAACTCGCTTCCAATAACAAAACAACTCGCTTCCAAGAAACTCAACACCGTGGCTCAACTCGCTTCGTACAATATTTGAAAACCACCACTTTATCAATCAAAAACAGCTAAACCACAATGATTCAAGCCTTCCAATTCAAATCCTAAACACATATGATGATCCTAAACATAAAAGTACAATCAAAATTCAAACTTTAACACTATAAATTGACCAAATGATTCAAACTCACCTAAACACTTATAACCCCAAAAACCTTATGAAATCCACCAAAACAAAGAGCATGAAAGATGAGTGATCAAACCATGGCTCTCTGATACCAATTGTAAGATATAGGATTTCACAAACACATCAAACCAAATCCATATGGGGCGTATACAATGTTTTAGAGAGAGAAAGTTCTAGAGAGAGAAAGGGAAGAGAGTTGGAAACTATATGAAACAAAAAAAAAGTATTGAAGCTCCAACCCTCTACCTTGGGAGGTAGAGGGTATTTATAGTATTCTTACAATACTCGCCTCCTATGGACTCGTCCTCCACGGTGTTACTTAACTAAATACTAACTAATATTAAATGACTACGACTACGAGCTTTTTAACGATTACATATACTTGAGGTGACCGCTACTTTAATGACTGAATTTTCTAATTCCTAACATAACTTTATATTTGTTATCAACAAAATACAACGAGATCGCTAAATATGAATAAACATTTTTACAGTTTATGTGTATTAACAATCTCCCCCTTTTTATTGATGAAAAAACATAATGTTATGATGAGTAAAACTTAAGATTAGATGTATGTTTTGAAAGTATATGTAAGTTTTACTTCTTCTCCTCCTTTTTGTCGAAACAAAAAGTGAGCTTAGTGAAGAAATAAGTGGTGGAAAAAATATATGATCCACAAAGCACTAGCTCCCCCTTGACGGTAGCTCCCCCTAGAATTGGGCGTCAAGTGAGAAAATATAATACCTACAAAAAAAATGTTAGTAGTAACATGTAATATAATCTTGTATATGACAAGAAACAAGATAGAAAGCCAAGGTACGTAAACAAAGCCTTGTAATAAAATATAAAAGTGTAGTGGTATATAAGCCACATACAAAATGTAAAACTAAGAACAAGGATTGTTCTTTAAAATGCCTCAAAAGAAAGAAATAAAAAAAAAATTATCATTCCTTCCATGCTTGCATATGGTTAATTATGAGAGTTTTGGTGAGTGATAATGTTGATGCGATCAAGGATATGGTTGAGTATGAATCGCATCTCGTCCCTTATTTCCATTGCTAGATTCCTTAGTGGATTGACAATGTGTACAAGAGAATTGGTGAGGAGGTGTTGATGAATGGTTTCCGGGCAGGTTTGATTTGTGGAGTGCGGAATATGTGGTGGAAATGTCGGAAAATATGGATCAAAGTCCATGATGTTGGTGAGTGGTGGTTGATAAGAACCTAGATGTTCTTGTAAGATGATGGAGGTAGGGGTGGTGATGTTTCAAGTTCTTTGAATAATGTGTTTGGAGATGTTGGAGGTGTTAAAAGACTAGTTCTTTTGGGTTTAAGTTGGAGGCTAATTGGGTAGTTTTGATGGTTGAAATAGAGTGGGTGGTGCACTTGCTTTTGAGTCTTAAGGAGTTCCGCTATGGTGATTTAGGTATGAAGTTGAGACTCGTTAGGTGAATGTAGTGATGAGCTTGTGGGAGATGATGGAGGTGCTACAATGTAGTCATTTGGTGGATAATTAGTAGTTGATGATGGGCTTTTGACAAAGGTTTAGCTAAACAAAAGGCCGGATGCTAATCCATGCGGTTCTCCTAGATTTGGTTGGTGGTGGTACTACCAAGGTGGTAGGATGAAGTTTTGGATTTCTTGAAAAGGATTTTTTCACTAGATGGTTCATCAATGTTCGAGGATCTTTGGATGACATGATGATGATTGTTTGTGAGTTGAGAGTGATGGATATGCAAGCATTTTGGAACCTTATTTATAGAGAAAACAATGAATTGCAATGAATGCTAAAACCAAAATTTGGACTATAATCTAATGATTAGATATAAATTTAAGGCATGTGATCATGAGAACACAAGCATTAAGTAACATATTCATTAGTGAAAAACTAAAATGTTGAAAATATGAAAGTTTCTAGCCAAAGTGAAAAAGAGAAAAATTTGGCTACTATGGCACGATTCCCACGAATCCTTCCATTTAGGGATCCGCCCACAGAAAAGCCGGGATCCGTGGAACTGTGTTCTCGGCAAGACAAATGTTTCCGCTTGGACACAATAGTGCCTAGCAGGCCTATATGCAAACCATGTGGAGTTGCGATTATCTCGACTCCCTTTTAAAAGAAGAAAAATAAATAAAGAAGTGAAAAAACATATATGTGAGATAACCCGAGTGCTCCTTAATTCAATATTGCTTAATTGAATGTACCCGAAAACACATATTAGTTATGTATTCCCTTTAGCATTCAAAATACATGAGATACAATGAAAAAGGTTTTTTACTTTGTATTAAAATGAAAGAAAATGTTTGTCCTAGACGTAAGAGGGATTTGAGAAAATGATACGGGAGAAATATCTTTTAGAAAGAGTTTCAAGAATTTCTTAAAAAATTATCTTGAGTTTTAAAAATAAATTCCATATTGTTTGTGAGTTCTGTGAAATAAAGATCCTAAAATCGAAAAGAAGTTAAGGCAAACGCTATTTACCTTGTAGAATGAAAATATTTCATGACGATTGTTCTATAAAACCAAGGCAAAGACGAAGCAAGTTGAATTGTTCCTGCTCAACGGTTTGGTGAGGACGCCGGCTATGTTATCTTCGGAATACACTTTTTCAATAGAAATGTTACCCTTTTGAACATTGTCTCTTAAGAAGTGATGACGGATCTCTATATGCTTGGTACGAGAGTGCAACACCGGATTTTTGCTTAAGTCAATAGCACCTTTGTTGTCGCATAAAATGGCTATGTCACTTAGATGGATGTCGTAGTCAACTAACGCTTGTTTCATCCATAGTGCTTGTTGGCATGCTTTGCCGACGGAGACATATTCGGCTTCGGTTGTTGATATGGCCAATGCCGTTTGCTTCCTCGAGAACCAAGATGTTAAACAACACCCCATAAAAGTACATACACCACTTGTACTTTTTCAGACAACATAATCACCTGCAAGGTCAGAATCCAGATATACAATAGTTTCTACCCTTCCCTGGGATACCATATTCCCAATTGAGTGGTACCCTTAATATATCTAAATATTCTTTTGATGGCTTATAGGTGTAAAGTTTTAGGTCTTCTTGAAACATAGCATAGAGACATACACTAAACATGATATCCGGCCGACTAGCCGTAAGGTAGAGAAGGCTACCAATCATGCCACGGTATTTGGTGTTATCAACGGATTCACCGCCTTCATATTTGAAGTAGTTTGGTATCGATGACATTGGTGTTCTTATAGGCTTTAACTCTTCTAATCCAAATTTCTATAGCATTTCGCTTATGTATTTGATTGATTAGAAGATACCATCTTCTAGTTGTTTGATTTGTAGACCAAGAAAGAAACTTAATTCTCCCATCATACTCATTTCAAACTCATCATGCATGATTTTTGAGAAATCATCACACATGTCTTGACAAGTCTATCCTAATATAATATCGCCCACGATATTTCAACAATAATTATATGTGAGTCCTTTTTCTTTGTGAAAAGTGTATTGTCAACTAGTCCCATTGTATAGTCGCTTTTGATTAAAAATGATTTGAGTTCATCATACCAAGCCTTTGGGGCTTGTTTAAGACCGTAGAGAGCTTTCTTTAGTTTGTACACGTGATTACGTTTTGAAATCGATTAAGCCCGAGGTTGAGCTACATACTCTTCTTCATTAATAAAACCATTTAGAAAAGCACTTTTAACATCCATTTGAAGAAGCTTAAGATCATGAGCACAAGCATAAGCAAGAAGTATTCTTATAGACTCTAATCTAGCTACGGAGCATAGGTCTCATCAAATTCTATGCCTTCTTGTTGGTTATACTCTTGGGCAACAAGTCTAGCTTTATTTCTAGACACGACACCGTTTGCATCTAACTTGTTTTTATATACCCATTTTGTTCCGATTATGGTTTGGTTTTAGGTGGAGGGACAAGTGTCCAAACATTGTTAGAAACAAATTATTTAACTCTTCTTGCATAGCCATTACCCAACTTTCATCTTTTATGGCTTCATGTATTTTTAGGTTCTATGGTTGAGACAAAACAAAATAAACTACTTTGGTTTTGGACTTGAGATCTTAAGGTTCTTTCATTTAATTTTCCTTTGACCTTTTCTACGGGTCGATCTTTAGACTCTTTAATATTGATGATTTCATTGATTAATGGTTCATCTTCTTTATTTATATTTTCCTTGATTTCAATGGCTTCACTTTCGATTAACTCGTCATCGACAAGAGGTAGGGTAGCTTTAGGTGGACTTTCATCAAATTTTACGTTTAAGGATTCTTCAACCTTCATGGTTTCCTTATTTAGTATTACGATGCTTTGCTACTAGGTGAGTATCCTAAGAAGACACCTTCGTTGATTTAGGATCAAATTTAGTTAAATAATCTTTAGTATTGAGTAAGAAACATTTACTACCAAAGACTCTAAAGTGTTCTAGTGTAGGCTTTTTGCCTCAAGTAACTCGTATGGAGTTTTACCTAAGAATGATCTAATTAGGTTACGGTTAAGTATATAGGTTGATGTATCGACGGCATTGCACCAAAATTTTTGAGGAATAGATTGCTCATTAATCATGGTGCGACTCATTTCTTGTAGGGTTTTATTTTTCCTTTCAACTACCCCATTTGATTGCGGAGTGCGAGGAGCCGAGAAATTTGAGTAATACAATTAGCATCACAAAAAGCTCCAAATTGCACTTCATTATCAAATTCCCTACCATGATCCGTTCTAATTGACATTATAGGACTTCCTAGTTGTCTTTGGATTTTCTTACTTAATATTTCAAAGTAATCGACGCTGCTTTATTCTTTAGAAATTTAGTCCATGCGTATTTAGAGTAATCATCCACTATAACCAAAGTATGAAGTTACCCCATAACTTTGAATAGCGGATGGACCAAATAAATCCATATGAAGTAGTTCTAAACACTTAGTAGTAGAAACCATATTTTTAGCTTTATGACTAGCATGGACTTGCTTTCCTATGTTACAAGCATCACAAAATGATGTTCGTATTTTAATTTGGGTAGGCCTCTTACTAGTTCTTTAGATGATAGCGATCAAGAAGTCGACATTGGCGTGACCCAATCTTCGATGCCATAAGGTCAAGTATCATCCATAAGTAAGACAATGTTTGTTTTTTGGTTCATTACCGATTTTAATGACATAGACTCCATGTTTTCTAATGCTTCTTCCTATAGTAATACCGCTTTTCAATATTTTACTACCGGTTTCACTAAAAGTACGCTACACTTTTTATCACATATTTGTCCTATACTTAGAAGATTGAAGTTTAGGTTTTCTACGTGACATACATCGTTAATGGTTAAGGATTTGTGAGAAATTTTACCTTTACCGATGATTTTGTTCTTGCTATTACCAAACACGACATTTCCTCCATCAAGGATTCAGATGTGGAAAACAAATCTTTGTTACCGATAATGTGCCTCGTGCACCCGCTATCCTTGATCCATTCATCCGGATCTAAGTCGACCTTTAGGCACACCTCATTTGAGTCATTTGCCATGAGACAAATTTCTTCGCTCTCCTCCTCACTCATTCCCACGAACCACTTACGTAATGCCTTTTGTTCATCACGCTTGGGACACTTACTAATGAAGTGATTAGGATCCCACCATTTAAAGCATGCGCGTCGTCCTTTACTTTCTTGTCGCCTTTGCCTTTCCGAACCCCTTCTTGTCGCCATATGGTTGCTTGACATATCTTCCTTTCTCCAAAATAACTTCTTCAAACCTGCACCGCCATTGCATACTCTTTGTGAAAACGTAGAGGAGGGGGTGAATACGTTTATGCTTCAAACTTAAAACTTTGTATCAAATATAGTATAAACCATCGCATTTGCTAATCTCGATGCGAGGATGCATTTAACGATACGGCATGTAAGGCCAACCCTTAATATCACATAAGATTCCGCAAGATTAATAGTTCATTATAAATTAAGTTTCACCATTATTAGTCCGTTGCTTTTTCTTGATCAAGCGTGTCATACTATGTAAAGTGTTAAATATAGTTTATGACTATATGAAAGACCAAGTATGCATCACAAACATAAACATCAACTACATAGACAATAAACAATATAAAGCAAGAATAAAAGTAAAGCGATAAGTAAAAGAATAGACAAACCAACACGAGGATTTATAGTGGTTCGGTCACGAATATCCTCTTCGCCCTACTCCACTCCCCTAGTATCCAACTCGAGAGTTACTTCAATAGATCAACAAACTCCATTCTTGGCGGAGAAAACCTTACACAACGTCGCTTACACTTTATCCGGTACTAAGCTAACAACCGAGTTCTTCCACGAGGTAGACCAAACCTATCACAACGTCGCCTACACTTTATCCGACAAGGCTAGATATCGAGTCCTTCCACGAGGTAGAACCAAACCTATCACAACGTTGCCTACACTTTATCCCAGACAAGGCTAGATACCGAGTCCTTCCAAGTAGAACCAAACCTATCACAACATCGCCTACACTTTATCCGTATAAGGCTAGATAACGGGTTCCATTACAAAGGAGGAACCATTACCCAACAACACGACACATCTATGACACCCGTTATGTTTTGTGGCCCAACATAACCAACCTTGTGTTTTATGGGACAAACACAATAAACCATTTAATCTAGTTATAGATACAAGAATATGATACTAGACAATATCCAAGATAAAGTGTCTAATGGATATGAAATCCTAAACCAAACATCAAGAACACAAAGCATGATGTAGTTAGTTTTCTATGAATGAAGATGACAAGTTTCCCAAGCTTGTTGTAGAAGATCTTCATGTGCTTGTATGCTTGTGATGGGTGATCACTTCAGTAGGTAAGGATGCAAGATCTCTAGGCTTGCTTTGGAGGATCACTTCGGGAGTATGCTTACAACAAATGAAAGTTAGAAGCATTATGATCATATGAGATGAGGGTGGTTTACATGTTTCATAATGATCTAAATATGATATAAATGGTGGAGAGAAACTATGTGTGAAGGTGTAAAGACATGGTAGAAGTGGTTTGCCATTTATAGGCAAAAGTCCAAGACAAGCTTCGCCCCAAGGATCCCTTTTGAGAAGGATCCGCCCTTGTAATCCAAGGGATCCGGCAATTTGAGGATCCGTGGGACGCCTCGCTATCCATGGGTAATGGGTCATGGGTCATGGGTATGAGCCTTGAGTGGCCTCCAGGTACGATGTATCAAGACATTGGTTCATGGGTCTTGGATCATGGATAATGGTATTTACCCAACACTTTTACTTTTGTTTATGTATGTAAGTACTTAAGTGTTTATATAAACTATTTAACTAAACATGTTTAATGGTTTGTTAGGTGTTTGATCATAACGCAACATAACAAACATGTACAAACCTGTGTTGTAGCATACAAGGACTTGAGTCGTCGAGAGGTGTTGAGAGTATGTTGAGACAAAATATAATTACAAGTAACTTATACATTTTACGTTATGTATTACAAGTTACATGTTTGTCATCAACAAAACAAATGAGATCTGATAGATTAAATATCGTAATATTTGCACTAACACTCTTTGTCATCACTTTTCGAATATGAGGTTTCTTCATCGCTGAGACCTTCATTGCTATTAAGGCAAGAGATTTGTGCTTCTCTTTCTTTTCTTTTCAGGCTTTGATGTCTTTAGCAAGGACGAGCTCATAGACCTTTAGATTGCCTATGAGTTCGCCGAGAGTGAGGATTGACAATTCTTTAGATTCTTCAATGGTCGTCACCTTTGGTCTCCACTTTGATGGTAGCGCCCTTAGAAATCTCCTTACATGATTACGACTAGAAAACGACTCATCAAGTGCTTGTAATGAAGTAATAATAGTATTAAAGTTATCAAAAGAATTATCTATACTATCCTTATCCGATATTGAAAATTGTTCATATTGTTGAACAAACAAATCTATTTTGTTGTTTTTAACTTGTTGATTTCCTTGGTGAGTTACAACTAAAGAATTCTAATTTTTTAGAGGTTTTAAGCATAGAAATTCTTTTAAATTCATTTTAGGTAAGGCATTGTATAAACCATTTTGCCTCACTATTTTTGAAAGCTTTTTCTTTTGATCGTCGAGAGGCGATCATGAGGATGTTTATTTTGTTGCGGTTTTATCATCTTTGTAGTGGCTTGAAAGTCACCTTCAACAATGATATAACAAAGATCAATATCTTTTGATTTCACATAAGTTTCAAATCTAGTTTTCCAATAAATAAAACCATTTGTTTCAAATAGTGGAGGTCGTTGCATAGATTGCCCTTCTCTATAATTTTCAAAACTCATTGTGATCGAAAAGTTTTTAAAATACAATTTACTTTAAAACTTTTGTAAACCTTGCTTTTGATGCCAATTGTGGAAAACTAGAAGGGGGTTGAATAGTTTTACCGATTAAAACTTGGTTTTAAACTATTTAGATCAACTTATGTCAATCTATTTAATGTGTGTGTTGGATGATGATAGATAAGCATATAAGCAAGTAATGCAAAGATAAAGAGTAAGGAACACAAAACCACGACACGAGTATTTATAGTGGTTCGGCTACAAGGACACCTTCCTTGTCCTACTCCACTCCTCGAGTTCCCCACTCGAGAGTTCATAAGCACTAAACAACACAAGCTCCTTAATGTAGCGGAAAAGCCTTCACAACGTCGCCTACTCTTTATCCGGTACAAGGTTAGACACCGGGTTCTTCCACGAGGTAGAACCAAACCTATCACAACGCCGCTACACTTTATCCCAGACAAGGCTAGATACCGAAGTTCCATTACAAAGGAGGAACTACTACCCAACACTATACCACTACACGACTACCCCAAAAGAGACACGCTCCTTATTACAACATCATAAGGATATCAATATCCTTTGTTAGGAACATGTTTTATTATGAAGTGTAGGTCATTTAATTTGTTATAGGTCGTTAATAAATATGGTTTATAAATGTTTGTATTTAGATTTACAGCTCATGTAGTAAACCCATGAGCTGTGATAAAAGGTTCTTCTAGAACCAATGGAAAACACCCCTATCTATGTAAACACTATAAATACCCCCTCCCTTGAAGGGAGAAGGTGTTGGTTCTAATTGCAATTATCATTTTCATTAATCCTTAATTAGTTCCTTCCACTTTCTCTCTCTAGAATTACATATTGATGTGATAGAATTGTGACCTAACAAGTGGTACCAAGAGCCAAGGGATTGTTTTGGTTGTGATAAAGATCAAGTTTCATGTTTTTAGATTTATGAATTTTAGTGAGTTAGAAAATTTTAAAATTTTTTCAAAATCATTTTTATCTAAAAAGTGAGATACTTTATCATAGTTTAGGTTGATATTGATTAGATCTAATAGAAATCCGTGCTTAAAAGCGTGTTTTAGATTGAAATTTATGGATTTTTTGGACTGAAATACGTATTTTTGCGAGTTTGACTTGAATATTGGCGAGTTAGCCTTGAATTTCTGCGAGTTTGGAATTTGAATTTCTGCGAGTTTGAAAATTTTAAATTTCTGCGAGTTTGAAATTTAAATTTTAGCGAGTTTGAGATTTTTTGTAAACCGACTAGGGTTATCCTTAAGATTGGACCCCTAGATTGGCATTAGAGGTACGAATTCACGAGTCTTAGAGTTAATGTTTTGAGAAGATCGATATTCTTAGAGTTGTTGAAGTATCTCGCATAATAAGCGATTTAGAGTTAATAAAAAGTTATTCTTCTTAGATTTGTTAAGTAAATTCGCGATACTTAATAAAGATTACTCGTTGTTTCATTGTTAATAACTTGGGATTTATCCGAGGTTGTTAAACCTTAAACAAGCTATTTAAGTTAGTTTGGTTAGAGTACATCGATCCAACAAGTGGTATCGAGCTGTGTGGAAACTCGACTAAGAAGAAACCCTAAAACCTAAAGATGTCGATCGATTCTGCTCCACCACCTTCCATCACCTCAATGAGGATTCCCTCATCAAGAAGGGCGAATATGACTTATGGTGTATGAAGATGAGGCAAGACATTGCCATTATGCACCATGCTCTATGGAATGTAATTGTCAATGGTAATGAAGTAGTTCCAACTCAGAGATTCCTCGGACAACCTAAACCTCCCAAAGCGCCTTACCAAGAGCCTACCTTAAGAAATCAAGAGAAGGCTCTCAACATTCTCTTGTTCGCCATTCCGATGGACATCTATCGAAATTCCATGATGCTAAAGATGCAAAGCAACTCGGGCTGCTCTCAAGACTAGATTTGGAGGAATGAAGCTTCTAAGAAGATGCACAAAAATCAAGCAACAGTTTGAAACTTTCACTGTAGGTGAAAGAGAGAGTCTTGATGCTGCATATGATAGGTTTCAAAATCTCCTCAACATGTTGGAGTTATACAAGGCAGAAGTATCAGTTGAAGATGCTAATCTGAAATTTCTAAGAAGTTTGCCATCCACATGGCATGTGATTGCTACAATGATCAGAGGACAACCTGGTTTGGATGTCATGGACTTTGATGATCTCTACAACCATCTGAAGGTGTATGAGCATGAGATGAATGGTCAAACAAGTTCTAAGTCTCACAATATTGCTTTTCTATCATCTGAAAAGAGGGGCAGTACTTCCACCAAAAGTACTGCTTCTCCTACTCAAAGTACCGCGACTCAAAGCACTGCCTCAGATGTCGCTCCCATCCATGCTCAAGAAACCCCATCACCTACTACTATGCACTCAGATGAAGTTGTGTGTCCTTCTTTGCACAAGCAAGCTAGTTTACCCGTAGTTTATGAAGAAGATCTCTCCCATTGACGAGGATGCTTTAGAAGAAATTGATATCGTGGCAAGTTGCTTTAATCACCGCAAGGATCAAGAAGTACATGAAGAAAACAGAAAGAGCATTGATTTCAAACCAAAACAGGAATAACTTTTGACAAATCCAAAATTGAATGCTTCAATTGTCAAAAGACCGGACACTTTGCAGGAGTGCAGTGTTTGCTAAGTATCAAGCAAACAGATGAATGAGAAACCAAAGCCGGAGCTAAAAGAAATCCCCATTATCAAACAAAGGCTTTGGTTGCTCAAGAGAATTTGTCGAAGTTGACCGGAGTGAAGAGTTTGATGATGAACCGGTGACTTATTGTATGGTAGCAATGGAAGAAGCGCTTGAAGATTCAAGAGAAGAATTGACCGAGCAATCGCCTTTGATGAGGAAGTTGATTATGCTGCTTTGGAATCTGGAGATGGGTATGGAGGATTTGATTGGAGCTTAGAGTGTGAAGATGAACCTGTACTACTTGCAATGGTAGCTACTTCATCAATTTCATCCCCTATCTCTGAGGTATGCTCAAAATGTCATGATTTCTATCAAAAACTGCTAAATAGTTATGTAATTGAAAGAGATAATTGTGTTAAGGCTAGGTCTGAGGTAGCAGGTTATCAAATAACCTTAGAGTCAATGGAAGCCAAAATATTAACACATGAAAATAATGAAATGGCTTCAATGAAAAATATGAACAACATGATTACTAGTTAAAACTAAGTGAATGGAAACTAAACCAGAAATTGTCGAAATTGAGAAACTAACTAAGAGAGAGATGATTTGTTAGCAAAGTTTGATGCCTGGAAAGAATCTGGTCTGTCACATGTTACTTATGTTCAAAAACAGAGAAGAGCATATATTAGAACTGGCTTAGGTTTTGGTATGAACTTTGATAACATAGAAGAACATCCACCTAGTGATAAGGATGAAGGTGATTTTGAGGATGTAACCACTAGTGATGATGAACTCATTAATTATGTAGACACATCTAGTAATGAGGATTCAATTAGTGAATCACCTCCTGAGTATAAGAAAGACAGAGGTTATCATGTTGTTCCACATCCTGTTGGTAGTCATCAACCCATAAGACCTGATGTTTCACGTTTTGGTGTAGATAGTCTAGAATTTAGGAAGAAGCTTATTGGTCAATCTAGGTCTGAAACCCCAAAAGAAACTGTTGAAACAAATTTTCAAAGTCAAGCAGTACCTTCTACTCAAAGTATCGCCCACAAGCAAGACCTTTAAGAAAATATTTTCAAAATAATATCGCTAAACCTTTTGGGATAACTTTGGTCAAAACAAGTTTAATCATTCACCTAGAAGGCACAATAGTTTTGGTCATAGACATAGAAGAAGTCACTTTGGGAGTATGGGTGAAAACGTGTTTTGTGTGTTATAGTCCTACTCATCTAATCAAGGATTGTGAACATCACTCGTAATACCTTAGGAAATTTCCAAAGAACATGTGTCCGCCAACCGTAAACCTAGAGAGAACAAACCAGGTGGAATAATTCTAATAGGGTCAATCACAAGAACTTCTCACCGATCATAGGTACCTCACCAAAGAAGACCTTTTTCTAACTCACCAAGATTTTCACAAGCAAGACCTTCTCAAAGTATCGCTCAATTCAAACAAGGTATCGCTAATATCGCATGGAACAGAACACTAGGAGATCTCATTACTATCAACCTAGAAGGTACTACAATTCACATAAGGGATCTAGATCACGTGAACCAAGTGTTAAACCGAATGGGTTAAGAGAGAAAGTACTATAGAGGACAAACAAGACTTTCAACAAAAAGTGAATCGATGTTTTTATAATACAAGAAAAGGAGAATGAATTTGCAAAAGAGAGTTCGTTGAAAATCCGTAAAGTTTTGAAAATCCACATGCTAAAAATCAAAAGATAATTTCGATCATGTTTTAAAATAGTGGGAATTACATACTCAAAGAATTTGAGTTTGTAACTCCTGCGGGAACACAAGTCAAGAATGGCTTGGGTTCCTAAAAGAAACTAACTCTCTAAATCTTTGTGCAGGCAAACCTGCAGGAGGAGCTTAAAGATCATTTGATTGTAGATAGTGGTTGCTCGAAGCATGACAGAGACAAGGAGATTCTCACGATTTTAGATCTATTAGTGGAGGAAGAGTTGCATTTGGGAATGATCCCAATGGAGGAAGAATTATCGAAAGGAACCATCAAAGCAGTGGTGTATAGATTTTGAGAATGTTAGATATGTGAAGGAGCTCAAGTTCAACTTATTGTCGGCCTCTCAAACTGTGATAAAAGCATCATGTGTTATTCATCGACATAGAATGTCTCATCCTTTCCTCTCAATTCAAGCCCGTTGATGATAACTTGGTAGTACTCGAGTACCAAGAACCAATGATGTGTATAGTCCGGACATGAAGAGTCTTCACTCTTATGGGAGAGCCACCGCTTAGTGGCAAAAGCAACAAATCAAGAAGCACATCGCTGGCATAGAAGATTGGGCCATGTAAATTTCAAGAATATCAACAAACCGGTCAAAGGCAATTTAGTTAGAGGTTTACCTTCAAAGACATACAAGAATGATCACTCATGCTTAGCATGCAAGAAGGGTAACAACACAAAGCTTCATGCAAGAAGCTTGAGGAGAGAACAATTAGAGAACCATTGAGTCGTTACATATGGATCTGTTTGGACTGTCTCGTGGCAAGTTTAAACAAGAAAAGTATCGCTTGGTTGTTACAGATGATTGCAGAGATTTAGTTGGGTATTTTTCTTAGGATTTAAAGATGATACTTTGATGCTATTCGACTCTAATAATAGCACTTGAAAACCAATTAAGACTCAAGGTCGAGGTATTAGATGTGATAATGGGACCGAATTCAAGAACAAGCTTATGGATGAATTTTGTGCTAACAAAGGAATAAAGAGGAGTTCAAGATTGCAAGAACACCACACAGTAATGGTGTTGCAGAGGAAGAATAGGACTTTGATTGAAGCAATGTAACTATGCTTGATTCACAACTACCTATTCAATTCGGGTCAAGTCAAGCACCGCTTGCTATGTACTTAACAGAGTATCACCACCAAACCACGATGAAGACACCCTATGAGTTGTCGATGGGCAACAAACCCAACATTCGCTTTATGAAGCCTTTGGATGCCCTCTCACTATTTTAAACACAATTGATAACTGGGAAAGTTTGATGGCAAGTCAAGA
This sequence comes from Chrysanthemum lavandulifolium, assembly GCA_022545495.1. Lineage (NCBI taxonomy): Eukaryota > Viridiplantae > Streptophyta > Magnoliopsida > Asterales > Asteraceae > Chrysanthemum > Chrysanthemum lavandulifolium. The sequence goes on from CM040241.1 coordinate 160,553,489, forward strand.
AGGATATTTATTGGGATATTGTACCAACAAGAAGGGCTTTAGAGTGTACAATGAGTCACTAAGAAGGTTCAAGATTGTCTTCATGTTGAGTTTTAGAAGATCAAGAGAATCGAAAGGTAAAGGTCCCGATTGGATGTTTGATCTTGAAGTTTTAACTCCTTCTATGAATTATGTACCGCCGAGAAGAAAATCAACCTCGTGTATAATGGAGAAGATTCACAAGATGTTGTTCATGGAGTTCACATTAGACCCGATGTTGTTCCCGATAAACCAAAGCAAAGTATCGATGCTCCAAAGCAAGTATCGAGCTCCGAACAAAATCGATGCACGATGCAAAACAAAGTATCGATAATCCAACATCTTCACTATCTCACGAGGATCAAGATATTCAAGAGACACTTAATCGATGCTTTTTCAAGATGTAATGGCACATTCTTATTCGATGAACAAAGAAGAGCTTATGAAGAAGCAAAGAAAAGAATAAGATCGCAGAGTATTCTCACAAGATTTTGACAAGATTTTGAACAAAGTATCGCCGCACCGCTTGACAAGATTTTAGATGATTTGGATGATCCTACCATGCCCGGTTTAGAAGAAACCGATGATGAGTTTGAAGATGAAGGTATTTTCTCGATTCCAATGAAGATGCCGATTTTACTAATCTGAATGATACTTATGGAGTTCCACAGCTCCAATCTTAAGAATTCATAAGAATCATCCCATCGATCAAATCATTGGTCCTTCTACTCGAGTCATGACAAGACACAAAGCTAAGCTGTTTTACTACTCCTCACAATGCTTTACTTAGCTTTGTGTATAAACAAAACAGTCGAATCATAAGGACCATCAAACCCGCCTATTTACTTGTTTTATCTCTCAAGAGGAACCCAAGAATATTGCTCAAGCATTGACTAAAGAAAGTGGGTTGAAGCTATGCAGAAGAACTTCTTCAATTTAAACTTCAAGAAGTTTGGGTATTATGTGATCTTCCGATGGGAAGAGAGTCATTGGAACCAAATGGGTTTTAGAGTCAAGAGAGATGAAAGAGGCAATGTCATCAAGAACAAGGCAAGGTTAGTAGCTCAAGGCTGCATGTGAAGAAGGAGTAGATTATGATGAAGTATTTGCTCTCGTAGCAAGGATTGAAGCTATTAGAATATTTCTTGCTTTTGCTTCATATATGGGATTTCGTGTTTACAGATGGATGTCAAGAGTGCCTTTCTATATGGCACCATTACAAAGGAAGTTTATGTCAAACAACCTCCGGTTTTGAAGATCCTAAACATCCTAACAAGGTCTACAAGGTGGTTAAGGCTCTTTATGGCCTTCATCAGCACCTAGAGCTTGGTATGAGAGGCTCTCCACATTCTTATTACAACATGGTTATGTGAGGGAGCTATTGACAAGACTTTGTTCATCAAGAGAGACAAGAAGGATATCATGTTAGTTCAAGTCTATGTTGATGATATCATCTTTGAGCTACCAAACAGCCTATGGTTAAGGAGTTTGAGCAATTGATGCGTAAGGAATTTCAAATGAGTTCAATGGGTGAGTTAACATTCTTTTGGGACTTCAAGTTAAGCTACCCAAGGAAGGTATTTTTATTAGCCAAGATAAGTATGTATCCGACATACTTAAGAAGTTCGCTTTGATGCTATGAAGCCAAGAACTACACCTATTAAATCAATCAACTCATTGGGCAAAGATGAAGATGGACAACCTGTTGAAGTCAAGTTATACAGATCAATGATTGGTGTCTTATGTATCTCATCGCATCAAGGCCCGATATTATGTTTGTTGTGTGTTTATGTGCAAGATATCAAGTCTCACCAAAGATCTCTCATATGAATGCGTTAAAAGGATTTTTAGTTATTTGAAACAACAACCTAAGTTGGGGTTGTGGTATCCTAAGGATTCACCTTTTCACTTGGAAGCTTTTTCGATAGTGATTATGCAGTGATAATTATGACGTAAGATCAACAACCGGAGGATGCCAATATCTTGGAAGAAGATTAGTCTCCGGCAATGTAAGAACAGACAATTGCAAAGAACATCCTCATCAAGTCGAATATGTGGTGCCGTAAGTTGTTGTGGACAAGTTTTGTGGATGCGTAATCAACTCTTGGATTATGGGTTCAATTTTAAGAATACTCCTATCAATATTGATAATGAGAGTACTATTTGTATTGTGAAGAATCCACCTATCATTCCAAGACCAAGCACATTCTGATTAGGCATCACTTTATCGAGATTGCTATGAGCACGTGCTCATTAATGTGGTCAAGGTTCACACGGATGATAATGTAGCTGACTTACTCACCAAAGGCTTTGATGTTTCAAGATTTAATCACTTGGTGGTAAGCATTGGCATGATTAACTATCGAGCTACATTTAAGGGAGGACTATTTAGTATTAGTATAGTCCCTGCATTGCTTGAGGGAGGATATTTATGTATACTTAGCTTATACAGAGGAATTTGGAAAAGTAATCGCTTTTTTTATGAAAGTACCGCTTGGAAAGTACCGCATGGGAAAGTATCGCACACGTGGAAAGTATCGTTTGTCTTATTAAAGTACTCGCTCCAACGGTAATATTGAGGGTAATTACTACTAACGGTAACTTTGTTATTATGGGTCGTGATTTTCAAATCTCACCTATAAATAACTACTTCGATTTTCCTCTCATATTGATATTCTCATATCTTTTCCATATTTCTCTCACCATCTCTTTATTATTCGATTATATCTCTTATTGTGCTTACATAATCAACAATGGCGAATCGTAATATTGTTTCCAAGCACAACATGGTGGCTAATTTAGACAAGATGAATTTAATGAGGCTTTTCATGATATAATTGATTATCTTCTGGTCGCCAATCGCTTATGCTCTTTAGTGGAGCCGGATATAATTGAACCCCGGATTCAAGAATTTTGGGCTAATGCTAGGATAATATGGAGAATGATGAATTTTATATTCGATCAACATTGTCGGAAGAACTGTGAAGATTACGTAAGCCTCTATTCGAGAAGACTTATTGTTTAATGATGAAGAAGGGCTATTCGTTTTGATAAACAACCGATTTGGGATACATTTAGGACATTGGCTATGAAGGGTCCTTAATGTAACAAACATTCGTGAAGCCCTTATTTTGTCCTCATTGGAAGTTTTTGGTTCATGTGTTGCTCCATTGCATAAGTGCTAAGAGTACCTCTTGGGAGCAGTTTGGGTCAAATATAGCATCTGCTATAGTGGGATTAGCTACCAATCGTGTTTTCAACTTCTCAAGGCTAATTCTGGATGGAATGCTCTCACACATCTCACATGGTTCCAAATGGTTAATGTACCCAAGGTTTATACAGGTTTTCTTGAACAAGCAACTTGCTGATGTACCAAAGCCTACAAACTTACTACCTGTTATTGTATAACAAGCAAAGATTTTTACTTTTATGGAGAGGAAAAGTGATTTATTCACCGGAAGACACACTCCATTAATCGCTTCAATGATGGAGGTTGTTCAAAGCTATTCGTGATGAAGTGAAGAAAGTAATGAAGAAGAAAGTAATGCTTCTTCACAAGATATCGCTTCGTGGTACCGCATCACAACATCATCAATCTCAACGCATCGCATCACAAGGTACCGCTTCCTAGAGTAATCAAGTTCAAGAGCATATTGCGCTTACACCTCCACAATCTCCACAAGATCTGTACATGCTTCTCATCAAGAAGCACATTCACCATCCGAAGGAGATGCGCCTCTATGGAGCCCGAGGTCAAGTTCTCAACAACTATGCTTTAACAAGGAATTGACAAGGTTGAAGAAATCATTTGAAGATCAAAGCTACGAGATTAAGAGGTTGAAGCTTAAATTTAGAAGACTCAAAAATTTTGTCCGCCATTGGTTCAACATCATCGCCTATGGGTCAAATCTCAAAGGAAGCAAGGATGGCCTGTAAGGGAATTTAAGAAGAAAACCAAAGGCAAAGGTTCATAAACCATCTTCTCGTCCAATTGGGAGGAATTTAGAAGAAAAGAATTTGAAAGAAGATGTTGTTAAGGAGAAAGAACCTCAAGGTAATCAAGAGCATGTTATCATTGAAAGTATCAAGAAGAAAGGATCAAGATCAAGGTACCGAACAACAAAGTACTAATTTCATGGAACCTTCGACAAGAGTTAATTACTCCAAGAGTATTAGATTTTGAAGAGGAAGTCGGTCCTTCAATTGTTCATGAAGAACAAGTTGGTCCTCAACAACCGCCATACCGTAAGAAGTCGATACACACAAACCTGTAAGAATTGCAAGTGATGATGAAACTATTGTCAAATATTGCATGGTTTATCAAAGCCAAGGAGTGTTACTATTTTCAAGTTGCAGAGGAACAACCAAGAGCTTCTCAACCCGCAATAGATCCTAAGGATAAAGGTAAAGGCAAGTTGATAGAAACTAAGAAGAAAAAGCTAACTTTGGCGGATCTTAGAGCAATTGAAGTTGCTAGGAATGAGGTCGCAACTAGAAAAGTGCAAGAAGAACTTAATGTCAAGTAGTGACCAAGTTACTAATGAAGAGGCAATGAATGAAGAAGCAACTAGGAAATTACAAGAAGAATTGAATGTCAAGATGTGAACCATTACAACCACCTACTCCTGTTTCTTTTATGCCTAGAAACCAAATCTTGCTAAAGAAAGGAATGCAATGATGGCTTATTTGAAAAGTCGAGGATATAAAGGATTGCGAAGTTGAATTATGCCGATATGAAAAGATTATATGATGTCGAGACAGAGGCTTATAAGAAGGATGTTGCAAGCATCAAAGATTATAAAGATGAAGCTACTTGGACTCAAGCGTAAAGAAAGAAAAGTTTAAAAGAAAAGGAAAATCAAGTTGAAGATATACAGTTTTCAAAGAAAGAAAAGTTGAGTTAAGATCTCAAACTAGGGATGAATTAAGAAATTATCTCGTAATAGTAGATTTTGAATATTCCAAAGAAGATGCCGACATGAAGATGAACAGATCTCGATTATTGCTTTTGAAGTTGTGGAATCTAAAGATGGAAGCTATCCGATGTTTCATAGAGAAGATGAAAGCTTCAGAGTGTTCAACAAAGCTATGGGATTTATTGCACATCATAGATAGAGTGGATCTATTCTATTTATATCATGTGGTGAAAGTTTACTTTGAACATCATCCATCGAAGGAATTGGTTTAGTTTTACTTGGAGATCTCACAACCGCATGGGAAACCAAGAATGAGCAAATGATGAAATTTGGAAGAATCAAGAGAACTGGAAATTGTTAATGGAGATTCTTTGAAGAATCGTGTACATGTTCTAGAGTCGGAAAATGGGACAATGATTCACATGTTTGCAGATAGAAGATATCCTCTTACAGCTTGAGCTTATGAGGAGGATGTTAGAGCATGGAATGGAAGTTGAAGAGGATAATGAAATTGCTTGTATGGTCATCAATTGTTTATCAACCGGATCGCTATGGTCGATGATGATGAATAACCGGTATGAATTTTCATTGAATAAATTATTTTTGATAAAACAAGATTTTATTCAAAGTATCACGATCAAACAAGATTTTAATCAAAGTATCGCTTGCGCTTTTAACCGCTAAATGATTTTGGAAGAAACCTTTGTTAAGTAACAAATATTTTGAAACAAAGGTTGAATAAATGGTTTTGAGATGATAACATCAATAGGTTATCAATCCACCATGGTTACAAAAGGATTGGCTAATCCATGAGCAAACGGCTCGTAAAGATATTTCAAACCGCTTTTAGTTGACAACTTGCTAATAAGTTGGATGGTAATCAACTCACCATATCAAGAATGTGAAGAGTTGGCTAGCCCACAAGAAAATGGCTTGTGGTAAAGGTCGTGGAAAACCATTATTGGTAATTAGTTCACCATTAGATAAAAGAACTAACTAGTCCGTAAGGGTACAACTTTTGGTAAAGACAACTCAAATGTTGATAGTCGATGATTTGCTAAAAATCATATGGTTATCAGTGTACCATGATCTTACACATCAAAACATTTGGCTACTCCGAGTTAATGGCTTTGGTAAAGAGAACTCAAATCCATTAAATTTTCAATGATTCACCTCTCACAGGAGTTAACACACCGAAGTGATGAGAATAGTATGCAACTTAAACCGAATTAATGTACAAATTGTCATATGTTGTCGTGTTGTCGAAAAGATGGAGCTTCTTGGATGATGTCAGAAAAGAATATTTCTAAAGATATTTTGACTATGCATGTAAACTACAAAGATACAATCCAAAGACAAAGACACAATCTATCCTTAAAGATGAAGTCGATAAAGATAATTACAAAGGAACTTGAAGTCAAACAAGTAGAATTCAAGTTAGGGAGGATTGTTGGGATATGAAAGTGTCGAACAGCTAAAGTGTCAAGATTAATAAAGCATCGCAGAATGACAAAGAACCGGAAAAGTCAAAGAGTCAAACTATCGCTAAATGATAAAGTCAAAGCATCGCATATGAAGTCAAAGTACCGCAAGATCAAAGAATTGTTTTATTCGCTTATAGAAAGTCTTGTAATTCTAGAATATTCTATATTAGATTACTTGTCGATAAGGATACAATTTGTAAACCGACTAGGTTATCCTTGAGCCTATAAAAGGACCCCTAGATTGGCATTAGAGGTATGAATTCACGAGTCTTAGAGTTAATGTTTTAGAAGATCGATATTCTTAGAGTTGTTGAAGTATCTCGCATAATAAGCGATTTAGAGTTAATAATAAAAGTTATTCTTCTTAGATTTGTTAAGTAAATTCCGATACTTAATAAAGATTACTCGGTGTTTCATTGTTAATAACTTAGGATTTATCCGAGGTTGTTAAACCGATTAAACAAGCTATTTAAGTTAGTTTGAGTTGGATTCCTATGAGTACATCGATCCAACAATAGGGAGTCGAATGATTACAAGTGGGTATTCGCATTCGGGAATGGTCAAACATCGTAGGGGATCGGGTAGTAATAACTTCAAGAGAAATGTTCAAGTTGTGGAAACATGGAATTCACCGCTTTAGGATCTACTATTCACGCTATAATTGCAAAAAGCAAGGACATCTTGCTAATGCTTGTCCTGAACCACGAACCATAGGGGTGATTACTACAAACAAGTCATCTCGATGGCATACAAGGATGAAGTGGGAGAACTCAAAGTGAAACTCAAAGAAGGTTTTATGGCGATACTCTCTCGGATGATGAATATGAGGATTTGGAAGCAAATGTTGCGCTTGTTTTGATGGCAAATATGCGGGAACATCACATCACCAAACAGAGAATGGACCGGTATATGACATGATGGTCTATCTCGGTGCACCGACATCGATATATGCCTCATAAATGCAATTGTGTCTCGATACGCACTGATGAGCAAAGAATCTATTCAACATGTATCATTATTTAATCATACTAAAGTTGATCAAATTAACCCCGTGGTTACATTTGATGAATTAAGTGATGGCGTAAATAATGAGTATATTGAACAGAGTGAAGCAATTCATGGTCTGGATTCAGAATATCTTAATTCATTACTTCTACCATTGCAAGCCCAAACTGCAAAATGTAATGAGATAAACCAAAACCTTAGGGCTGAGATTACCACCTTGACTACTGAACTTGAGAGTTGTCGAAAACGGATAAATGATTTTGAAACAAAAACCACCCGAGAAACAAGTTTTGAAGTGGTCTTTTAAAAATCTTACGTTAACGAACAAAATCTTCAACATCAGATGCACGAAATTGTTGCGTCAAATAACGAAAAGATTTCTAAAATTGAACAAGAAAAGTCTGAACTTCAGAAAAACATTGAAAATCTTCAAACGGAACTTTCCAATACTAAACAAGATTTTCCAACAAGTCGGTTAAATTTTTTTGAATTCAAAAAGAAATCTAAGAAACGCATTGATGATCAAATCGAGGAAATTCTTCGATTGGAAAGACGGTTAAAATATTTTGGCACTGTTATATATAAGATTGGCCACTTAATAAAACAGATTGAAATGTCAACCTTACTCCTGAGTCCTGATGACTCAAAACTTTTTGCTCTTGGGTATAATCACCCACGTTTTCTTCACACAGCTCTCAAGGAAATACCCAAATTGTATAGTGCTCAATGTCTTTTAGATCCAAGCATGCAACTTGTTGTATTTGATTGTGAGGAACAATGGACACAAGATGATCGAAGTCGCTTAAAAATGCGACAAAATGGAATTTACCATATGATTACACAAGAGAAAATGCTTCTTACAAACCGAATGTCATTTCAACACCATCATATAATCTTTCCGAATTAATCGAGGCATCTTGCGTGGAAGGTCCCGTTCACAGTGTTGCACAAATAAATGGTCCTTTACCGTCCTCTTGAAAAAGCAAATTGTTAGGAATTAGAAAATTCCATAGTAAAGAGTCGGTCACCCCAAGTGTTATCTAGCATAAGTTAGCTCGTAGATAAATCGTTAGTTACGTTATTTATTGTTTTATTAGTTAGTTATTAGTCTAGTTTAGCATAGTGCAACACCGTGGAGGAAGGACGGGTCTTTACCCATCGTATCCCCGATCCACAGCCGATAGGAGGTCGTGTATTTGTAGTATAAATACCCTTCCATCCATGGAACGGTGGTGCTTCTCATTCAATCTAACCTTTCCTTTGTGTAAACCTCTAGCAAGAACACTCTCTCTCTAACTAACTCTAACTATGGCAAACATGTATTTTGATTATCCAAGACCACCGAATCATCAACACAATAAAAATAACGATCCTACAATTAGTATCAAGAGCCAAGGTTATTGTGTTTTCTTTGATTTTGTGGTCCGTACTATGGTTGTTGTTTGTGGTTTGTTTTGATTCATCCTCTTCACCGTTTCATACTTTTGTGGTAGAAAAAAACTTGACACTATTTTGATAAAACAGCTTCACATTTTTGTTTTAACTGGTTACATCATTTGCTTGTGTAAATGTTTTATCTAATAGTCCAATCTGGTCATTTGTCTTATGGGTATCCTGTCGTGTGTCATTTTTGTCCAAACTTATTATTGGGATATCACCTTTGTCACCAATCCATTGCAGAGTTTTTATGGTCAAACCTTCAGATTATGTGGTCAAAACCATATTTTTTCTTGGTCAAAACTGGGTCAATGCTGTGTATCTAGGTATCTATGAATATGAACTGTTTTTTGTCGGAAAAACTCATCAGAACATTTCGAAAACTCTTGTTAGCGACTTATCAAAACGTCCAGATTCATTGTACCTGTATCCTAGCGATTTGTCCTGTTAACTTGGGTTGACCTGGTCAATGGCGAGTTGTCTATTATCTTAGCGAGTTGGTGTTGTCCTTTTTGTTTCATTTGACTATTTAGTCAAATGATATAGCGACTTGGGTTTGTAAAGAATAAAAGTCCTAGCGAGTTGTGCTTCATATAGCGACTTGGGTTGTTTGACTTTTGAGTCAAACAGAAAAAATTAGTGACTTATAAGGTTTAAGAAGTATAGCGACTTGTCTTTACAAGTCGTAGCAACTTGTGCTAGCTACTTGGGCTAAAGACTATGCTAGCGACTTGACTCATGACCTAGCGACTTGACTCATTTGACTAGCGACTTACAGAAATGGAGATGAAGGAGAACAGACCTCGACCACAACCAACATACCAAATATACATCACGACTTCAGGTTCACCCATCATCAGTCCAACCACATATCAAAAGCAACAACATCAAAACTCTCATTTATCCTAATCAAACGTGAATAAGACATGCAAAGCGACTTGGCTTTAAAACTTTCAAGACACATTTTACTAAGATCTCAGATTCTTGCTTTTAAGGCTAAAGGATTTCATGTTTTTTTTTTCTGATCCAACCAAAACCAAAAAGTACATCATCACAGATCTACCTTCTCTTAGACATCAAACAAAACCATCATAAATAAAAAATTATCTCAGATTTTTTAATTCGTGGATTCTCAAAATGAAACATCAAGACTATCAAGTCTATATCACGAACTTATTAAATCATCATTGACCAAGATATCTTTTGATTATGTTCGAACACATCATGAAAAGGGAAATAACAATAATTTGTTATCTCCTTTCTTCGTTCGTTGGTCCAAAATAAAAAGGTTACACGAATTTAATTAATACCTACCTGGAAAATGTTCATGAAAAACCTCTACCATCCCTGTGGTATTATGGCCGCGCTCTAACCATCCTTGTGGTGAGCTCATCCCTGTGGCAGTCATGATAACGAATGAGAAATGATGTGGTGTGGTAAGCATTTGGGGTGTGAGATTTTATTTTGGTGAGATGTGAATCTTGATTCTATGATAATTACTAGATGGAGGTTTTTTTTTGAGGATGAGATTTATTAGGATGGGATGCTGTGAGAATAAGATGGGGGCGGACAATTTTTTTTTTATTAGGGTTTGTGAAACGTAAGTTTAGGGTTAATATGAGAGTTAGTGTGACTTTTATATCCGTATCACTTGGTTGCTCAGGTCTCACGTGTTATGGGCCTCATTGGTCGATTATCATTGGTTGGCTGTAATTGCTAATGGGCCTTATCTCAGTTACGGATATTATTTTAAGCAAAGGATTGGGCTTTCTTCGGTTAAATGGGTTTTAAGGTGATTGACGTAAATGGGATTTGATAGGGTCGCATACTGTTGGCTGCATAATGTGTGTTATCCAACTATCCAAGTATTGTCTTAATAATATTGGTGTTACATTATGTTGTAGTTTGAAGGGATTGGGATCGAGTGCCCATAAATTTCATTTCTAAATAAGAGTGGAACTTGTTTACTCATCATTTGGGCCTTACTCTTTTGGAAACATATTTTGGAGATGGGCATTAGTCGTAATTTGAATACAAGGTCAATCAAGCAATGGGTCATCCGAATTTTGGTCTATGAGATAGATGTGAATTGGACTATATGTCAAGTTTCTTTTGGGCTTGGTTACGGTGCGCGGTTTGCGCGTTGGATCGGGTAATATCCGTTTATTAATGATTTGGGCTTTGAAGTTGTAATCTCACTCATTGGCATGAACGGATTTATTGCTATAAATGATTTTGTACATGGACCGAGTCTGAAGAATCATGGGTTTTTTGATTTGATGAAGAGTGCTGAAATTGTGCTTCAATGATATGATTTGGTGTGAAGATATGATTTGCTAAGTAATGTGGTTTGGTATTTTGGTTTATGCATTTTCACGAAAGATATTTTGTCACGGCTTGAATTGAAATATGAACAAAGTTGACTACGGGGTTGTCTGTTCGGTATTTCTTATTTGAATTTGAAGTGATGTTTTCCGGGCACGTTTACTTATTTTCATCTTCTTTCTTTCTACCTTTCCGCGAAGATGACTTGTTTGGGCATTTATTGAGGGTGATAAAGACTTGGCTATTTAATTACGGTTGTGATTCCTTTCTCACTTAACCCACAACGTAGCTATCACTTTGGTGTCTCACGCAGTTGAGGATATGTCAAGAGGTTTTGTACATTGGGTACACCGTTTCTTTTTCACGAGGATTAGTACAAGTTTAAGTAACAAATCTGGGGAATTTTACTTCATGGTCAAGTTTGGCATATTGGGTTTACTTCACCATGTTGTTTATGCACTAGCCGACAGAATGCGTGAATGATGTGTTTACCAAAGTGTTTACTGGATGGGTGATGATATTGTTGATGTTGGACAATGAACCGCTGATGAACCACTGCATGTTCCCCTAAAACAGATATTCACCAAAACCAAAGTTGTCATAACACATTCAAGCTGACATTGTTTACGGTTTTGTCTTGATTTTGTAAAATCCCGCGAAAGAACCTATTTCTCGGTTTAAATCATAGACTTGTAAAATCCCGTGACAATGGAAACATCCTGGTAAGAGTAAAGTGTATTTCCGGATCTATCTTACGGTTTATTCTTGGTTTTGTAAAATCCCGCGAAAGATACTATTTTTCGGTTTAAACCATAGAATTGTAAAATCCCGTACTTATGGAACCATCCTGGAGAAAAGGAAAGTGTATTTCGGGATCTTTTCTTGATGCTGGTGCTACGGTTTCTGCTTCAAAGAAGGGATAAAAGGGTGTACTTCATGAATTGGGTGTGTGTTTGGATATTCGTCATGGCAGTTTGGTTATTACATGGTTTTACGGGGTTATGTGCTTCTAACCATGGTTGGGATGAAAACCATTATCAGAGTTCACTTCAAACGTCAAAGGAGGCTAGAATTGAGCTTTTAACCAGAAGATGTGACAACGGCGTTAATTCAGTATTATTTATTTGAGGTTGAAGTGAATTATCACGGCGAGTGTACTTAGTATCCGAAGGTATCGGGGATGGATGGATGAAGATTCTTCATGATCCTTGTTCGAGCTTATTATCAAAATGAAGACTTGGAAATCTAGTTATTGTTGGGTGACTTTTACCTCTTCTTTACCACTGGGGAATTGGGCTCTTATCACCTCAAAATAACTATCACTTTAAGGAGTTACGTTGTAGTGCTCAAAGGTCACATTTAATTGTGGATTTTCAAGAGGTGATGTACATTGATGGTTGGTTGGTTGAAGAGTATAGAGTACATAGAGAGTACTTAGAGATGCTAATGGAAATCGGCACCGCTCTTTGTTACATATGTGCAAGTTTAAGTCACGAGTTCGGGGTAGTTTACTTCAGAGTCAAATTCATCATATTGGGTTTTCTCCATCAGCTATCACGACTAAGAGCCTACAGAACGATAATGGGGATGATTACATGTTTTGCTAAGAGAGCTGAAATGAGAGAGATTATGACGTATGAATACAACAGTTCATGCCTCGTTCTCTAAAGAAAAGAAATGTGTACGTTTCAAGCAAGATTATCTTCGAAAGAAGAGAAATCTTCTTATGACGTATGAACACACGGCTCATGCCTCGTACTCTAAAGAAAAGAAAAGTGTACGTTTCAAAGGCGCTTTATCTTCAAAAGAAGAGAAATCTTCTTATGACGTATGAACACATCGGCTCATGCCTCGCTCACTAAAGAAAATAAAAGTGTACGTGTCAAGCGCTTTATCTTCCAAGAAGAGAAATCTTCTATTATGACCACTCTCATCAATATGCTTCATACTTTTCCATGCGCTTCACCATCAAGTGAACCGGGCTACCATTGATTGTTTTCTTATTCCACTTGCTCAACTATAATGAAGATGGCGACATCATGTGCTAATTTTATGGGGAGAAGTGTGAATAGAATACTTTGGATGATTTCACTTATTTAGTCAAGAATGGCATCTCCGTATGCAATTCTTGAGGGGAGAAGAAGTGTGAATTTTTGCATTGTTGATTGATATTTGAGAATACAAATGGTCATACGGCTCTAAACTCATGTAAGAACCGAGCTTCTTCTTATCGGGTCATCTTCACATGGAGTTTTTCTTCTAAGAGCCGTTGGTTGACATCTTCACCTGATTGATGAGTTTATCGACAAAGTGCTTCCGGTTAATGCTTCACGATACATCAACATGATGATTCCGAAAAATCTATTTGTTCTTGTTTGATGTGATTGGTAGTTTGGTGTTACCATCTTGTGTGTTTGTTGCGGCCGATTGTTGATTTTCTTGATGAACATCTTTGTGTTCTTGTTTGATTGGGAGGATTTTAGTTAAGGGATTTGCAAGATGTAAGTTGATGGGATGCTTTTGGTGATGTTCTTGTTTTTAAGTGAGTTGAAGATGTTAACTATCTATTCCCCAACCGCACAATCTTTAAGAAGGTCGAGTCTTCATCGTTTCTACGTTTTCGCTACATGTTAGAAGACTAAAGACGTGTTGCATTTAACGATCTAAAGACTTCTTCTTAATCTAGGCATTTATCAAACAGATTGTCGGTTTAGGAGAGAGCACTAATTGGGGAATGTGATATGTCGAATTTAATCCCCAATTAGACTTGCTCACATTATTCAAAGATGTTGATTCTCACAAAGAATTCAAGTGTTCTTCTCAACAAATTTCTAGTATACTTTCAATGAGTTGTCGATTCTCAAGCATCAAAACCAAACAAGGAAAGGAGACACGCATCTAAACGCGAGTAATCTTGATGAGCTTAATACTTCTAAGTGATTGAAGATATCCCGGGAAGACAAATGTTATTACCGCAGAGAAACTCAAGGTTTGACTCATGGCGAGTAAACTTGATGAACTTAACTCTTCTAAGTGATTGAAGATATTCCAGGAAAACAAATGTCATGACCGCAGAGAAACTCAAGGTTTTACTCATCAAGGCGTTTAGTGTTCTTATTCCAACTATGTGGGGGAAGAGATGTTAGAGAAATTTTTCAAGATAAAAGAGGTACACAAGTACGATATATTCGGGGAGATAAATGTGAAACATGAGGAGGTGTTATCGTTATTCTCTCGCTGGGAATGTGTGTACCGGATTCTTGGGCTTCATACACATTCATCGTGGACGAAAGATGTGAACATAGGGAGGTGTTCTTCATTACCCTCATGATGTGTATTCGGAGAGTTCTTTGATATTGGTGTACTGGTTCTTGAGCTTCATACACGCTCATTAGGGAAGAAAATGTGAACATGGAAGGTGTTCTTCATTCCCTCATAAAGTGTATTCGGGAGAGTTCTTGAGCATTATACTAAGAGACCGACTACATCAACTCAACTACTGGGGAAGTGTTCTCTTGACACCTTTTGGAATGGATCGCTTCAGACGTCAGTAGAAAAGAAATATGAGAAGATTATTCATATGTGGGATGATACGTTGATGTTGTTCTATTGGATGATATAACCTCGAACGAAGAATCACGGTGATTATTCTTAAAAGGAGCAGCGGGATTTATGATAATGGTGTGCTTCTTTGTGCACCTGGCTAATGGAAGCTTGAAAGAAAGCTTTGAATCTGCTCATCTTATGGATTTTCGGTTTGGGGGAAGCTGCCAAAGTCTCTTTTTCTCAAAGGCTCATGTTCTACATTCTATTCTGGAGCCTCGGAAGCTTTGGTGGTGGAAGTTTAAGAGATGACGATTCTATCTTCTACGACGTCTCGCTTGATATCCTTATCTCGGTACTGTATCATCATCCTCTTAAACTCATATCATCTACTCTATCTGTGTATATATTTATCAAAAGCAAAATACAAAATATAAAACCAAACAAAACAAAATAGAAAAATATAAAATGTACAAAACCCATAAAATCAAAATTTTGAAAAGACCAAAATATGTTTTCTCTAGACATGTCTTCCGGTATCGATAACATCTACGGTCTTAGAAATGTCATTCAATAATGGCACGGGACCATAGATGAAGTTCGAGCAGAGGTGTAAATATTCTTTTCTAAACATGTCTCAAAATATGGTTTCTGATTATTTGCATCGTAACGGGCTTCAAATTATGGCTTACGATTATTTCAGATCAGAACCGGGTTTCAAATGATGGCTTACAGATTATTTCGATCGTAACCGCGCTCAAATGATGGCTTACGCTATTTCGATCGTGACCATGCTTTAATATGGCTTGCTATTATTTCAGATAGCAACCCGTTCTTTTAAAGGAAGGAAAGTGATGCGCTAAACCTATTTTCAAAATATTTCGCACTTATCCTAAAACAAAACAAGGAAAGTATGTCAAGGATCATTGTTCCTACACAAATATTTTTCCGTCTAAAATTCTTCGAAAAATATTTGGTGTTTTCAAAAATGGTGTTAAATGAGTTGCTTTTAAAACAATCGATTCGTAGTTTTTGTAAATTAAAACTCAATCAATGACTTTCGCTTTTAAACTTTTCATAAAATGAGTCATGGATTGAGGGGATAATGTTTTTTTCAAATCTACATCATCTAACGGGCTTTCTTAATTATCCTAATATGCTTAATTAAAAATGATGTTAACCTATGTTGAAGTACTAGGTGCCTAGGATATGATTGCTAGAATTAGATGATTAGAGTTTGATGAACACATTATTTCCATACATTTATATGATCTGATTGATATGTTGCATTGACTTTTATTAGTCGATTGTTGTTTGGGTGATGTCGACCACCATATATTTGTATGTGTGTTCACTAACGTATGCAGGTATATTGGTATAAAAGTATGTTCCCGATCCGGATCCCACAATTGAAGATGATTGGATGCCGAAAGGAAATGGTAACTATATCTTGGGTTGAAAAATGAAGAAACGGAGCTTAATTGGACTTCGTGGAGAGTTGGCATATATGCAACATAAGAGGTCTCACCGCATCGCCAGATGGTTTTCTTCTAAGTGATTGAAGAAACGGAGCTTAATTGGACCTCGTTGGCATTCAAAATGCAACGAAGAAGAAGTCTCACCGCATCTCGCAGACGTTTTCTTCCAAGCCCTACAAAGAACAATGGAAGCTTCTCAACCACCTAACGTGTCTTTGTCGGGGATACCATTTTTAAACAATTTTGAATAATTTGATTAAATTGTTTTGAAAATGGAAAATATTGTTTTGAAAATTAATTGAACTAAATTTTGAAAATCACGGACTTCTTTTATCAAAACCTAAGTCACTCAATTATTGACTTCATCATCGATCGAGGGGAGTGTGATTTAAAATATAATATTTTCAAACAATATTTCTTCATCAAGTCCGCTTGTACGAAATTACGTGGTGATCTAAAGATTTAATGTTATGTCATGGTATGATTTTCTTTAAAACTCAAAAATCATCAAAATGAAATTTTTTCTTTTTGTTTGATTGTGAAATTGTTTTATTTTACTTAAAGGTCTCTTAAAACAATCATACCGACACTAACAATCTTTAATGTCTAAATATGGTCCCTATCTGTCATTTTTCAAAATCAAATCTTGCCACGTCTTTCCCCAAAATTTTCTTAATTTTTTAAATCTTTTGGGATCACAAATCTCAAAATGGTTTGAAATCTTTGATCGGGTGAGAGATCGTGATTTAAATCTCAAATCTGTTTTAAATGGAATTGGTTTTAGTCCTTTATAGGCACTCCGCCTCCATGTGCCAAACGATTTCAAATACACAATGCACATATTGAGGAGGAGGATTTATCCAAAAACCGATGAGTATTTAAACAAGGCCACATTTTCTCCCATGTTTTCTAAACCTAATTAATCACTTGGGATCCAAAATCTCAAAGGGTTTGATATTTTGATCGGGGAGAATTTGTGATTTAATTTTGAAATTTGATGAATGATGATCGCTTTGATTCAATTGTGCAGTCGCTCTCTCATATGTGCTAAACGCTTTCAATCTCAAGCACATATTGAGGGGAGCATAACTATCGAGGTACAAAAGTTTTTTAAAAAGTTATTTATAAAGTACCTTGATTGAGTTATCAAATGGTTTTCTTAATGGCCTTTGTGTTCGTGGATGTGCTTCAAAAGAACTCTTACCTCTATGTGTTAAAATGATTTCTCTTATCCTATGCACATATTGAGGGGGAGAATTTTACCAAGAAAATTAAATGGCTTTTTCTATGAAAATAGTGATCAAAGAAAATATTTCAAAGTCCTCTTGCCTCCATGTGCTAAACAATTTCTAAATCATATGCACATGTTGAGGGGGAGGTTTTCTAAATGATCAAAACTATTAAGGTACAAAATCCTTTGATCTCGTATCACAAGTACCTTGATTGTTTTTCCAAATAATTTTTCAATTGGTTTCAAAGAAGAATGAACTATACCAAAAGACCGACCATTTTACTTTATGTATGGAGTTATAAGGATGGTGAGGTTAGGTATTTGTTCCCACGATCCCCCAGAACCGGAGGGATCTACCCAGGGACAATCCACTAGATAGTGTAGAAGTCCTTAGGTATGTTGAAAAAAGGAGAAAAAAATGGGAATATGGGAAGAGTGCAGACTGAGACAGAGCTAGTACTGGAATAAACCCAACAAGGTTCTAGTTATGAAGTCTCGGTAAGCAATGAAGGGGTTGAAGAATGAAAATAAATGAATTTGAAAAGGGTGAAAAGAAATAGCCCTCCAATAATTCAACCTTAGGGCAAGAATCGGGTTCAATACATATGCTACTTGGTTGTTACTAAGGTAACACGGTATTGAAGACAAGACGTCATGGACCCAAAGGACGATCGCACTAAACTTCCCAAGCCACTCAAGTTCCTCCAAAAGGGCTTGTTTCATTCGACGGGAACCGACATTATCTATCGACTTTCTCTTAGAGATTGTTGATATTGAAAAGGAGACCCTCTCCCTAGTCTCCCACACAGAACCAAATGTGCACTATTGAGTCTAGAGCCAAGAGATCATCCACAATATCTCATTAGGACACAAAATTAATGAAGACTTGCTATTTCACACAATGTGGAAAGTAAGTATATATTTAGAGTCCCACGCATTATCCTTGTGGTATTGCGTAACATCCGAGTGATATGAAAATATTCACAATGAAGATGGAAATCCTTCTAGAGCCAACATCAAACAAGCTCTTGGTGGGTGACATGTGAAATCTTGCAAAAGATCAAGCTTGTGACAACCGGATAGAAACGATGGGAGATTCATTCTTGAATCAACCTTGGTCCAGAATGGAATTGACGAATACTTTTGGAAAACCGCTCGATGTGCAAACCTTCTTTTCTCTAGCACGTCGAATGTGTATTCATTTCAAATTCAAAAAGTATATTTGATTGAAAAATACTTTTAGAAAACCGCTCGATGTGTGAATCCTTCTTTTCGCTAGCACGTCGAATGTGTACTCATTCTCTAATACAAAAGTATTTTGATTGAAAATTGATCTTTCTCATAAAACTTTCGTCATTGCAAAACTCTTTCTTAATGCAATACGCGATTGTTTTTCAAATCATTTTCATCAATCGCTGAATCTCAATTATTTGGTTCACTCACTCCGTGTTGTCTTCTTTGAGACGTTCGGTTTGAGAACAATTAGAACATTGCGAAACCCCGTCAAGGAGATTCTTCGAATTATACCGATCACAGGCAAGATTGTATCGATCAACGGGAACCGTGGGCCGTACTCAATTCAAATGAAGTGATCAAAGACACTTTCGTGTGTTTTATTGCTAATCGTTGTTTGCAGTACATTTAGACGGTTGCGGTGATCGTAATCGAGGAGTCAATCCAAAGCCGCATGCTCACAAAGATCCACACTTAATTTGAAGAAATCATGACGGTGCATATCTACATAACTCGGCTCGATATTTCATTAATACAAATATCGTCATTAAACGTTATTTATATTTTTGATCTTTGCCTAAGTTTTGTTAACGACAAAAGTAAATTTAATTTATAAAAGCTTAAAGCTTGTCAAGTTTATTAGATATTAAAACAAGCTTTCTCAAACAATATATTCATCATTCAAGCATTTACATTTATGATTAGTAACATCTTGATATGACTCTAATCATTATGTATGATAGTAGTTTGTAGAATGTGTTAGGTTCTTAAAACCAAACACTACCTAAGCATTTGCATATTTCTACTAATAGTAATACAACATTTGACATCATGTATTACATCATGGAGATCATTGGAAGATTCCATTAGATATTTTGTGAAGATTTGTACTCTTCATATCTTGCACAATCTTACTTAGATAGAGTTGACTTTAGGCAAGATTTGATATCTTGATCGCCGACCGGCGGTACTAATTTGGTACACGCGGAACCCTTTTAAGGGTCCGCGGTCCGTGGACGCCCTCGTCCAATTTGGCTATAAATAGCAATGCCAAGCCAAGTAGTTTCTCATCCCTTTCTAACATACTCTCATACATATCTTCTCTAACCTTTCTAATTCAGTTTCATATCATATTAGTGATCTCTTTGTAGCAAAGAAGATCAAGTCATATTCAAGCTTCAACGAGAAGTTGGAAGTCTTGTTTGTTTAGTGTTGTATGATCTAGTGTTGATTCATACTTCATTGTTGTATCAAACCATCATAATCTTGTGAGTGTGAGTGGTTAGTATTTTAGTCCTCAAAATACATTGTGTGGGAGTAGTTGTACCCTTGGAAAGAACTCGACATCTAGCTTAGTGTCGGAAATAGTGTAAGCGAAGTGTAAAGGTTTTCTCCACGGTGAAAGGAGCTTGTTGACTAGTGAAGTTAAACTCTCGAGTGTGAGACTCGGGAGTGGAGTAGGCAAGGAAAAAGAGTCCTTGTAGGTCGAACCACTATAAACAACTTGTTGTGGTTTGATCATTTCTTTCCTTATTTACTTATTACATATTGCTTGCATATTTCATTAACATACTTAAGATCAATATCAATTGATCTTTCAATAAGTTTCAAAACAAAGATTTTAATCGGTAAACTATTCAACCCCTTCTAGTTTTCTACAATTGGTACCGAGCCTCGTTGCTCAAGAATTTCTAAAATAACTTGTATTTTATAAACTTGAAACGATCCATGGATTCCAAAACTTTAAAGAAGGGCAATCTATGCAAAGACCACCACTCTTTGAAACCAATGGATTTATCTATTGAAAAACGTTTTGAAACATATGTAAAATCAAAAGATATAGATCTTTGGTTTATTATTGTTAAAGGAGATTTTAGTTCTACAACAAAGGATATTTCCGTTGATGAACAAAAGAAATTAATTGCTAAAAATAACGAATCTAAAATGATGCTTTATAATGCTTTACCTAGAAAAGAATATGAAAGAATTTTTATGTGTGAAACCGCCAAAGATATTTGGGAATCTTTAATTGTTACACATCAAGGTAATTCACAAGTCAAGGATAACAAAATTGATCTTCTTGTTCAACAATATGAACAATTTGTTATCCTCAAGATGAAACCATTGATTGTGGCTTTGCTCGCTTTAACACTATCATTACATCACTTAAAGCACTTGATGAATCTTTTCGTAGTAAGAACTTCGTCAGAAATTTCTTAGAGCACTCAATCCCAAATGGAGAGCTAAAGTGACCGCTATTGAAGAATCAAAAGATCTCTCAATAATGTCACTAGACGAGCTAATTGGCAACCTCAAAGTTCACGAAATGATAATGGAGAAAGATTCGAGATCATCAAAGGAAGAAAGGAGAAGATCAAACTGCTGTTTTAAAGCAAAGGCGGAATCAAGCGATGATGGTGAATCTTGTTCGATAGTGAAGATGAGGAGTATGCCATGGCCGTTAGAGATTTCAAGAAGTTCTTTAGAAGAAGAGGAAAGTTTGTAAGACAACCTCGAGAAGAAAAGAAGCCATTCGAAAAGATCGGGATGATAAGAAGATTAAAGGTGAAAGAAAGTGTTTTAGATGTGGTGATGCAAGTCATCTCATAGAGAATGTCCCAAGCCACCTAAAACAAAACTCAACGAGCTTTTGTAAGTGGTGCTTGGAGTGATAGTGAAGACGATGAAGAATCAAGCAAGGAAGAGATCGCCTAATGGCACATGAGTCAAATGAGGTACTTTCCGACTCTTCTTATTCTTCTATAGATGATGACACCTTGCAAAAACAATATAATCAATTGTGTGAGCTAAGTCTAAAAATCATAACTAAAATAAATTTCTAAAACCAAAAGGAGTTTTTGGAAAATGAGGTATATGAGTTAAAAGAAAAAGCAAAACGTCTTGAAAAGGAAAAGCAAATGACGATGATTGTAAATCATGTCAAGAGCTTAATCTTGAAATAGAAAAACTAAAACTCACACAAGAAGTTTTAATAGAAAATAATTCTAAATTTAAAAGGTTTAACAAAACATCGCTCTTGCCGATGAAATAGTTAAAATCCATAAAACACCGTGAGACATGAATGGGCTAGGTTTTAATGAAGTATTAATTCCAAAGAGTCAAAACAAAACGCCGAAAAGGACGAACATTCTCATCAAAATTGTCTGCGAAGACAAGACGGGACGACGGAACCAAAATAAGGGTTTCGTCAGTTGTGCAAAATGGTACCGCTGGTACTTGACGTAATGTAATGTTCGCAATACGGACCGCATCGAATTTATTAAAGTAACAAAGAAAACCAATGATAATGTTAAACTAAAACCACCATTATATCGAGTAGGACTTGTTAAAATGAATTTAGATCAAAACTACTCATCAACGATATAAAACTTCTTTTGCCAAACGCCTTTCCTAAGAGCAACCACAACATTCAACCTAACCACCAACACAACGGTTGGAATCAAAACTTCCTAGACCATATCAAACTCCAGATTACATGCCATGGAACCCTTACCCATCATTTCCATACATGAATCAAATAATGGTATGTTTAACCCAAACGGACCCATGAGATATCGGGGACCAAATGTTTGAGTTATTTGCTTCTTAGGTATGCCTAAAAGTTGGATTGGAACCCGATGAATGGATAAAAGATAGTGGATGCTCACGACACATGACGGCAACAAAGTCTCTTCTCATCATACCAAGAGTATGACGGAGGTAATGTCACTTTCGGTAGCAATCTCAAAAGCAAAATCATTGGCAAAGGTACGATTGCTCATAACTCTCTAACTATTGAAAATGTTGCTCATGTGGATAGGTTAGGATTTAATCTACTTAGTATTAGCCAATTATGTGATAAAAAGTATAAAGTACTATTTGATGAAAATGGTAGTAAAATACTAAAAGATGGTATCACCATAGCTAAAGGAGTTAGGAAAATAACATATACGTCATGAAAATAGATAAAACATATAATGACAAACTTTGCTTAACAACTTTAGACGATAGCTCATCTCTTTGGCATAGACGCTAGGTCACGCTAATATGAGACTTATACAAACCTATCTTCAAAAGAGTTGGTTAGGAATTTACCAAAACTAAAATATGACCAACACTTTTGCGACGCTTGCAAAATTGGTAAACAAACACATAGTAGTCACAAATCTAAAAATATGGTGTCCACATCTAAGTGTCTAGAATTATTATATATGGATTTGTTTGGACCATCCGCTATAAGAAGCTATGGAGGCAACTTATACACTTTGGTCATAGTAGATGATTACTCAAGGTTTACTTGGACGTTATTTTGAAAACCAAAATGAAGCTTTTGATAAATTTGAAATACTTAGCAAGAAAATTCAAAATCTTCTAGGTGTCAAATTGTGTCGATCCGAACGGATCATGGTCGTGAATTTGACAACGAAACTCAATTTGGAAACTTTTGTGATACAAATGGTATAACACATAACTTTTCCGCTCCACGAACACCTCAATCAAATGGAGTAGTAGAACGAAAATAGAACAATTCAAGAAATGAGTAGAACAATGCTTAATGAACAAAACATTCCTCAAAAGTTTTGGTGTAACGCATTGACACTTCTACATATATTTTAAATAGAGTCCTAATATCGTCCATTCCTAAACAAAACACCATATGAACTTTATAAAGGTAAAAAGCCAACATTAGGATATTTTAAAGTCTTTAGTTGTAAATGTTTTATTCTTAATACTAAGGATTATCTCACCAAGTTTGACCCAAAGTCTTATGAAGGTGTATTTCTTGGTTACTCTCAAACTAGTAAAGCTTACATTGTCCTAAATAAAGAAACAATGATAGTCGAGGAATCGTTGAACATAACATTTGACGAAAGTCCTCTAAGACATCACCTTTGGTAGATGATGACTTAGTTGAAAGTCAAATAATTGAAAGTCAAATTAATAATAACAAGGAAGATGAACCATTAAATAAGGAAATTGTCAACATAAAAGAATCTAAAAGTCATCCATTAGAAAAGGTCATAGGAAAACTTAATCAAAGAACCTTAAGATCACAAGCTCAAAATCAAAGTAATCATTTTGTTTTGTATCCACCATTGAACCAAAACCATAAATGAAGCAATAAAAGATGAATCATGGGTAATTGCCATGCAAGAAGAATTAAACCAATTCGTTAGAAATGATGTTTGGAAACTAGTTCCAAAACCCAAAGATCAAACTATAATTGGAACAAAATGGGTCTTTCAAACAAAATGGACGAAAATGGTGTAGTATCGAAACAAAGCTAGGCTTGTTGCACAAGGTTATAATCAACAAGAAGGAATTGACTATGATGAAACTTATGCACCGGTAGCTAGACTTGAATCTATTAGAATATTACTTGCTTATGCATGTGCTTATGATTTTAAATTATTTCAAATGGATGTTAAAAGTGCTTTCCTTAATGGGTTTATTAACGAAGAAGTGTATGTTGCTCAACCTCCCGGTTTTACCGACTTTGAGAAACCACATTATGTCTTCAAACTCAAGAAAGCATTATACGCCTTAAACAAGCACCTAAAGCTTGGTACGACTGCCTTAAGACTTTTCTTATTAATAACAAATATACTATGGGATTAGTAGATAATACTCTTTTACTAAGAAAAGGAATCGCAAATTATTATTGTTCAAATATACGTTGATGACATTATATTCGGATCAACTTGTCAAGAGCTATGTGATGATTTCTCTAAAATCATGCATGACGAGTTTGAAATGAGTATGATGGGTGAGTTAAACTTCTTTCTAGGACTTCAAATCAAACAACTAGATGATGGTATTTTCTTTAACCAATCTAAATATATAAAAGACATGCTTAAGAAATTTGGTCTTGAAGATTCCAAACCAACTAAAACACCCATGTCCTCGGACACTAAACTCACCAAGGACGAAGAAGGTGAATCCGTAGATAACACTAAATATAGAGGAATGATTGGTAGCCTACTCTATCTTACGGCTAGTAGACCCGACATTATGTTTAGTGTTTGTCTATGTGCTCGCTTTCAAGAAAACCCAAAGGCATCACACTTAGAAGCATTAAAAGGATTTTAGATATATTAAGGGAACAACGTGTTTAGGATTATGGTATCCCAAAGGAACGGTATAGAAACCATAGTGTATGCCGACGGATCATGCCGGTGATTATGTCGATAGAAAAAGTACAAGTGGTATTTGCACTTTTGTTGGACATTGTCTCACCTCATGGTTTGCAAAGAAGCAAACGGCTTTAGCCATCTCTACCATCAAGCCGAATACGCCTCGGCCGGAAAAGCATGTCAACAAGCTCTTTGGATGAAGCAAGCTCGTGAGACTACGGAATTCATCTCAACGACATTGTGATACTTTATGACAACAAAGGAGCCATCGATCTCAAAGAAGAATCCTGCTCAACATGCTCGTACAAAGCACATTGAAATCGTCATCACTTTCTTCACGACAATGTTCAAAAGGAAACATTTCAATCGAGAAAGTATCCTCCAAGACAACATTGCCGACATCTTTACTAAACCTCTTAAACGAGAACCTTTTAATCTTCTTAGACTTGGTTTAGGGTTAATGGAACCAAACATGTAGGATAAACATAGCCTAAAGCATTAGAATAGTCAAACCAAAACAATTTTGTCTTGTATTCGCCATCAGAGCCACGGCACCAACGACAACACGGACGGAACCAAAATTTGGTGCCGCTCGTCCGTGGTGTCTCTGTACAAAACAATTTTATACATAACATCTTCTTCCTCACAACCCACTTTACCAAAACGCGTAAAACTTAAACCAAGCTCATTATTGTCATCTTCCCACTCACTAATCATCAAGATAACATCATTGTAAGTATCCTAACTACATTTCATCTCTTAATTCTGAGTCTAGGATTCTTATTTATGCACAAAACTATCACAAATCATTACATGGGGTTTTATGTATGCTTTTATACCAAATATGAATTCAATTGGCAAATTGCATAACTAGTCATTGAAATTAGGTACTACATTATCATATTGCATAAACTAATCATGTTTCCCACTAATTGATAGATAATAAATATAAGGCCTTATTCAAACAACCAAACACCCCATGTCAAAAGTTTTGAAAAGCTTCTCACTTGTAGGAAAACATTTCTCATTGCTAATACAAATAGAAACGTTAGAATTTTCATCACTTGCATGCTCTTGAATACTAAAGGTATTGCATAACTAATATGCACTCCCGGGTATATTCAAATATAGCCACATTGAATTAGGAGCATTTGGGTTATCTCATGGTATTTGCCAAACACTCCACTAAAACCATTTTGTGCATAAAATGAGTCGAGATAACCGCAACTCAAATTGTTTTCATATAGGCACACACTAGAATCAAAAACGTTAAAATTTATCTAAATTTTTTTAACATGTTAATTCTTGTCCTTAGGAATAACCATGGTAGCCGCAAGATTCTATGATCACAAAGACACTCTTAACTACATTCCCAAACACCACAAAACCAAAGGACTCACCAAGGAACAAGTAGAAATATTTAGGGGTCTAGAATCTAGGTATTTCCACGAGGGTAGAACCATTCACCCATCCTTCCTTGAGCATACCAATCTTCGTGAAGAACTAGCCGCCATTCAATTCGATTGTCTTCTTGACATTGATGAACCAATTTGTCCTAGGTTCGTGTTAGAATTCTATGCTAGTGTGACCGGTTTTAGTGATGAAGGTGATGATGAATTTTGTCTTAGCTTTAGAATCAACCAAAATGACTACACCATCACCCTAAGTGAATTTGCTAGAGTACTAGGAATTCCCAACCGAGGAACTTGTGTCTACACGGATAAGTTGGTCTCACCGCCCTTGATGCAATCAATGACCGCTCTCTTCCTACATAACCCATTTAGCCGATAAGGATGTCATCCGTGAACACCTTTTAACCCAAAACGGATACAACCCGAGTCACCCGAAGGGAAAAGAGGTAGACCGAGATCCATATGGAATGGAGCTCAATGAACTTAAGCACGAATTTAAGAAATGGGAGGAGTTACTTAGAGCAAACGTCATTAGCACCATAGGGAATAGGGATCACATAAACGCTTGTCTTTGCCACATGCTTTACAACTTGTCAACCCGACAACCATTCAACTTAGCCTACTACATAGCTAGAAGAATGATTGATATTCCAACTCAAGGATCCGTTGCTCTTCCATACGGGATGCTTCTCACCCGTCTCTATAGAAACTTCGCTCCAATTCCACCAACCCCAAAAGGGATGCATCTTCACTATGAACTCATCCCTCACATCTTTGTACCTTTGAGTGATGCTCGAGTTGCTAAGACTAAAGGCAAGAGAGCTAAACCTCCAACTCCTTCATCATCATCATCAAATAGCTCCGAGGATGGTCTTCCAAGCTCTCGTCTTCCACCTCAAGAGTATTACACATCTCTTCCCGAGATTGAGAATGAATCACAGTAATTCAAGCAAACTAAGGGAATGTTCAAGTGCCTTGGTAGGATGATGAACAAGATTTACAAGAAATTGGACAAATAAGGGTACTTTAAGGAGTGTTTGGAACAATGCATTATCGTTAATGTTTGATACTTTTTAGTTGTTTTCATTATGTAGGATGATAATATAACTTGAAACAATGGTGTATGCTAACAATCTCATGCGTGGGATAGCACAAGTATGCTATCAATTTTACCCATTTTCACTATATTGTGAAAATCAATAAGCCTTGCTCAAAATCTATGCTCCACTATGTTTACATATGTGTTATTTACTTTTCCTAACTAGAAATGTTTAGTATAACAGGTTTTGAGAAAATTTCGTGTTTCGGAAATTTCCCGACACCTAAAAACGAACTCATCCATATTTCAAGACTGACGGATCGACGGCACCATTATTTTGGTACCGTCCTTTATGTAATTTGTACCGCCATACACCAGAGCAAGCGGACGTGACGGCACCCTTTTTGGGTACCGTCGTGTATGATTTTGGTGCCGTGGATCCTCCGTAATTTTCAATTTCGACTCTTTCGTGATTCCAAATTATCTTCCATCACTTATAAATCGCCTTAACTAGTTTATACCGTTATTAGAACTAGTATTATTCACTAAGGGATGTAAGAAATCCATTTCCACCAAAATTCAAAATTTGAAAAATCCACCCAAGGAGCCCTTTATATAAAGGAAGGAACCAAATTTTGGTACCTTCAAATCCGTGGGTAATGAATATTAGGAAATTCCACTCACTAGAACACATTTATTGCATATCTTTTCTTCTTCACTCCATCTTCTTTGTATGGATTGACTTGGGTGATATGACTAGCATTCAACCCACTTCCAAATCATTAGGAACCTCATCTCTTCAATGGTTCAACATCAAATCAAACCATTTCTCAACAATCTCTTACCTCTATAAATTGAAAGACTTTACCATGATCATCCTCACACCTTCTTCATTCTCACTACTATCTAGCAAATCAAAACCCAAGTTAAAAATGACAAAATCATCACCAAAACCTTGCAAGAAAACCGCTAGAATGAGCGTAAGGCCTTGTTGTTTTGTTCATCTTAGCTCATCATCCGAATCTTCACCACTCACCATCTCATCTCCCATTAGAGATGATACACACCTTACCTTAGCTACACCCATTGTGATCACCACTCCACCACCATCAAAAGCACCTACTTCACCTCCACCGGCACCCATCCAAACATCCAAAACACCCTCACCACCTTCACCAAGGTCTCCCACTCTCACTCCCATGGAGTTATTTTCAACTCCACCAACATCACCAAATCCTTTCCTAGAGGACTTGGAAGACTTGCCTCCCAGGCCAAGTCATCCACCACCATTGCCATCCTTTGGCACCATTGAGCTTAATCGCTCATGAATCACCTCGGTCATCCATTGACCCAAACGCCCATTAGGGCCAAGACCTCTCCTTTTCCACCCCATTCACAAGGACATTCATGGTCCTTTATACGGGATCATCCACTTCCATCATCAATGTCCCTCATATGAGGACATTCCGAGAGCATGTGGGATGACAATCCCACTAGAGGAGATTCAAGCCGAACTCCACAACCTCCACCAATTCAAAGGCATGGTGGATTCTCACTTAAGTGAGACAATGCAAATGCAAAGTGCTTTGCTTGCATCCATCATGACCACTCCAAACATCCCCAACACCACCAACACATCCACCATTCCACCACCACAACCTCCGCAAACTTTCTACCCTCCAGGCATGGTTGCTCAACTTGTGAGCAACGGTCAAACCGTGGAACGGACCCGGATTATGGTCCATGACTTCCACGAAGAAATGAGGTTCATCCTCAACCACATTCTCGAGCGTCTCAACGCTTTTCCCATCCACCATCACTTTAGGATGGTTTTAGAATAGTCTTTTATTTGTTTTGTTTTAGGATAATTTTATTTTCTTGTACTAGAAACACATCATTGTGTTCTCTTTTCATGATCTTTACTCATGAAAATTTTAACTAATGAATGTTGTTTATTATGTTGTTGGTGTCATTACATAGTGTTTGGAAATGCTTGTGAATGATCATTATTACTAACAATTTTTTTTGTAGCTTTATTTTCACAATCCATGTATCTTCCCATTAAAGCACCCAATTTGGGGAGCTTTGAACAAGGGAGATAATAGCTCGGCACATTATATTCAAGATAGCCTCTTCTTTTGTTGAGACAAAAGGGGAGAAAATATAGAACTTTGAAATTATTTATATTTGACTTTTCCAAAAAGTCAACCGCATACATTTGACTTTCTAAAAGTCAAACAGAACTCTCATTGATAATACTTGACTTTTCTTAAAAGTCAAACTGCATACTTTGACTTTACGAAAAGTCAAACATCATGCATCAACTAGTGAATTCTTTGACTTTCATAAAAGTCAAATCTCATAAACTTGCATTATCATTTCCTTTTCAAATTCTAAAACTAATATTTTATAACTCTTGTACAAACTTGTTTCTTTTATAAAAATAAATTTATATTTTGTCCTCAACAAAAAGGGAGATTGTTAATACAAATATCGTCATTAAACGTTATTTATATTTTTGATCTTTGCCTAAGTTTTGTTAACGACAAAAGTAAATTTAATTTATAAAAGCTTAAAGCTTGTCAAGTTTATTAGATATTAAAACAAGCTTTCTCAAACAATATATTCATCATTCAAGCATTTACATTTATGATTAGTAACATCTTGATATGACTCTAATCATTATGTATGATAGTAGTTTGTAGAATGTGTTAGGTTCTTAAAACCAAACACTACCTAAGCATTTGCATATTTCTACTAATAGTAATACAACATTTGACATCATGTATTACATCATGGAGATCATTGGAAGATTCCATTAGATATTTTGTGAAGATTTGTACTCTTCATATCTTGCACAATCTTACTTAGATAGAGTTGACTTTAGGCAAGATTTGATATCTTGACCGTCGATTGGCGGTACTAATTTGGTACAGGCGGAACCCTTTTAAGGGGTCCGCGGTCCCGGATCGCCTCTGTCAATTTGGCTATAAATAGCAATGCCAAGCCAAGTAGTTTCTCATCCCTTTCTAACATACTCTCATACATATCTTCTCTCAACCTTTCTAATTCAGTTTCATATCATATTAGTGATCTCTTTTGTAGCAAAGAAGATCAAGTCATATTCAAGCTTCAACGAGAAGTTGGAAGTCTTGTTTGTTTAGTGTTGTATGATCTAGTGTTGATTCATACTTCATTGTTGTATCAAACCATCATAATCTTGTGAGTGTGAGTGGTTAGTATTTTAGTCCTCAAAATACATTGTGTGTGGGAGTAGTTGTACCCTTGGAAAGAACTCGACATCTAGCTTAGTGTCGGAAATAGTGTAGCGAAGTGTAAAGGTTTTCTCCACGGTGAAAGGAGCTTGTTGACTAGTGAAGTTAAACTCTCGAGTTTGAGACTCGGGAGTGGAGTAGGGCAAGAAAAAGAGTCCTTGTAGGCCGAACCACTATAAACAACTTGTTGTGGTTTGATCATTTCTTTCCTTATTTACTTATTACATATTGCTTGCATATTTCATTAACATACTTAAGATCAATATCAATTGATCTTTCAATAAGTTTCAAAACAAAGATTTTAATCGGTAAACTATTCAACCCCCCTTCATGATTCAAATGTGTGAGCATGTCGGTCCGTAAGTCACAACTTCACATGATGGCAACACAATAAAGGGTGATCCAGATTTCTTGTGGTCGATGATCTCAATGAAAGCTCGAAGATCATCAAGATGTGGATCAGTTAAAGACCTCCACTGAAAGTACAAATCTATGCGGACTTTGAAGAGTCATTGCTAAAGCACAAAGATTGCAGAATTGAAGAATTGAAGTCTACGAGCTCAAGAACAAAGTCAAGAATAGAATGCTAGGATTCGAAATGTAAAACATGGGGTGACCTCCCTTAGGGGGAGATTGTTAGGAATTAGAAAATTCCATAGTAAAGAGTCGGTCACCCCAAGTGTTATCTAGCATAAGTTAGCTCGTAGACAAATCGTTAGTTACGTTATTTATTGTTTTATTAGTTAGTTATTAGTCTAGTTTAGCATAGTGCAACACCGTGGAGGAAGGACGGGTCTTTACCCATCGTATCCCCGATCCACAGCCGATAGGAGGTCGTGTATTTGTCAAGATAAATACCCCTTCCATCCATGGAAGGGGTGGTGCTTCTCATTCAATCTAACCTTTCCTTTGTGTAAACCTCTAGCAAGAACACTCTCTCTCTCTCTACTAACTCTCTAACTATGGCAAACATGTATTTTGATCATCCAAGACCACCCGAATCATCAACACAATAAAAATAACGATCCTACACAAATCTTTGCCAAAAACTCCTAAACCTTGTTTAGTATTACGGTACTTTCAAACGTTTATGGAAGATATTTCATTTTTAGAAACGGCAATTGAGAAAAATTATGAGTTAAAAGCATCTAATTTTCAATCTGCTTATGCAAGAGAGCAAAGACAAATGTTTCAAACCTAAATTTCACCTCACGTCACTCATTTCAAGGCATGTGCAACACATCGGGAAAGGAACTTCAACAAGAGGTGACTTCAATGATTGAAGCTTTTAACACACTTGAAAACTCGGTTTCACAAGAACAATGCAAAACCAAGATCTTCAAAATGCCTTTGATCAATTGTTAAAAGATGCTCTTTACGCTAATATTATACGTAGTTATATATTGTGAATTTGCTTCGTGAATGATATCGTGTTAATCACGAGAATTTCAATATGGTTCAAACATTGAAATGGACAATCGACGTTAAGGCATGAAATTGAGAAATTAAAAGAGGAAAATAAGAAAATGTTTTCACAAAATGATGATGTCCAAACTAAACTTTCAATGGATATTTCTGAACTTAAAAGAAGACTTCAATGGTGTCAGTCTCAAACAATTGAATCTGAAATTGATTTGCAAAATCAAAGGGAAAAGTTTTCTTTGGAACAATTGCGACTATCAAAAGTCGAATTTCTTGATGATGAAAATGCGTCGATAAAATGTCAAATTTTCAAATATGAACAAGAGGTTGCACAAGTAAAAAAGGAATATCAAACGATGTTTGATTCTCTTAAAACTATTTGTTCTTAAGCGTCAAAAGAACTTGATCACCATGTTGAATACAATCGACAAATGTTGGGTGAAC
Source organism: Chrysanthemum lavandulifolium (assembly GCA_022545495.1). Taxonomy (NCBI): domain Eukaryota; kingdom Viridiplantae; phylum Streptophyta; class Magnoliopsida; order Asterales; family Asteraceae; genus Chrysanthemum; species Chrysanthemum lavandulifolium. The sequence goes on from CM040241.1 coordinate 160,585,885, forward strand.
AAGGAAGATTAAATTCCATCATTCAGGATCAAAAACACATCATCATTGAGCTTAAAGAAAAGCTAGCTAAACAAGAATCTAGCAAGTCTAGTAACACAAACGTGATTGCTCCTGGCATGTATATAATTGATAAAACTTAGGAAACTAATTTGCTTTCTTCCACTTCTACAGGAATAGTTGCGTCTACTAGTGTTAGAAGATCCGAGAATAAGAGACAAAAAGAAAATACTAGGATCTCGCAACATAGAAAGAGCACTCGTCCAACATCAGAAGTAGAAGTTTATCTTAGGAAATCGAATAAAAATCATGTTGCATCTGCTTTAGATTCAAATTTGGAAACTTGTAATTCTAATGTCATTGTAACGAATGATAAGTCTGTAAACGTTTCAAACGTTAATGCTTCTTGTGTTTTCTCGTCGTAAAAGTATGATGTCCGTAATCATGAAAATGTGTTGCAAATTCTCCGTTAGCTCGCTCTAAGAAATCTATAACCGCCCTCCTCTAGGCCCACTATAGTTGCAAAATCGAATTTAGGGAAGGTGCACGGTGTAGTTTCGAGAAATCAGAGACACACCCATTGTCGCAAAAACATCTTCTAAGAAAGTATACTCACCTAGTGACTTCACTAAGACCAAAGTGAAAACTAATTGGTTATGGCAACAATGGTTGCAGCCTACCTCAAGTTTTAAATGGATTCCTAAATGTGCAAATGTGTGTAACACTAACATAATGGAACCCACTAACTCTTTGGGTTCCACTGCTTCAATCATACCACCTCGTTGTCTTCGTGTGTTGCGGTGATTCAACTCGTTATGTGGATTGTTGATAGCGGATGTACCCGCATATGACAGCAATCTTAAATCGTTAGTAAACTTTGTTTCAAAGTTCATCGATCTTGTCGATTCGGAATGATCATTTTGCCGCAAAAATGGGTTATGGAGATTATGTTAATGGAAACATCGAGATCAGTCGAGTTTATTATGTTGAAGGTCTTGGACACAATCTTTTCTCAGTTGGACAATTCTGTGATGATGATTTGGAAGTTGCATTTCGCTCTAAAACATGTTACGTACGTGATTTGGAAGGACATGACTTACTCACCGACAATCGGAGCACAAATCTTTATACGATTCCTATGTCTAATATGATTGCATCTTCACCGATTTGTCTTCTCTCTAAAGCAACTTCGACAAAATCATGGTTATGGCACAAAAGGCTTTCTCATTTAAACTTCAAAACCATGACTAAACTCGCTCGTCATAAGTTAGTTGATGGTCTTCCAAGGTTCCGATATACCAAAGATCACTTATGTTAGGCTTGTGAACAAGGCAAGAGCAAGAGATCTAACTTTCCCTCAAAACCAGAACCAAGTTCTCAACATGTTCTTCACTTGCTTCATATGGATTTATGTGGTCCCATGCGTGTACAAAGTGTGAATGGAAAACGCTACATTCTGGTTATTGTTGATGATTATTCTCGATGGACTTGGGTCTATTTTCTTGAACTAAAGATCAAGCTCCAACAATGATTATCACCTTCTCACAAAGATTCGAGTTCAACTCAAAACACCGCTCGAATTGTAAGAACGAGACAATGGAACTCAATTCAAGAATCAAACACTTCGCGGCTTACTTTGAGAAAGTTGGAATCACACATCGACCTCGATTGCTCATACTCCGAACAAAATGGTGTTGTTGAAAGGCTAAACCGAACGTTAGTGGAGGCCGCTCGAACAATGTTGATTTTCTCACACCACCGGATTTCTTGTGGGTCAAGTCATCTCAACCGCATGTTTTACTCAAAATCGCTCCATCATTCATACGCGCCATAATAAAACTCCATATGAGATTGTTCACAACCGCAAACCAGATATCAGATATTCTCATGTATTCGGTGCACTATGTTATCCGAAAAATGATCGTGATAATATTGGTAAACTTCAGCCGAAAGCCGACATTGGAGTGTTCATTGGATATTGTGAAAATTCAAAAGGATTTCGAATTTGGAATCGTCGAACTCGACAAATGATGGAAACTGTTCATGTCAACTTTGATGAGCTTACTAAAATGGCTTCTGAGCAAAACCGCTTAGGACCCGTATCCAACCGTCTCAATTTTCCTTCTTCATCAGCTGTTCCACCCATGGAATTCACTCGTCAACAATTAGAAACTTTTTTTGCTCCTCTGTTTGATGAGATTCCCAAAAGTAGTGCTCCAGATGTTTCCGCTGCACACCCTGATAATAATCCAATACCCGATACACCTGCTTCAACAACAACAACAACGGTTGCACCAGATGCACCACTGAATGATTCTCAATCAACAAAAGAACACATTGCATCCAACACTGACACAGCTGATGAAACACAAGCTCAAGAAGTACCCGCACCCGCAGATTATGACAGAAATGCTTTCTTCAATGCATTTGCACCGGCTCCGTCTATTCCAGACATTGGCGAGTCATCTTCACGTAATTTGAATCCGTCTAATATGCATGCAACATTCAATCATCACCCTTCGACACATAAATGGACAAAGATCATCCCTTAGTGAATGTGATTGGCAACCCTTCTAACCCGGGCCATGACAAGACAACGCCTTCACACCGATGTTGAAACTTGCGTTTATGCTCTTACCGCTTGTAAAGAGGAACCACGAAACATCAAAGAAGCTATGACATATGACTATTGGATTGAATCAATGCAAGAAGAGTTAAATCAGTTCAAGCGTCTCGAAGTCTGGGAACTTGTTCCAAGACCAGATGGGATTTATGTCATCGGACTCAAATGGATCTGGAAAAACAAACTGGATGCTAAAGGCAATGTTATTTGCAACAAATCTCGTCTTGTGGCTAAATGGTATTCTCTAGAAGAAGGAATAGATTATGAAGAATCGTTTGCACCAGAGCTAGGCTTGAAGTCGCACGGATATTTTCGGCATATGTCGCATACAAGAATATCACGGTTTATTAAATGGATGTGAAAACGGCGCTTCTAAATGGTCAACTCGTGAAGAAGTTTATGTGAGTCAACCGAAGGATTCGTTGATTCGTAACATCCGAACTACGTGTACAAGCTCAAAAGGCTCTTTATGGTCTTAAACAAGCTCCAAGGGCTCGCACGACAAACTATCAAAATTTCTTCTCGCTAATCGGTTTACCAAAGGAACTGTTGATCCAACATTTTCATTCAACGTCACGGGAAGATATTTTAATTGTTCAAATTTATGTTGATGATATCATTTTGGTTCAACACATAAAAAGTACTCAAACGCTTTTGCAAAATTAATGAAACAAAATTTTGAAATGTCCATGATGGGTGAACTAAAGTTCTTCTTAGGACTTCGTGTTCATCAATCTCCAATGGCATATTTTAAATCACCCAAATATGCTCTTGAAATCTTAAAGAAACATGGAATGACCGGTTGTGATACTTATAACACACCTATGTCCGCAACATCACCAAAGTTGACGACGATTTACATGGGAAAGTGATTGACCCTACAAAATACAAGTATTATTGGGTCGCTCATGTATCTAATGACCAAACAGACCGACATTGTATTTTGTGTATATCTTTGCTCCGCTATCGGTCAAAACCAACCTGAAAGACACCTCAATAAGGCTAAACGAATCCTTCGCTACGTAAAGGGAACCATTCACCGAACTGTATCCAAGGATTATGGTTTTGCACTAATCGCTTTTTCGATGTCGATCACGCAGGTGTTTGACACATGCAAAAGTACATCCGGTGGTGTTCGGTTTCGGAGATAAACTTGTGTCTTGGCATCAAAGAAACAAGACCGTACATCCATGTCCTCATCGTAAGCGAATACGTTGCCATGTCGATGTCGTGCTCGAGATAATTTGGATGAGATCACAACCGATGGACTACTACTTTGTATTCAACAAGATACCAATGTCTTTGTGACTCCAAGAGTGTCATTGCCATCTCCCCGCAACACGGTTCAAGATTCCAAGTCAAAGCATATCGCTCTCCGATATCATTTCATCAAAGAGCATGTCGAAAAGGGTACAATTGAATTATACTTTGTGGGTACTCAATACCAATCATGGATTTGTTCACCAAAGCCTTGCCACCCGCAAGGTTTCTTGAGCTTGTTCATCAAATTGGTATGCGGTGTTTGACCCGATGATCCGAAAATTTACTCAAACGTTCTTAAAACGTCAAACACCAAAAACATATTTCTTTGTAAATACATATTTCAAAATCAAAATACAAAATATAAAATATTTGAAAAAAAAAAAAAAAAAAAAAAAAAAAAAAAAGTGGTACGCTTGATGCCTCAATCCTAATTAAAGGAGCGAAAGCTTTTAACTGCTTGCAATACAAAATCTTTGTTCAAAATCTTTATTCAAAATCAAATGTTCTTGAAATCCATTTCTTCCCAAATGAATTTCAAACGCCTCAAAAAGCATATTTTAATCAACATGTTTTCAAAAACAACATTCATATGCTATTTTTTAGGGGGAGAAATGTGATTAAAATTGTTGATCAGGAAGTTATGGAATCTCATCATATGCTCGACTCAGACATCACCAATGAATTGACGATCTTTGAATGTCAGTAATCGAAAATATTTGTCTTCCAAGACTTATCTTAGTAGAATGTACCAATCCGAGACACTCTTGATAGTCATGAACTTTGACGGGTCTAACCTCCTTTTCAAGGAGAGTTTACATCTTCAAGGTAGTTATTAGAGCTAGTTGTCACCTAAAAGTCGATAATAGAACTCTTTAACTATACAACGAATCAGTGTCTCATGGGAATTGTCTATCAAGAGTCGATCAATTCCAAAGTGCGAGCTCTACCCTTACTATGCGATTTCGGTCAAAACTCATAAGCACATGTGGAGGGAGTATTTACGAAAATGCAAAACTCTCAAGGTGTTAGCAAAACATGTTTTTCATCATAAACATCTTGAGAGATTTTCAAGAAAAGGTTTTGTGGCAACATAGGATATTCATGGAGTTAAAAGGTGACTAAGTTTAGGAATAAACGTCCTATGATCCGCCAGAGCCAGAGGGATCTACCCAAGGACACCACAAATAGTTAGTATTTAGAAGTCGTTAGGTATGATTGAAAAAGGAGAAAATGAGAATCGGAGAAAGGAGTTGAAAAATTAAAAGAAAAGTTAAAGAAAAGGGTGAAAGAAATAGCTCTCCAAATTATTCAACTTAGGATGATAACACCGGTTCAATTCATATACTCTTGATTGTCACAAGATGACACAGTATTGAAGACAAAGTCGTCATGGACCCAAGGACGCAATGCACAAAACCTTCTAAGCCACTCAAGTTCTCTCAAAAGAGCTTGTTTCATTCTCACAGGGAACCCTACGTAATCTATCGACTCTCTCTTAGAGATTGTTGGTATTGAAGAAGGAGACCCTCTCCCTAGTCTCCGCTTAGGAAAATCAAAGCGCACTAATCGAGTCTAGAGCCATGAGATTCATCAAAGATCTCTTAGGAACACTAATATTTCATCACTTGTTGTTCAAACAATAAGAACACAAGTGATATAATTTGCAGTCCTACTCGGATCCTAGTAATCTGCTCGAACATTTATGAGGAATTCACAATTATGATCCTCGGTGATTGAATGGAAATTCGCCGTGGTCAACATCAAACGCCTCGACAAGAAGTCACTCGGTAATCCTCGTGGTTACGCTTAGTGTTCAGCGGTGGTCTCACACGGTCTCATCGTGGAGTGATACTCGGTATACTCCACTGCTCACAACGACAGAGTGAAGATATTGAGTACAGGGAAATTCTAGCAAGTATCCGATCTGAGATTCGTCAAAGATCATGCCAGCGAACTGGGATGTACTTGTACAAAATATTCAAACTCTTACGTCGGAAACTTTATTGCTAACTGTTTTATTGCTGGTACTCGTCACAGACCATAACCACCATCATTACCATCAACAGATCATTTCCACATGCTCATATATACATCAGAAAGAAATTCTCATCAAAGATCTAAGCAAAGAAAAGTTCAGCAAAATTTCTCTTCAAAGTCAGAAAATTAGAAAAGTCACAAGTCAAAGATTAGAGATAAAGAATGTAAACTTTACGTGTATGGATCACAACCTTCACAAGAAGTATGAGCATGTTGGAAAAAGACGTAAAAGCACCAGAAACAAAGATGTTGATAAAAGTCGGATTTCACAACTGATCACAACAACAAGAACAAAGAACAAAGATGCAAAGAATCAAAGACGTCACAAGCTATGAATGCCAAAGAAGTTCAAGATGTCGAACGACCTAAGCAAGACAACAAATGATGACCAACCCTTAGGGGGAGATTGTTAGGAACATGTTTTATTATGAAGTGTAGGTCATTTCATTTGTTATAGGTCGTTAATAAATATGGTTTATAAATGTTTGTAATTAGTTTCACAACTCATGTAGTAAGCCCATGAGCTGTGATAAAAGGTTCTTCTAGAACCAAGGGGAAACACCCCTATCTATGTAAACACTATAAATACCCCCTCCCTTGAAGGGAGAGGGTGTTGGTTCTAATTGCAATTATCATTTTCATTAATCCTTAATTAGTTCCTTCCACTTTCTCTCTCTAAAACTTTCTCTCTCTAGAATTACATATTGATTTGATAGAATGGTGACCTAACATCCTTTTACCCAAACTATCTATCTTGTACATCGATGCACCATATCGAATGTACTCCCTTGGCACCTTTAACTAATGCCTTCGACACGACCCTTCGACACCTTTCACTAATGCCTTCGGCTTGACCCTTTGGCACCTTTCACTAATTCCTTCCACTTGACCCTTCGGCACCTTTCACTAATGCCTTCAACATAACACTTCTAAGGAGGGAGGAAAGAACTATCAACAAGATAACTTCAGTAGTCTTGATGATGATAAAGCTTGGCAACTCATGGACTTGAGCTTGCACGACTTCAAGAGGTGGTGATCTTGCCTTTAAGAGTAGAGAATCACACAAACACAAAACTACATAGAAAGATCCTTTGGATATGAGGTTAGAGATGTTATAATACTAAGAGAGAGTATGTGTAAAAGGGGCTCACTTGGGGGATCCGTCCAGTGCAATCCAAGGGATCCGGCAAACTGGGTTGTACCAGTCCGGATTTTGGGTTGCAAACCGGGTCATGGGTTATGGGTATGAGCCTTGGGTACCCAACAAGATACAATGTATCTAGAAAATGGGTTATGGGTCTTAGGTCATGGTTCATGGATAATACCCAACATGATTTCATGCATGACGTCATGCAATGGGTCATGGGTTATGGATTAGCTCCATGGGTATGGGTCATGGGTCTTGGATATTACCCATCCTATTAATTAAACTAATACAACAAATGAATTATTACAACATTTTATGTGAATGACCAAATGTAAATACTTTACAAAGATAACATGTATTCTTATAATTTTACTTATGATAACTTTATATTTGTTATCAACAAAACACAAAGAGATCGCTAAATATCAATAAACGTTTTTACGGTTTATTTGTATTAACACATATTTTTAGGTTAATGACTAGCATGAACTTGTTTTCCTATGTTACAAGCATCACAAAAATGATGTTCGTATTTTAGTTTGGGTAGGTTTCTTACTAGTTCTTTGGATGATAGCGATTGAAGAAGTCGCATATTGGCGTGACCCAATCTTCGATGCCATAAGGTCGCAGTATCATCCATAGAGGTAAGACAAAGTTTGTCTTTTGGTTCATTACCGATTTTAATGACATAGACTTCATGTTTTCTAATGCCTCTTCCTATAGTAATACCATTTTTCAATATTTTACTACCGGTTTCACTAAAAAGTACGTTGTACTTTTTATCATATATTTGTCCTATACTTAGTAGATTGAAGTTTAGGTTTTCTACGTGACATATATCGTTAATGGTTAAGGATTTGTTGGGATTTAGAAAATCTATGTTGAAGTGTCGGTCACCCCAACAATAGTCTAGCATATGTTAGCTCGTAGACATTACATTATTTATTGTTATTAGCTTAGTTTAGTAACACGTGGAGGACGGACGGGTTTTTACCCACTGTATGCCTGATCCACAGCCCGTAGGTGGCGTTTAGTAGTTTGTATAAATACCCCTTCCCACTAATGGAAGGGTTGGTGGTTTTCATTTTAATAAACACACACTAGGTGTTTCTCTCTCTAGAAAACTTCCCTCTCTACTCTTTCTCTCTCTAAAGATGGCTAACTTGTTCTTCCATAATCCTAAACCACCCGAATCATATGAACAACATAAATTATGATCCTAAAATTGGTATCAGAGCCAAGGCTTTGTTGTTTATTTTGATTTATGTGGTCCAATTCATGTTATAGTGCGGTTCTTATGCGGTTTGATACACGGTTTTGTACTATGCTTTGATGCTGTTTGATGCAGTTTTATTGATTTTTTATGCTGATTTTGAATCTGGTGTTAAGTTGGTTACTGTTTTTGTAGTCGTTTACTGGTTTTAGATTGAAGTGGTCAAACTGTATTTTAACAAGTCTTAGAACAAGTTTTATATCAGGTTTTAAAACAATTTTGGTGGTCAAATAATTTTTATGGGTAAACTGTTTCTGTTAACAGTTTTGTGGGGTTGGTTACTGTTTTTGTAGTCGTTTACTGGTTTTAGATTGAAGTGGTCAAACTGTATTTTAACAAGTATTAGAACAAGTTTTATATCAGGTTTTAAAACAATTTTGGTGGTCAAATAATTTTTATGGGTAAACTGTTTCTGTTAACAGTTTTGTGGTCATAAAGGTTCAATCATCTTTGGTCAAAACTTCCTTGTGGTTAACTGTTTCTGTAAGCAACTTTTCTGCAGTTTTTCTGGGTTGGTACATGTGTTCTTGACTGTGGTTTATGCCAAACAGTGATATTCTTCACTGCGTTTTTGCCTCAGTTCTTGACTGCGGTTTGATGAGAGAGAAAACGAGTCTGCGTTAAGTAAGACTGCGGTTTGACTCTGAAATGACTGCGAGTTGACCAATTCAATGCGGTTTGACACTGAAACCACTGTGTTTTGAAAACAGAATGGACTGCTGTGGTTTGACACAGAAAGGACAGCGTGTTGACCGATCAAATGCGTTTTAACCAGTCAACTACATTTTGACCGGTCAACTGCGTTTTGACCCATGGAAGTTGCGACTTGACAATAAAAGATGAAGATTAATGTTGCGTTTTGTTGACCTCTACCAACATATGCAAGAACTTACTACGTTTTGACCATGACCTCAAAACTATATTACTAGTAACTCATGTGACCTCAGTGTAAAACATCATCAATCAATGTACAACTGATATCAAATTGAAAAGAAGCTACATCAACAGATTCGACTCTTAACATCAACTCCGACCAAAAACAAACCATCTTCAACAAATCCAACATCTCAATCCTAATCCCCTCGACTCAAGCAACATCAGTAATCTCATTCTACAACTAACGAGACTATATGAATAAAATAAAAACATCAAACGAGATCTCAGAAGTGTTCCATTTTTTTTATCTCCTATAAGATTAATAGTGGAACATAAATCATCATCGATTATCTCTTTTTGAAGATTAATCTCCATTTCATATCCGAACATTTAAAGAGAAACAATATAACAAATCTTTTAATTGTTTTCTTTGGTTCGTTCAACTCAAGAAAATTAATTGAAACCTTACCCGAGACCACAATTGATCTTGAAGATGATTCATGAATAGTGAGGCTCAAAGGCATCCCTGTGGCGAGCTCTAACGAATCTGAACAACTAAGAATGTGCTCGTATGATTGTTTGATTTGTATTATGTGTAAGGAATGAGATGAGAGATCGATTGTTATTGTAAAACCATTGGGTTACATGTAATTTTTATGAGTGAAAGGGCGTTTTCCTTCTTCTCAGATCTGAAGATTTGGGTGCGTTTTGATATGAGAGAGAGAAGTGGGAGGCGGATGATTGTGATATTATGTTTAGGGTTAAGAATCTGATTTTTAGGTCGTTACATAAAATAAATGTGTGTGAAACGATTTTTACTCTTTAACCGGATATGGGACTTGATGAATTTGGGCTTTCAATCCAAAGTAATGGACAGCGGGCTATATTGTAACTAATGAAATTGGGTCGTACGGTTTGGTGTAGTACGGTTTGGGTAACATGTTTGATTAGTAGTTATTTGGAAGTTTATAACCAATATGGTTGGGTCGGAGTAGTATGATTTGGAGTAGTGTGGGCTGTGATTTGGGCGGTTTGTGATTTGGATCTGGTTTGTATAGACTGAATATGTTATATGGCTTGATATGATTGGTATATTAGATGTAAATGGTTGGATATCCAATTTTAAAATTTTGGATATAAGCGTTTGATTATACTTGATGCTTACACGAGTGGTATTTTGGTTTTATGAATCTTCACGGGGATACACGTTCAAGGCAAATGTGTGTTTAGGACAAAGGTTTATTACCGGCTATTTTGTGATTGGACTTGGATCGGATATGTCATAAAGTTGTGTGGACCAATTTGATTTAATGGGCTTTTAACCGGATATGTTATGGGCTTTGCATCCGTTTTGGGTTGGGGCAAAAAAAAAACATTGTGGACTAATTGCTATTTGATGGGTTGATCTAACTGGTTGACTACGGGGTTGTTTGTGTTCGGTATTTATTATTTGGATTTGAAGTGAGGTTTTCCGGGCACATGTACTTATTTCGTCTTCTTTCTTTCTTCCTTTCCGCGAAGATGACTTGTTTGGGCATATATTGAGTGGGATGAAGACTTGGCTATCTAGTTACTTTTGTGATTCTTTCTCGCTTAACCCATAAAATAGCTATCACTTTCGGTGTCTCACGTAGTTGAGGATACGTCAAGAGGTTTTGTACATTGGTTACACCATTCTTACTCACAAGGATAGTACAAGCTTAAGTAACAAACCTAGGAAATTCTACTTCATGTTCAAGTTTGGTATATCGGGTTTACTTCACCAAGTGGTCACTGCAATAGCCGACTGAATTTGAGGATGATATGTTAACCAAAGAGCTTACGGGTAGAGATGTGATCAGCAATTCTCATGGGATATTCGATGCCACAGAATGTCAATGATACTTCACAGTCTAAGCAAAATCTTTTAAGAATCTTTAGTGTCATTCATGATTTTTCAAGATGTTTGCTTATGATAAGAACTTCTCGTGTAAATGGTCGTACACGTCAATGATGCTTCCGAAAGTCCGAAACCATCATGGGGGAGAAATGTGTACTTTGATGTTATAAGGTCAACCTCCAGGGGGAAGTAGTGCATAACTGCATACTACTTTACTTAGTATGGTTTGTGAAGTATTCTACATTTGGGAGAAGAATTGTTGATGACTTTTGGCATGTTCCCAAAAACATAAACTCACCGAAACCAAATTCGTCATAACACATTCAATCTGTCATTGCTTACGGTTTAGTCTTGGTTTGTAAAATCCCGCTAAAGAATCTATTTCTCGGTTTAAATCATAGATTTGTAAAATCCCGTGACAATGGAACCATCCTGGAGAATGAAAAGTGCATTTCCAGATCTATCTCTCGGTTTATTCTTGGTTTTGTAAAATCCCGCTAAAGAAACTATTTCTCGGTTTAAATCATAGAATTGTAAAATCCCGTGATGATGGAACCATCCTGGAGAAATGAAAGTGTATTTCTGGATCTTATTTGATTCTGGTGCTACGGTTTCAAAATTCGAAGAAGGGATAAAGTGTGTACTTCATGTCTTGGATGATTGTTTGGATATTCTTCATGGCAGTTTGGTTAACACTAAGTTTTACGGTATTATGTATGTTTGACTAAGGTCGGGATAAAACCATTATCAATCTGGGCACTTAAACCAGAAGATGTGACTATTGCGTTAATTCATTATTATTTATTTGAGGTTGAAGTGAAATTTCACGGGTGAGTGTACTTAGTATCTGAAGATATCGGGGACGGTTGGATGAAGATTCTTCGAGATCCTTGTTCGAGCTTTTAACATATACAATGACTAAGACTATGAAATCTAGTTATTTTTGGGCGATTCTTCCTTTATACTACCACAAAATAACTATCACTTTAAGGAGTTACATTGTAGTGCTCAGTGTCACACAAAGTTGTGGATTTTCAAGAGGTGATGTACGTCTTATACTTGATGGTTGGTTGGGTGAAGAGTATAGAGTACTTAGGGATTCAAAGTTGCATGAACTCTTTGCACCGCTCTTAGTCACACATTTGTGTAAGCTTAAGTCACAAGTTCGGGTTATTTTGCTTCAGGTGTCAAATTCATCATATTGGGTGTTTCTCCATCAGTAGTCACGACAAAGAGCCGACTGAATGATAATGGGGTTGGTAACAAGTTAGCTATGAGAAGTAGAAAAGAGAGAGATGACGTTTAAATACTTCAATTCAAGCCTCGTTTATTAAAGAAAAGAAAGGTGTACGCTTCAGTGCGCTTTATCTTCGAAAGAAGAGAAATCTTCTTGTTTATGACCATTCTCATCAACACGCTTCATGCTTTTACCATTGATTGTATTCTTATTTCACTTGCTCAATCAAAATTGGCAATGGCGACATCATATGCAATCTTTGCAGGGGAAAAGTGTGAATAAACTACATCGTGGCGATTTCACTTGTCCAATCAAGAATGGAAACTTCGTATGCAATTCTTGAGTGGGGAGAAGTGTGAAAATACTGCATGTTGATTGACATCTGAGAATAAATGGTCATACGGCTCCAAACTCATGTAAGAATCGAGCTTCTTTCTATCGGGTTATCTTAGCATGTATTTTCTACTAAGAGCCATTGGTTGACATCTTCTCACGGGCTGATATGATTAATGATAAAGTGCTTCCAGTTAATGCTTCACGTACACATCATTATGATGATTCCAATAAATCGTAATCATCGTGGGGGAGAGAATGTGTACACCAAGGACATACAACAAGTTCACCTGATCGGGTTTAATGACTTATGAAACGATTTGTGTCGAAGATTGGTTGATTCTGTATCTCTTCGTGTCTTATTCTCCGTACTTCTACATTATCCACCTTCACCTATCTCGGGCAACAAATCCAATATTATCAGTGTTCCAACTTGTTAGTTTAATGTTACAATTCCATGCGTACGTTACGGGGTGATTTGCTATATGGAAGATAACTGGAATGCATTTGGTGAAATGAAGATGTTGACATTCTGTTCCCCAAACGGACAATCTTGAAGAAGGTCGAGTCTACAGTCTGTTCTACATTTTCCGCTGCGTGTTAGAAGACTAAAGACGACTTGCATTTAATTATCTAGAGACTTCTTCATATTCCGGACATTCATCAAAAAGACTGTCAGTTTAGGGGAGAGCACTAATTAGGGGAGAGTGAAATCATGATTTAATCCTGAATTAGATTTGCTCACATTGTTCTTCAGCAAGTTGATTCTCACAAGATTTCAAGTGTTCTTCTTAAAAGATTTCAAGTATATGGGTTTATAATGTGTTGTTGATTCTGAGGTATCAAAACTAGCAAGGGGGAAGGAGACATACATCTAAACGCACAACGAGTACACGTGATGAACTTAATAAGGTTTTAAAATGTACCTTTTTAAAGGGTCGTTTAAGCCCTTATTTGATCACTTTTGTATCTGTTATTACTTAATATCGTTCCTTTTCACTTTTTAGGTCTCTTGAAAGCAAATTACTGGAATGGCACTTATTTGGACGAAAAGGCGCAGGATATCTGAAGAAAATAGCCAAAGTCAAGAATCGAGACACTCAAGTTCTTTGAAACACAAGGGACGGCGTCAGTGTTATCTCGCGACGCCGTCGAGCACATGTTGTGACGATATCAAGAGCCAAATTGCTTATTTTCAAGTGACGGTGTCGGGCTTTAAAAGAGTAGGTCGTCGCAATTCGGACGGCCCATATTTGATCCGACGGCGTCGGAGGTGAAGAGACGGCGTCACAAGCATAAAGTGACGCCGTCGCAAGACTAACGTGGCCAAGACGTAACCCTAATGAATGGCGACCACGGCGTCACAAATCATAAGGTGACGCCGTCGCGAATGTAATCTTATATATAGAATCCGAATTTTTAGTTTTCATAGTGTAGTCTTTTGGAGTAAAACCTAAACCGAACCAAGGTCGTCTTGTACAAGATTTTAGGGTTCTAAACCCTATCTTACACCAAGATAAGTGTTTTACTTCATTAATTCAATTATGTCTTCAATTATTTGTGTGTATGCTTGCATGTTCTCCATGTCCGCTAATTTACTTGTGTGTTTGCTTAGGGTATATGAAACTTAACTATTGAATATTGATTGGTTGTCTCGTATCTTAATTGTTAATGATCTAGTAATACGATAGGTCATTCATTGTGTAGTTAATGCTTGATTAATCTTTGTGATCCTTAGACTATAACACCTAGAGTAACTGTAGGCTAAACCATCCAAAGAGTACCTTAGAGTTAGAGTTTATAAATCCTAGAGATTTTGTAGATGAGACCCTTTGGTAGTTTCAAAGAGTTAGGATAAGCATACCCTACGACCTTAGACACACAACGCGATTAAGAATAAGGGCGTGACAATTCAACCATCAATAGGAGATAATTAAGGAGTAATAAAACCTAAGTAAACACATCTTTAAATCATCATCTGAGCACACAATAATTAGACATAGACTACCCTCACCTTAGTTAATTAGATAATTAGATAGTAGAGTAATCGGTGAAATACCAACCCCCAAATCCAAACCCGAGATTCGTACTTTTCCATTTCCTAAAAACATAAAAGATAAAAATAATCTTCCTCAACCCCAACCTTAGCGTAGTAACTCCTCACTAGCATTCCTATTCCCCAGAGAACGATATCAATTCCCGTGGCTTACCCTAATACTACACTACAACGATTAGGTTCAGTGACTAGGGTGTTGAAAAACTTGCTCGATGAAAAGGAAGTTCCTTTGACCCGAAACGACGCGTGTAGCGTTATCAAGTTTTTGGCGCCACTGCCGGGGAATAGAATAGCTAGTTAGTAGTCCACCTCGTTTAGGTTTCTTTACTTGATTCCTATCAAGTAAACTTTTTTTTTCATTTTTTAGCTTCCTTGTAGTCTATCCCCCTTCTTTGTGTTTGTGTTCGTAAAACCCTTTTCATTTGTCGCTATGGCAAGTGAAATTGCATTTAAATCATTAACAAATGAGGAACAATTGAATTTTGCAGATTGGATTAGTTTTTATTGTTCTAATGAATTTGTGAGTGAGCTTAGAGATATCCAAAAGGAGACGGGTGTAAGGTTGGATGGGTTTGATAAATTTTGTGCTTGTGTGGCTTCTATTCAACGATCATTGTTAGAATCAACTCCTTTTAGTGAAACCCTCTGGAAAATTTTTGAGAAAAGCCTCCTAAGTATAAACCGTCAGTTGTCACAACTTGAGGAAATGGATGAGGAGGATTTATCTAACCTTAGGCATCATGATCAAAAAGACCTAGTTTTTAAGAACATGGAACCTAAACCCGAACAAGATTGTGAGATGGTTAGAGTTGAAACATATGACACACATGAGGAATCCTTTAGGAAAATAGAACATAGTAGTCAAGTTTTTTAGAACAATTCTTATGAATCGGACCAAGAATTTGAAATGGCTAAAGAAGGATTTGAGATACTTAGGAGTGTATTTGGGTTAGATCATACTAAAACACATGATGAATATTTAGGAGATCTAGATATAATGGAGAATAAGGTGGAAACTCCAAGCCCACAAGCCCTACCATCACTTGAGGAACACACATCGCCTATAACTTACCCGGAAGAAGTAGAAGAGACTATAGGAACCCCGATTGATAGAGAACCTTTGGACCAAACGCCACTAGAGAATGTAGGTTTAGATGCTTGTTTTCATGACCTCTCTCTTAGTCCTAGGGTAGTTCCTAATTTTGATGAACCGGAGCCTCAACCAAAAACCTTACCCAATTTTCCGTCTTTAGATGTGAATATTGGAATTGAATTAGGCCCCAATCCACCCATCAAAATAGATAGTCCGGGTAGTTGCTTGATAAAGGTGGTAGACTCTAGGCCATGTAGAGTGGAAGCTAATATAGGAGTAACCTATGACCTTACACACTTATATCACCCATTCATGGTTGATGACAAGAAAAATTATGGGTTTAAACCGGGTTTATTAGGTCAAGATGGATCCTTAACTAAGAATCTTTTGAAGTTGATAGAAGATGATCCATTTTAGGAGAGAGATTTGATTCACCCGCTACGAATAGAATTAGGTAAGGTTATAATGAATGGAGCACACTCCTTTGAGCATATAAATCACCCATCACCTTTCCTCACGTAGCAAATTTCCACCATAAGGGTGTATATCGCTACTATCACCCGCACTTAAGCTTAAGTGTAGGGAAAACCTCCCCTTTATCCGTTAAATAAGGGTAGAGTCAAGCTCGTGACTCGAACAAAAACAAGCGCTTCTTGGGAGGCAACCCATGTGTATTTGTTTTTCATTTTCATTTGTATGTCGTATATCTTTTATTGGTTGCTTATTCTCATGTTTAAATTTGTAAAAATGCTTTATTTTGTTTTTAATCTTAATTACATATAAAGGTATTTTACATAAGGGATAAGTGTAGGGAGGATTACACACGTTTTCAAAAGAAACGTAAACATGAGAATTTCAATTAATCAAAAGATATACATGTGTGTTTGTTCGAGTCAAATGCTTGTATCAAGTCATAATGGATGTTCTCGAAATTTTTCCAGATTTTAAAGATGTAAATTTTCCGTAATTTTTCCGAAAATCGAGACCGCTTTTTGTCAGATAACTGACGGCGTCAGATCGCAATCGACGACGTCGGGAAGGAGTAAAACAACTCGATTACTTTTTCTCGTTTTCTAAGCTACTTATAAATTTTGGAATTTTCCGGTCTTAATTTTCCGTAAATTCAGTAAACATCCATTCCACAAGTATTATATCCTAGTTTAGTAGAGTCTTATATATATTATTACCGCCGATTTTACGAGAAAGTTTCGTTTGTTTTCTTCAAGTGCAGGTTTTATTTATCGAAGAAGATACATAAGGTTGGAAGGAGCTTTTCACGCATACATTCTTCTTGGAAAGGATTTAACCAATACTTCACAACACGGATCCTACCGAGCTAATCGGGGAGTATTAGTTTCTTCGCTTTTAATTACCTTCTATTATCATAACTTTGATATTTTGGGAACATTGGGGACAATGTTCGGTTTAAGTGTAGGAGGGAAAATAAACGGAACTTTGAAACTATGCTTATCCTTGATTATTTGCTTTGTCCAATTGTATTTGTGTAATAAACCATGAGAAAATGTCGGTTAGAGTAATTTTGGCAACAAATTTAAAATTTTCATGACATATAGGGTGGGCCATTAGTCTTAATAAAGCGTCTCACGGATAGGAAGTTACATGACTAGCACAAAACCCTTTACCACCTAAATTCCACCAAAATGTGAGGATCACCTTAGATTAGTAGGAATTAAAGCATTCATCTTTAATGCTTAGTGTGTGAACCGTAGTATAATAGATTCTAGAACTTGTTTTGTGATGCATCCCGAGATCGCTAGTAAGACTACACTTGTGTAGTTAGGAATAACTAAATGATAAGAGGCATTAGGATAACCCTTGTTTGATACCGTAATATAATTGCTTCTTCCACATCGGTTGAGTAATTCCCCACACCTCTGCGTTTTACTCATCTTTAGTACACGATACCCTAGTTAACCCCTCGAGCCTATCCTTTCAGCGGTTCTCGTGATGTTTGGTTTTCGGAATATCAATGAAAACATTGTTTGCACCCACCCCCAATTGTACACCCAAATCGCCTTAGCCTACCTTGTATGCACTCACTTTTAGTGCATTATTGTTATCACCCTAAAAACCCTTAGTTCAATTATCTAGTTGCTTCCATAAGTTGCTAAGTCGAGTCATATCCTTTGTATACAGTTTTGGGACGATTGGGACTCATGGGAAAAGTTAAAGTTTATGAAATAACGGGAAGGGAATGTTAAATTCAAATTCCCTTTATTTGCGTAATAATGTACTCCAAGTGTTTTAATCTTTTCAATTCGGGTCAAATTAGTGTTAGAGTAATAAAAACTCAAGTGTAGGGATGTGCTTATAAATCCCTTTCACATTGATGTTACCATAGAGGATGGTAGAGTAAAAGTGTATGAAAAAAAAATAGAAAAAGAGAAAAAGAAAAAAAATAGAGTGTTGAAAAAAAAACATACGGGCTACCATCCTACATCTATCTTTAATGTATGTTTGTTTGTTTCAGTTATCTAGAATTTAGAGTGTCGAGTCTTGGCTTAGCAACGCCATTCTTCGTATGCTTGTAGCATAAAGATTTTTGACTTGCCACCACTAAATAGCATATCCCACCAAAACCCTTTGTTTCCCTACCGTAAGCCTAACATTACAACCCTTTAAAAGACCTCTTTGATAGTCTTTCCTAGGTTCTTACGCCAAAGCGATGGAGGTTTGATCTATTCTCAAGCCTATGGTAATCTATGTACTAGGACCGGTTAATGAGTGTTTGTCTTCCATTTCCAACTTGTTATATTTCATATACACCCGAGAGATGTGAGTACCCAAACACCCCATGTGAGGTGCTAGTATGTAATTTCGTGCTTGTTATGACTTTCATGGGCTTATATGTGTTGTGGATTGTTCTAAACCAATGGTTCATGACCCCAACTTATAAATTAATTCATTAAAGCACATTTGCTTGAGGACAAGCAAATACCAAGTGTAGGGATATTTGATAAGGTTTAAAATGTACCTTTTTAAGCGGGTCGTTTAAGCCCTTATTTGATCACTTTGTATCCGTTATTACTTAATATCGCTCCTTTTCACTTTTAGGTCTCTTGAAGGCAAATTGTCGGAATGGCACTTATTTGGACGTAAAGGCGGATATCTGAAGAAAATGGCCAAAGTCAAGAATCGAGACACTCAAGTCGTTGAAACACAAGGGATCAGGCGTCGGTGTTATCTGCGACGTCCGTCGAGCACATGTTGTGACGATACAAGAGCCAAATTGCTTATTTTCAAGTGACGGTGTCGGGCTTTAAAAGAGTAGGTCGTCGCAATTCGACGGCCTAGATATGATCCAGACGGCGTCGAGGTGAAGAGACGGCGTCACAAGCATAAAGTGGCCCGTCGCAAGACTAACGTGGCCAAGAGGAAACCCTAATGACGGCAACCCAACGGCGTCACAAATAATAAGGTGACGCCGTCGCGAATGTAATCTTATATAGAATCCAATTTTTCGGTTTTGAGTGTAGTCTTTTGGAGTAAAAACCTAAACCGAACCAAGGCTGTCTTGTACAGTATTTTAGGGTTTTAAACCCTATCTTACACCAAGATAAGTGTTTTACTTCATTAATTCAATTATGTCTTCAATTATTTATGTGTATGCTTGCATGTTCTCTATGTCCAGCTAATTTACTTGTGTGTTTGCTTAGGGTATATGAAACTTAACTATTAAATATTGATTGGTTGTCTCTTATCTTAATTGTTAATGATCTAGTAATGCGATAGGTCATTCGTTGTGTAGTTAATGCTTGATTAATCTTTATGAACCTTAGACTATAACACCTAGAGTAGTTGTAGGCTAAACCATCCAAAGAGTACCTTAGAGTTAGAGTTTATAAATCCTAGAGATTTTGTAGACGAGACCCTTTGGTAGTTTCAAAGAGTTAGGGATAAACGCATACCCTACGACCTTAGACACACAACGCGATTAAGAATAAGGACGTGACAATTCAACCATCAATAGGAGATAATTAAGGAGTAATAAAACCTAAGTAAACACATCTTTAAATCATCATACGAGCACACAATAATTAGACATAGACTACCTCACCTTAGTTAATTAGATAATTAGATAGTAGAGTAATCGGTAGAAATACCAACCCCCCAATCCAAACCCCGAGATTCGTACTTTTCCATTTCCTAAAAACCTAAAAGATAAAAATAATCTTCCTCAACCCCAACCTTAGCGTAGTAACTCCTCACTAGCATTCATATTCCCCAGAGAACGATATCAATTCCCGTGGCTTACCCTAATACTACACTACAACGATTAGGTTCACTGCCTAGGGTGTTGAAAAACTTGCCCGACGAAAAGGAAGTTCCTTTGACAACGACGCGTGTAGCGTTATCAGAACTTAATACTTCTACTTGATTGAATTTATTCTGGGAAAGACAAAGGTCATAAACGCAGAGAAACTCAGTATGTAACTCGTGGCTTTTAGTGTTATTATTCCAACTACGTGGGGGAAGAGATGTAAGAGACAGTTTCTGATGATAAAAGAGGTACACAAGTATGTGATGGTATTTGTGTACTTCGGGTTCTTGAGCTTTATACACAATCATCAGGGAAGATAAATGTGTACATCGGGGACGCACAACAGATTCACGTGATCGAGCTTAATCATACATTCTGGAATTGATATCCGCAGAGATGATCAGTGATTCAATCTGCTACTTCGGTGTTATCGGTTATTCTTTCTTTAGGTATATGTGTATTCGGGTTCTTGAGCTTTATACAATGAGACTGACTGCATCACTTCAACTACCTGGGGGAAGTGGTCTCTTGACACTTTTGGTATGCATCACTTCGGACTTCAGTGGAAAGAAATGTGAGAAGATTTATTCAAGCGTGAGATGATACGTTGTTTTTCTATTTGATGATACCCCGAACGGAGAATCACGATGATCATTCTTAAAAGGAGCAACAAAATCAATGATATGGTGTGCTCCGTTGTGCACCTGGCTAACACAAACTTGAAAGAGAGCTTTGAAACTGCTCAACAAGAAGATTTTCGGTTTGGGGAGAAGCTACCAAAGTCTCACTTTTTGAAGGCTCATGTTCTAACGATGATTCAGGAGCCTCGAAAGCTTTGGTGGTGAAAGTTTAAGAGATGATGATTTCTATCTTCTACAACGTGCTGAACGATTCCCATCTCTCGGTGCTCATATCATCATCTTCTTAAATTATATCATCTTCTTTGTAAATATTTTTCAATAACCAAAATACAAAATTATAAAACCTAAAAAAATAAAATAGAAAAATATAAAATCAACAAAAATCCATAAAAATCATAAAATTTGAAAATACCAAAAATATTGTTTTTCCCAAGGCATGTCCTCTGGTATCGATAACATCTACAGTATTAGAAATGTCATTCAATAATGGCACGGGACTTTAGATGAAGTTCGAGCAAAAGGTGTAAATATTTTCAAAACATGTCTCAAACTATGGCTTGCAGTTATTTCAGACTAGGGCTGAGCATCGGTCCAAAACGGACCTGACTCGAACCGACAAAACCGAAAACCGAAATTCATGAAAAACCTAAACCGAAATCGAACCGATGGGCCATCGGGTCGATTCGGTTTTGTGTCAGGCCGTCGGTTCGGTTCGGTTTAGGTGTATTTAGGTATGTTTTTGTCAGTTTTGGGCCGAATCGAACAGACCCAAAACCGAAAACATGTAACACATGAAACCGAAACTGAACCGACGGGCTGTCGGGTCGGCTCGGTTTTTGTCGGTCCGGTTCTGTTTTGGACCTTTGATGCTCTGTCGTATTTCGGACTGTAACCCGCGCTTAAACAATGGCTTACTGTCATTTCAGGCAGTAAACCGGGCTTAAAATAACGGCTTGCAGTTATTTCAGACTGTAACCCGTTCTTCAAAATAAAGGTTTGCTATTATTTCAGATATGCAACCCGTTTTTCAAAAAGGGAAAGTGCTACGCTTAATCGATTTTATTAAATTCGTGCACTTATCCTAAAACTTAATGAGGAAAGCACGTCGGCAAAAAGACGGCTATTCCTACACAAATATTTTTCTTTCTAAAATTCGTCAGAAAAATATTTGTTGTGTTTCAAAAATGGTGGAAAATGAGTTGTTTGAAAAATCAATCAGAATTGGAGTTTTCATAAAATTTGGAAACTCAATCAATGACTACAGCGTTTGTAAACTTTTCATAAAATAAGTCATTGATTGAGGGGGAGAATGTTTCAAATTTATATCATCTAACGGGCTTATTTAATCATCCTATATACTTAACTGAAAAAGGTGTTTGCCAACTTTGAATGGCTAGGAGCCTAAGATATGATTGTTAGAATTAGATAATTCGAGTTTGATATTCACACATAATTCCCATGCCTTTATATGATCTGATTGAATGATTTTCTATGTTGGATTGACTTTTATTAGTCGATTGCTGTTTGGGTGTTGTCGACCACCATATATATGTATGTATGTTTATTTGTGTTGACTAATGTATGCAGATATCATGGTCTATAAGAATGTTCCCGCTCCGGCTCTCACAAAAGTGGATGATTGGGTGCCGATTGGAAAGTACAACTATATCTTGTCGACAAAAGAAGAAACGGAACTTAATCAGATCTCTGTGGATATTTTTTTGTTATATACAACTTCAGAGGTCTCACTGCATCAGCAGATGGTTTCTTCCATCCTTACAGCAACAACTGAAGCAGCTTCTGTTTCTCCACCACCTAACGTATCTTTATGCAAAAAAAATTGTTTGAAAATAAATCAGACTCTAATTTTTGAAAATCAACCGGACTCCATTTTGTCAAAACATAAGTCACTCAATTAACGACTATGGTTATCGATTGAGGGGAGAGTGATTTCAAATTAAATATTTTCAAACAATATTTCATCTAATGAGTCCATTTGTACGATATGAAGTGGTGATCTAAAGAATTAATGTTATGTGTCATGGTATGATTGTTTTTCGTTAAACTTAAAAGATCTTTCAAAATGAAAATTTTTATTATACTTAAAGATCTCTTAAAATTATCATACATGACACTAGCAATCTTTAATGACAAAAATTGGTCCTTATCAGTTAATTTCAAAATTAAGCCACGTCTTTCCCCAAAATTTTCTAAATAATTTAAATCAATTGGGAACACAAATCTCAAAAGGTTTGAAATTTTTGATCTGGGGAGAGGTCGTGATTTATATCTCAAATCTGATAAAATGGTGATTGTTTTAGTCTTTTAAAGGCACTCCTTCCTCCATGTGCCAAACGATTTCAGATACACGATGCATATGTTAAGGGGGAGCATTTATCCAAAAATCCAGAAGAGCATTTAATGTGGCCTGATTAAGAACCACATTTTCTCCCCATGTTTTCTAAACATATTTAAATCACTTGGGATCCAAAATCTTCAAAGGGTTTGATAGTTTTGATCGGGGGAGAGAATGTGATTTAAATATGAAATCTGATAAAAGGTGATTGTTTTGATTCAAAAGTGCAGGCTGCTCTCCTATATGTGCTAAACGTTTTCATTAATTGATGCACATATTGAGGGAAAGCTTTTCAAAAGATAATAAACTATCGAGGTACAAAGGCTTCAATGTTTTAACATAAGTACCTTGATTGATTTTAAAATGGTTTCTCTATGGCAAGTGTGATCGTGGAAGTACTTCAAAGGCCTCCTTCCTCTATGTGCTAAATGATTTCAAATAAACAATGCACATATTGAGGGGGAGCATTTGCAAAAAATCAAATGGCTTTTCTATGGAAATTGTGATCAAGGAAATACTTAAAAGTCCTCTTTCCTCCATGTGCTGAACCATTTCAAAATCACATCGCACATGTTGAAAGGGAGTATTTATAAAATTGATCAAAACAACTAAGGTACAAAATTCTTTGATATTATATCACAAGTACCTTGATTGATTTTCCTAATGATTTTTCAATTGGTTTCAAGGAGGAAAGAACTATACCACAAGACCGACCATTTTACTTTATGCATTGGAGTTATAAGGATGGTAAGGTTAGTATTCGTTCCCACGATCCCGCCAGAACCGGAGGGATCTACCCAGGGACAATCCACTAGTTAGTGTAGAAGTCCTTAGGTATGATGAAAAAGGAAAAAGTGAGAATAAGGAAGAGTGCCGATCGAGAAAGAGCTAGAACTGGAATAAACCCAAAAGGTTCTAGTGATGAAGTCTCGGTAAGCACTGAAGGGGTTGAAGAATGAAAAAGAAATGTAAAGTGAAAAGGGTGAAAAGAAATAGCCCTCCAATAATTCAACCTTAGGGCAAAACTCGGGTTCAATACATATGCTATTGGTGGTTACTAAGGTAACGCCAGTATTGAAGACAAGACGTCATGAACCCAGTGACGCACTGCACCAAACTTCCCAAGCTACTCAAGTTCTCTTAAAAGGACTTGTTTCATTCTCACGGGGAACCTACATAATTTATTGACTTTCTCTTAGAGATTGTTGATATTGAAGAAGGAGACCCTCTCCCTAGTCTTCGAATAGGAAACCAAAATGCACTATTGAGTCTAGAGCCAAGAGATCATCACAATAAATCTCACTATGACACACAATTTATGAAGACTTATTGTTTCACACAATGTGGAAAGTGAGATTATATATTGAGAGTCCTATGCATTATCCTTGTGATATTGCCAGAATATCCGAGTGATATGTAAAGTATTTCACGATGAAGATGGAAATCCTTCTAGAGCCTACATCAAACAAGCTCTTGGTGGGTGACATGTGAGATCTTTTCAAAAGATCAAGCTTGTGACAACTAGATAGAAACAATGGGGCGATTCACTATTGAATCAACCTTGGGCCAGGAAATGGATTGACGAATACTTTTGAAAAACCTTTTGATGTGCGCTACATTCTTTTCTCTAGCACATCGTCTGTGTATTAATTTTTTAAATACAAAAGAGTATTTATGATTGAAAATTGATCTTTCTCATAAAACCTTCGCCGTATTGCAAAACTCTTTCTCTTAAGCAATACGCGATTGTTTTTCAAATCAATTTTTCATCAATCAGTGAATCTCAATTCGCTGGTTCACTCACTCCGTGTTTTCCACTTTGGGACGATACGGTTTGAGAACAACTAGATCAAGTGCAAACCCCGTCAAGGAGATTCTTAGGAATTATACCGATCACAAAAGATTTATATCGATCAACGGGAACCGTGGTTCTTGCAACCCTATTCAACTAAAGTGAACAAAGACACTTTCGTGTTTTATTGATAAGCGTTGTTTGCGGGAACATTAGGCGGTTGCGGTGATCGATATTGAGAAGTCAATTCATAACCGCATGCTCACATCACACACTCCTAATTGAAGAAAATCATGACAATCAAAGACGTACAACAATGCTTCCGCTACTCTGATGAAAAGATGTCATGATCCAGAAAGTGTAAGCATGTCGGTCCAAAAGTCACAACATCACATGAAGGCAATACAACAAAGGATGATTCAGAGATTTGTTGTGGCTGATGATCTTGAAGAAAGCTCAAAGATCACCAAGTTGTGGATCAGTTCAAAGACCTCCACTGAAAGTACAAATCATTCGGACTTTGAAGAATCACTACTAAACCAAAAAGATTGCAGAAGTGAAGAATTGAAGTCTACGAGCTCAAGCATGAAGTCAACAATAGAATGCTAGGACACAAAATGTAATTCATGGGATGACCTCCCTTAGGGGGAGATTGTTGGGATTTAGAAAATCCATGTTGAAGTGTAGGTCACCCCAACAATAGTCTAGCATATGTTAGCTCGTAGACATTACGTTATTTATTAGTTATTAGCTTAGTTTAGTAACACCGTGGAGGACGACAGTCTTTACCCCTCGTATGCACGATCCACGACCGCAGTGACGTTTAGTAGTTTGTATAAATACCCCTTCCCACTAAGGGAAGGGTTGGTGGTTTTCATTTTAATAAACATACACTAGGTGTTTCTCTCTCTAGAAAACTTTCTTCTCTACTCTTTTTCTCTCTAAAGATGGCTAACTTGTTCTTCCATAATCCTAGACCACCTGAATCATATGAAAAACATAAATAATGATCCTACATGATTTGTGAGAGATTGTACCTTTACCGATGATTTTGCTCTTGCTATTACCAAACACCACATTTCCTCCATTGAAGGATTCGTACATGGAAAACAAATCTTTATTACCGGTCGTATGCCTCGTGCACCCGCTATCCTTGATCCATTCGTCCGGATCTAAGTCAACCTTTAGGCACACCTAAGAAAACAATTAACTCAAAAGTTTGGTCCTCATTTGTTCATGGGTCCATTTGTGTTATACATTTCATTCATATGAGGCATATACGAAAAAGGTGAGAAAGCATTCCAAGGTGTAAAGTTTTGAAATGAAAAACCGTTTTGTGCATTAGGATTCCATCCCATTTGATGGTGGTTACTTCTAGGATAGACATTATTTGGCCTTCTTAAATTTGTGTTTGGTTTAGAAAACGACTGGCCTTTGTTTTTCATAAAACTTTGATTTTGTTTTAGTGGAGGTGGTTGTTTGACATTTCTAACAGTAATATGGGTTGGTTTCTTCTTGTTAACAATAACAAAGTCGGTTATAGATGAAGTGGTTGCGTTATTTCTACTGTTTGCTAGTACAGACCCACGGATCCCTAAATTTACACTAGACGGTTCCTTTTTCAAGGGATCAGTGGGATCCGTGACTACAGTAGCCTGTTTTTCAATTGCTTTAACGAATTATGTTTCTTTAATCTTGCTAGTTGACGCAATGTGTTCCTGAATACCTAAGCCCTTTTGATTATTTCTCGTTTTAACACTATCAAGTATTTTATCAAGAGTATTAGTACTTATTCTAGCAATCTTAGAATCAAGATGGTCAACTAACGTTTGAAGTTGAACACAAAGCTCACATTCACTATCTACTTCCTTTCCATTTTCTAAACGTTTTAATTTATCTTTTTGCTCAAGAGCTTCCTTTTCTAAACGTTCATATTTGTTTTTCAAAATCTTATTTTTTTTAATTACTTTTAGACTAATTTTGCAAAGCTTATCATATTTACGATGTAAGGATTCATCATCTAATGATGAACTACTATAATATAGAGATTCAGAACATACCTCGTTTGAGTCTTTTGCCATGAGACAAATTTCTTCGTTCTCCTCCTCACTCATTCCCCACGAGCCACTAAAGAACGCCTTTTGTTCGTTATGTTTGGGACACTCACTAATGAAGTGATTAGGATCCCCACATTTAAAACATGTGCGTTCGTCCTTTACTTTCTTGTCGTCTTTGCCTTTCCGGAACCCCTTCTTGTCGTCATATGGTTGCTTGACATATCTTCCTTTTCTCTGAAAGAACTTCTTGAAATCCCGTACCGCCATTGCATACTCTTCGTCATCACTTTCTGAAGATGAGGTTTCTTCATTGCTTGAGACTTTCTTGGCTTTTAAGGCGAGATTTGTTCTTCTCTTTCTTTTCTTTTGAGGCTTCGGAGTCTTTAGCGAGGACAAGCTCATAGACCTTTAGTTTGCCTATGAGTTCATCGAGAGTGAGGATTGACAAGTCTTTGGATTCTTCGATGGCCGTCACCTTCGGTCTCCACTTTGATGGAAGCGCCCTTAGAAATATCCTGAAATGATTACGACTAGAAAAAGACTCATCAAGTGCTTGTAATGAAGTAATAATAGTATTAAAGTTAGCAAAAGAATTATCTATACTATCCTCATCCGATATTGAAAATTTTTCATATTGTTGAACAAATAAATCAATTTTATTGTTTTTAACTTGTTGATTTCCTTGGTGAGTTACAACTAAAGAATTCCAAATTTCTTTAGAAGTTTTAAGCAAAGAAATTCTTTCAAATTCCTTTTTAGGTAAGGCTTTATATAAAATCATTTTTGCCTTACTATTTTTGAAAAGCTTTTTCTTTTGTTCGTCAGAGAGACGATCATGAGGGATGTTTGTTTTGTTGCCAATTTTATCATCTTTTGTAGTGGCTTGAAAATTACTTTCAACAATGATGTACCAAAGATCAATAACTTTTGATTTCACATAAGTTTCAAATCTATTTTTCCAATAAATAAAATCATTTGTTTCAAGTAGTGGAGGTCGTTGCATAGATTGCTCTTCTCTATAATTTTCAAAACTCATTGTGATCGAAAAGTTTTAAAATAAAATTTACTTTATAACTTTTTTAAACCTTGCTCTTGATGCCAATCGTGGAAAACTAGAAGGGGGGGGGGTGAATAGTTTTACCGATTTTAATTTAAGTTTCAAAGATTTAGATTCGATCTTATGTGAATTCGTATGGATGGATAGATAGTATAAAGCAATAAGTAAAGTAAATAATGAAAACAAGTAAAGTAAAGGATAGAGAGTAGCGACACAAGTGATTTATAGTGGTTCGGCTACAAGGACACCTTCCTTGCCATACTCCATTCCCGAGTTCCCCACGAGAGTTCAAGCACTATGTCAACAAGCTCCTTCAACACGGCGGAGAAGCCTCACAACGTCGCTTACACTTTTTCCCAGACAAAGCTAAATCACCGAGTCCTTAGCACGACGGACCAAACCAACACAACTATTACACAACAACTATGTGAAATATGAAATACAAGATCTTGCTACAGAAATCTTGTGGATGGACAAATCAATCAAGGACCCTTTGCTTGGATGACTTGTAGTATATCGTGATCTCGCCTTTGAGAAGGACCTATATGAGAATCACAACAAAAGAAAGAAGAACTACTAGATTGATCAAGTGATCATAGATTAGAAGAGTGAGATAATATATGAGAGAGTTGTAAGAAGAAGGGTGAGTAACAATGAAGAAATGACTCACTATTTATAGGCACAAAGCTATCAGAGGCGGTTCCACGATCCCTCATTTGGGGGATTCGTCAAGTGCAATCCTAGGGATCCAACAGTCTGGGTTGTACCAGTACGGATTTTGGGTTGCAAACCGGGGAATGGGTTATGGGTATGAGCCATGGGTACCCAACAAGATACAATGTATCTAGACAATGGGTCATGGGTCTTGGGTCATGGGTTATGTACATCGGGTCATGGGTCATGGATAATACCCAACATTATTTCATGCATGATGTCATGCAATGGGTCATGGGTTATGGATTAGCTCCATGGGTATGGGTCATGGGTCTTGGATATTACCCATCATATTACATAAACTATTACAACAAATGAATTATTACAACATTTTATGTGAATGACCAAATGTATATACTTTACAAAAATAACATGTATTCTTATAAATTTACTTATGATAACTTTATATTTTTTATCAACAAAATACAACGAGATCGCTAAATATGAATAAACGTTTTTACGGTTTATTTGTATTAACAAAATATTCACAATGAAGATGGAAATCCTTCTAGAGCCAACATCAAACAAGCTCTTGGTGGGTGACATGTGAGATCCTTCATGGATCAAACTTGTGACAACTGGAAAACAACGATGGGGCGATTCACTCTTGAATTAACTTTGTTCCAGGAAATGGATTGACGGATACTTTTGGAATACCTTTTGATGTGCTCTACAATTCTTTTTCTAGCACATTGACTGCGCATTAATTTTTCAAACAATAGTATTTATGATTTAAACTTGATTTTTCTCATAAAACTTTCGTCGTAGACAAAAACTCTCTTCAAAGAATACGCCGATTGTTTTCAAATCAATTTCTTATCAATCGGTGAATCTCAATTCGCCGTTCACTCATTCCGTGTTGTCTACTTTGGGACGCCTGGTTTGAGAACGACGGATCAAGTCGTGAAACTATGTCAAGGAGATTCTTACGAAGTCTACGATCACAGCAAGATTTTATATCGATCAAAGGGAACCGTGGTTCTTAAACCCTATTCAACGAAAGTAAACAAAGACACTTTCATGTGTTTTATTGCTAACTGTTATTTGCAGGAACATCTGACGGTTGCAGCTAATCGAAATTGAAAAGTTAATCCATAACCACATGCTCACACCTAGGGGTGGCAATTCTCGACACGACACGATAAACGACACGAACCCGACACGAAGTTAAACAGGTTTGGGTTGAGGATAAACAGGTTTGGGTCAAAAATGGGTCAACCCGTCTAACCCGTTTAATAAACGGGTCGTGTTTGGGTTGAGTAAGTATTAAACAGGTCAACCCGTGAACCCGTTTAAGTATATAAGATCTTAAAAATAAAATATATAACCTGGTTTTTATGTTGGATGTGGATTAAATGTATTTTGTTATTTACTTAGTATGAGTGAATTATAAATTTATACCTTAGATATCATGAAAATTGACGCTTATAATTCATAAAATTGTTGCATAGTTATTTGTATGTTATTCTTATCATATTTTAGCTTCTTATATCATTTTTTGCATTTAAACTAGTTAAATCGACAAACCACCAACTTTATTCAGTGCTTCACCTATTTACTTAAATGGGTTAAACGGGTCAGAAATGGGTTACACGTGTTATGCAGGTCTGGGTTAGGGTTGAGTGTCTTGACACGATTAATAAATGGGTCGTGTTTGGGTAAATGCTATACTAACCCGCCAACACGCGAACCCGAATAGGTTAACACGAACACGACTCGATTGCCACCCCTACTCACACCTCACTCTCACGTTTAAAGAAATCATGATAATCTAAATACCTAAAGCAATGCTTCCGCAACTCTGATGCAAATATCATGATCCAACAAAGTGTGAGCATGTCGGTCCAAAAGTCACAATATCACATGGAGGCGATACAACAAAGGATGATCCAGATTGACTATGGTCGATGATCTCAAAGAAACCTCAAAGATCACCGAGTCATGGAACATTCAATGACCTCCTTTGGAAGTACAAAGTATGCGAGCTTTGAAAATCAAAGACTACGAGCTACAAAACAAAGAACGTGTAATAGAACGCTAGAATTCAAAATGTATTATCTATATGTAAATGAGGTGACCTCCTTGTGGGAGATTGTTAGGATTTAGAAAATCCGTAAGTTAAAGACTCGGCCGCCTCAGTATCTGTTAGCATTAGAAAGCTCATAGTCTTAGGCGTTTAGTTATTAGAAGTAGTTAGTTAAGTAACACCGTGGAGGACGGATGGGTCTTTACCCATCAGATACCGATCCATGACCGTAGGTGGCGTATTTTGTAAAACTATAAATACACTCTACCTCCCAAGGTAGAGGTGGAGCTTCATAATATTACTTACACTTTCACTAGAAGTTCCTATTTCTATACTTTCTCTCTAAACTTTCATCGATATTCGATCCATAACTTGTGTTCTAGTGTGTTTATGATAACCAATATCTTACAAGACTTGCATCATATTTGAAGAGTGCAACTCAAAGTGTATGCATTGTCACTGGACTGAGATTTAATCAAGTGATTTCGGATTTTGTTAATTTGTTTCTATGTATATGATCAATAGCATGTACACAGATAAACAATATATTAAGCCTAGTATTAAATTGATCTTTGTCTTTTGGGTACGCTTAGAAGACAAAGTAGTAATGTGAGGCAAAATGTTGCTATGATACAATGTTAAGGAGAAAGGAAGATATTATAATGTTATTGTAAATGGTAGACACCAAACCGTTAAAAAGAAGAAGATGATTTACGCACTTCAAAATGTTATAAGCACACTCCAATATACAAATAGTTAAAGTGAAATGTTAATATCGTACAAGTATTTAATGCATAAATAGAATGTCCTAATCAATTTTGAAAGTGTGCAAACCAATTTCGTTAAAAAAATGTTGTCATGTGGCACATGTCTCAAAGTGTCCAAAGGTTCCAAAGATATATCATTTTGTGTGATACAATATCACACTCACATAATACAAGAGGCACAAGTATCATTGTGTACTATTTTAAAAAT
Source organism: Chrysanthemum lavandulifolium (assembly GCA_022545495.1). Classification (NCBI taxonomy): domain Eukaryota; kingdom Viridiplantae; phylum Streptophyta; class Magnoliopsida; order Asterales; family Asteraceae; genus Chrysanthemum; species Chrysanthemum lavandulifolium. Next base: position 160,617,599 of record CM040241.1, read on the forward strand.
AAAGTTAAAGATCAGGTATTGTTTTGATTTTTTGAACAATGACAAGAAAGTTCTAAGACCAAATTTAACATAAAAAAATGGCCACATGTCTACTATAGCAAATTAGAACAAAAAAAGGCCATATTATAAAGCATAATAAATTACAAGTATTAATTCACACTATTTAAATTTTAAACCACAACCTACAAAAATGATTTTCACATTTGAAGTTCACAAAACACTACTTGACTGATTGGTAAGCTACACATATATTTTTACATCTATTTTATTCACATGTGTTATCTTTTTAGACAATTCCCAATTTTGTATATGTGACATTACAAAACAAGGCAATAAATGCAGCGTCAAGTGAAATTTTGACAACAATGTTAATAATACTTGCTTTATAAAAGTTTACCGTATTTCAGATGCACATTTGACATTAGTTTAAGGAAAGTGCGCACAAATTGCCTTTTTAGCCTCATTTGATATTAGTTTTCGATATCAATTATTATATTATATTTTTATCACCGTTTCAAAGTTCATTCCGTGAATGTCATGGGTGATAGAACCAAACCGAATATATCGTTAATGGTTATGGTCAAATCAAATACATATCATGTGGATATTGTGCTAAAATACGATTATAAAACTTTTATTATCTTTGTAGTATACATCCGGCCCGCCATGGGGTGTGTGCACGTAGGCAATGGCACAGGCCCATCACTTTGGGGCCTCCAAACTACGGTTGTATTTTAACTCGATAGAAAGGCCCAATATATTATTTTTCCTTTACAGTGTACAACAAAAACACTCCTAAGTCACATTACATATGAGGCTAAACTTACCATTATATATAGAATATATTTATTACTTATTTTTACATTCTATGCCATTAAAATATTCAATGTTTGAAGAGTTGAGGTATTCCAATTTTCACTAAAAGATCAAACAACAAATTATTAAACTAAGAAGTTTATGTTTGTTACATAAAGTCATTTGTAACCATCCTTTTTATGTGTTCAGATAACCACTTTTCCATTTTTGAGTAACTATTGTTTACACATCAATATAACTTATATCGTGTTTAGGGCCCCATGTTATAATAACCGCACAGGGCCACCAAATTTCATGGGACGGCCCCGTATACATCATTCGCATTAATAATGATTACGAATTAATTATTTTCTCATTTTTTAATGCTTAATGTTTTAGACTATTGTTTGTTTTTAATGTCTATAAAACTATTCATTTTTCTTTTTACATTTATCTGATGTCTTTTATTACTTGTTATGCTAAATTCATCTAAAAGATTCTTTACGTACATATTATTCTTAATTAACCATTACTATATGTGTTATATGTCCGTTTATAATCATAGTTTTCAATTTAACACTGTGAATTTCACGAGTCATAGAATTTCACTAAATGTTTTTATATGTTCTTTGTTACATGTTAAGAATGTTTGCTTGAGTTGAATTATCGCATGCTACAACCTTTTGCAATTATATTTTGATCTTTTCACATTCTATTTGAACGTTACTTAAAACACTTACTACAATATCGCATATCGTTAATTGTTTGCCGCTAAAAATTTTCGTTGCTATGCCCGCATACTCGCCTACTTTTTTATAAACGACCCACGTTAGTTCACTTCACCTTTTATTTATTCACTTTCGACCAAACCAAACATACAAAACCAACTTTAAGGGCCCGTTTGGTTGGGTACTTTTGGATTCAAGGAATCCTTTCAAACCCAATAATAATTGTTTGGTACAAAATAGGAATGGATTTATATGGGCCATGCTAGCAAAATATCATTCCACACTAATATGATGTCTTTTGACCAATCCATAGTCTCACATTTATTTACTCTCCTATAACATTTTTCAATAAATTAATAAAAATTTATCACTAGCATTAATTTTTTATAATATTTTATTAACTAACTTTTAAAATAAAGCAAATTACCAAAATGAACCATATAGACACTCATATTACTAAAGTGAAATTTTTTCATGTACTTTACCAAAATGACGAAAATATGTCATTTTCCATTGCCCCACATACCAAGGTTAACACTTTTATAAACAAATATGAGATGTCTCAATCATCACTCATTTATTTCTATCTCAATTTTCCTACTTTCTTCTACAACCAATTGTATGAGACACATATTATAATTCATTTAGAACACAATATGCATATATAACACATTATAACACATTCATTATACAAAATCCAGTACCTTCATGACCCAAAAACCATGACCTTCCCCCACCTCACATGGCTTCTTTTTTATCTCTTTCTTTTTCTGTTTCTGTTAACACCATCTCTTTCGTTTTCATTCATCTTTAACGGCTTTAAAGGCTTTAACTCCGATAATATAACTGTTAACGGAGTAGCTGACATCACTCCCAGTGTCATTCTTCAGCTGACATCAAAACCAAAACCAAACAAACCCACAAAATAACCTCGTCCATGCCCACGCCTATCTCGCCTCGTCTAGGACCCTCGCCCAACCCTCGCCTAGGACTAGTTGTACACGCCTAGGACCCTCGCTCAGAAGCACCAATCTCGCCCAGCTTCTTGTCCAGGCCCACGCCTAGAACTAGTTGTACACGCCAGACATCTCGCCTAGACATAGACACTTGTTACTAGTCTGTACCACGCCCAAAGCTCTCGCCTAGACACTCATTCGCCTAGCCCACGCCCAGGAATTTCTTATACACGTGTATGGTTTAAAAACTTACTATGGTAGGAATCTAACGTAGAGTTGAGATCAATATAGATCTCATATTTACCATAGATCCAATAAACCAATCTTAGCCATCCATTTTTAATCAAAGTTAATAAAACCATTTTCACCTTTTTTGAAACAACATATCTTGCAAACCAGAAATCAAACTATAAAAATGCATCGCGACGAGAATTAAATTATCTTTTATTAATACGCACTTTTCTATATTTTCGAAAAAAAATTCAAAATTCCTCAGGAAAATCGTATATGATTTGTAAAATCATATATGATTTTTAAAATCGAATCATATATGATTTTCACAAATCATTTATGATTTTTACAAATGATATATGATTTTCAAAAATCATATATGATTTGTAAAATCGAATCATATATGATTTTCACAAATTATATATGATTTTTCATACGAAATTTTGAAAAAAAAAATCGTTAAAAATATAAAGTAGTGCATATCTATAAAAAGATAATTTAATTTCGTCGCGATGGTATGATTTTTATCGCGAACAATTAACGGTTTGTGAGATATTTAATTTTTAAAAAGGGTGAAAGTTTATTTTAAAAAAATGAACGACTATTATTGGTTCGTTGGATCATACAGAATTTGAGATCTATATCGAACTTTGCCATCTAACGATAATATCGAAAAGTTCATTTAGAAAAATGTATAGGCTTAAATTTATATTCAGAAAGTCTAATTAGAAAGAGTTCGTTTAAGAAATTTTTCTTGAAAATATTATTTTTTTAATTACATATTGTATTTTTTTTCTCTCTTCAAATCCAATTCCAAAACTAAATTCAAATCTAAATCCGAATCGAATCTTAAACCTCCAAGAAACCAACGGGCCGTAAGGGGGAGGGAATGGTCACCTAGTACCCAACCCTACCCAAATTGCCACATCACTTCTATCCAATAAAAACCCTTCAACTCAAAACTACCCTAACACTACCCCAAATGGAGGGAGTGGTACCCGATCCTACCCAAAACTACCTTTCACAAAAAGACAAAAAAAAATAGAGTGTGTGGGAAGATAACCGATCGGCTTGTGCCGAATTGATACCCGATTTCAAATACCCAAATGACTGAGGACGGTGTACCCGCAATACCCGAGCATACCCAAACCCCTACCCGATGCCCACTCCCTCCCCTGTAAAGGAGTTAATTTCATTTCCGTTTATTACTTTCGTTATTTACTACGGAGTACTTCACACCAAAATCCATCCATAAATACAAAAGAATTCAAAAAAGTTGCAAATAATTGAAAGATAACCCCACCAAACCCCAAAAACTTTAAACCATTCAATGAATCTGAACCGTACAAGATCCTTTTTGTCTCACAACGTGCCATCCCATAATTTAATCACATAAAAAACAATTTATTTATTTTGGGTGAAGCAAAACATATCTCAAAACACATAAATACATAACCCCTTTATGTCCTCCTGTTTTGTTTCTTGTTTCTACTACATCCACCGTTGACCACCCTACTTCACCGGAATATTCCATCTTGGTAACTTTTCTTTTTTACCCTTTTCCCCATTTGGGTATTACTTTAAACTGTATGTTTTACCATAGACTATAATATTTCAGAGCTAATTTTTACTGTGCTATGTGTATTATGATCTGGGTTTATCTTGTTATTGTGCAAGTTTCTTTTTTTTGGTTGGAATTGAGATCTTTAAGTAAAGTTAATAATTTTTTAAAGTTAAGAACTTTATCTCATCTGGGTATTGCTTAAATGTGTTTATTTTACTATAAAGTCTTATCTTTTAGAGCTAATTTTTACTGTGATGTATGAATTTAGTTGTTTAGTTTTGTGGGTTTATCTTGTTTTAGTGAAAGCTGTGTCTTTTTGTTGAACTCTTAGATCTTTAGGATAAATTTTGGTAGAAATGATCTAAGTAACTTTTTGCCATCTGGGAACTTAGTTCAATATGTATATTTTACAATAGATTATATAGTTTTTTAGCTATTTTGTACTGTATTATTTGAATTTGGTTGTTCTATGTTGTGGGTTTATATTCTTTTAGTTAAAGTTGGTATTTTTTTGGCTGAAATTGTGGATCTGTTGGTGTAAATTTTGGTAGAAATGATTTCTTAGTAGAGTATTCTTATAAAGTTTGGAGCTTTATCCAGATCCTCTTTTGTAGAGTGCTATGTGCTTATGTTTTTAACCATTGTTTTGAATTTTGGTAAAAGCTATAAATACTCTATGTACTTTCCATTATAAGTTTATAACTCGTTATACTTTCTCTACTTCATTAGTTCTCATAATACATAACTGAAATGGTTTGTTAAGGGTATTTTGGTCATTTCTCACATCGTCATCTTCTATCTTTATTAAACTGACCAAACACCATAAGTTCCGGCCACCTTCTCTCACATATCCAAAAATAAAATAACAGTGTACCCACCACCTTCTTCTAGTTTTGTCTCCGGTATAACTAACGACTATCTCAAATTACTCGGTTTATAAGTCACACGGGACCAGACCAAACCAAATTAAATATTTCGAAATGTTACTAACTAAATTTCAAGTCTAGAATGCAGCTTAGTCAAGTAAAAGATTTGTGATCAGTTGTCAAAACAACAATCTTCACAAATGTATATTTCCGGCAAGCAACGGTTTTTTCTGACAAAAACCTCAATTTATTCCGGCAATACCGTATTTCCAACGAAGTGGGTTACATATATATTTGATTAAAATCACGTTAATGTAACTATTAGATTTTTTTTTTTCATATTACTAAAATTAGTTAGTTGTTGCTATTGATTTCTAATCTTGAGAGTTGCCAGAAAACATGAAAATGGTCGTGAAATTACATGAAGGAGACCGGATATGATTTACTGAAGAGATTATTAAAGTAACAAAGAAATAAAATGAGACATATGCTTGGCCATAGAAGTGATTTCCGTTCATACACATTCCGTAAAATGACTGGTATTACTGTAGTTACAAAAATAGTCCCTCAAGTTTTTCTAACTGGCAGCATTAACCCTGGTGTTAAGAAGATAAAAGGCATTTTAGTCTTTTCATATGAGAATGATAGATTTAGTTCTGAATAACGACCTGTTGACCTAAACAATGTTAATGTAAATGACAATATATTTTGTAGAGGAAGCCTAATGAGATCTGATGGGAAGTACATAGAGTATTTATAGCTTTTACCCTTTGAATTTTTATGTTTAGATACTTATCTATAAGGTGAAATGCTAAACAAATGAGGTTTTCCTTCCGTGGAGGGTGAGTCCTTGACTCATGTGTACGCGCCTAACCGCTGCAACCCCATGACTATTTCCAAACCATTTCTTCAAGATGATTACTTAGTGAGGTTCGAACCTAAGACCTCTTGTGAGGACATCATTTCATTTATCTATTATGTGAAATGATGTTACTTTTATGATTCAATAAGTTAGATTTAAATCTTATTGGGTTCACGGTATGGCTATTGGCTTGTAGGTAGTGTTCTTCCAATTTTTTGTAATCAAGAAGCTTCAGTATTTGTAGCTTAAAGCATAATTCAAATGACTATATGTTCATTTCTGGCTTAGGATGTCTTCTGTGTTGCATGTGTTTCCTGTCAATTAGTGGGTGGTAGAAGCTTTAACCATCGATTTTCTCAGTTTTAGACACGGTTTAATGGACTTTCAAAGCTCTTTTGAGTTTTGACTTTAAGCTAGTATAGTTTCTCAAAATTTAATTTTAACTTGGTACGTGTGTTAGCTTTGTAACCAAATCCTTAATCTTTTGTTTGTCAAAAGTATTATGTACAATATTGGAACTGAAAAATTGAGTAGAGTTCATCTTTTTTTGGAACGATTTGATCGAAGGGATTTATAATGTGGAATTTGTAATGGAAATTAAAAGGAAAAATAAATGAAATGAGTTTCTTGTAAGCTTGATTGATTTCTTGGTTGTTATCTTGATATGTGTGGGACCCAGTAATATCTCATCTCCTATTCAATAATAATTAAATTGATTCTTCGAAGGTGGGAAGTACAGCATTTGATTTTCTGCTAATTAAAAAATCAAGCAAATATACTTTGCAAAGATGTATGATCTTTCCTCTTTTCATAAACCAATCCCATGTGCTTTTGTAGCTTTAAAGATTTGATTTTGGCCTGATTATTAACATTATCACAGAATAGATCCGTCCAGTGGCTCAATAACTTGAATAAAACCAAATAGTCTTTCAGTTTGGAATCACAGAATAATTCAAAAATGCTGAAAGCCATTAAATGTGGTTTTGTGTCCCACTATAAATCAATGGTGGCATTATGATATTAGGGAATTGAATGTGATATTGTAGAAAAGCTAAGTTCTTGCATCACTTTTGGCAACAAAAAGATTCTTATTTGGGAAAACTTATCTAAAACAAACCAAATAATGACTTGTTTTCCCGTTCGCTCTTCTAGGTAAGTTAACATGGATGTTTTCTCAGCCATTAAGCTTGCACATTCATTCCATTCGATCGATCTGACCTATTAAGCGATAATAGCAGAGGAGGATTTCTTTTCATTGAAAACACTTGATTCCCATCTGAACTTAAAAACGAAAGATTCCTTGCCTTTCATATATACAAATATAAATGTTAAAAGGGTAAATGCCACGGGGTGGCACCCTCACCAACCGGTCCCACGGACATGCGACATATATATAAGTGTATGTATGCATGTATTTATGTGCATTTATTTGGAGCTGATAAATGAGCTGTATTATTGCTCTCTCATTTTAGTAAGTTGATAAGAGTTTTCCAATCATTAAGTCCATACCTTCACATTTCAAGTAAAAAATGTGTATTTATGTAAATATGTATGCATGTATATGCATCTACATAAACCAATAGTTATGTAGATTTGTTATGTCAGTGCTATTTTTCTCTATCTGTACCTTTAGATCATCATGTCTTCAGTATGTTATATGTATGCACATGTTTATGTATATGTAGTGCATATATGGCATGACTGATGGCATTGATAATATTGCAGATAAGCTTTCATATCAAGAACGATAAAGAATAAACGGTGTTCTTTAAAAAGTAAGAAGCCATGGCTGCTGTCGCTCAATTGCAAAGACAGTTTATCGAGTACACAACATCTCTGTATAATGAGGTTTGTAAACTCTTTAAAATGATAGTAAATGTTACATAAACCTTAGAATCTTTTTCATGTTTTTGGGTTTCATCTGGAATACTGGGAATTCTTATCTGATATCTTAATGGATATTTCTGACTTAAATTTATGGGCGTTGTTAGGGATATCTCGATGATCAATTCACACAACTTCAAAAGCTGCAAGATGAGAGCAACCCGGACTTCGTGGTTGAAGTCGTGTCTCTTTTCTTTGAAGACTCTGAAAAGCTCCTGAATAATTTGGCCACTGCTCTGTAAGCTCATTTTTGTGCTGTTCATCGTTCTTTTTCTTGAAGTATCTTAGCAGTTTCTTATCATAATCTTTTTGTTTTGAACTGACAAAAAAAGTCAACAGAGTATTGTGGACTATAAACAGGTTGATTCTCATGTTCATCAGTTTAAGGGTAGCAGTTCCAGGTATTACACTGTGTAATCAGATCTATTTGTCAGCTTTCATCAATACACCTTTTTTTGGACCAAAAGTTTCAGTATGCTGATGAAATGAGCCTGTTTGTTTGTTACCATATAGATTGCAATGTTTACCATTTTAATAAACAAAATTGAAAGTTTTTTGTGCTGTTTGGTATTTTGTTATAACAGTATAGGGGCACAACGAGTCACGAGCGTGTGTGTTCTCTTCAGAAACTGCTGTGAGGAGAAAAACCTTGACGGGTGAGTAACTGTTTCTCATTAACCCATATGTTTTCAGATTTTCCAAATATAATGATAAACTGTATCAACTTTTGGGTTCTATGTGTAATTTGTTTTGGACCTCCACAATTTGAGAATAGGATAACATTATTAACTTTCTGTTCAAGTATACTAGTTATCAAAATAGGAATCAATATGCACTATGCCCGTCCCGTGATAATTGCAGTATTTTTAGCTCACCAGTTTACGTATTCTTATAGGTACAAAAAATAACGATGTTGGTTTGGGTTCATAAGACTCTTTTTGGGTAGAGGTTTTACTCCGTAAAATAGTTCATAAGACTCTTTATATTGTTGCTAAAAGGCATCTTTGACTTTTCTCTGAAATACGTAATTGGTCAAATAATGTACGGTAATTTTTTTTGTAAAATGGGATTAAAGTCTGGCAAAACTTAACACAAGAAGTTTTTGGGGGTGGTTTTTGGCAGATTACCAATCCGCTCAAGACCCAAAAACTGAATTTTTGACCACTCGATCCCTACTCTTATTCGGATAGACCATCGAAGAGCAGAGGTCAGAAGTTATTACTAATATAACATGAAATTGACACATGGTATGTCTTATTTAGCTAGACAGAAAAATCATGAATGCCATCTTCATTATAGGAACCAGACTTCTAATAAAAGCCAAAACCCTATACCCCCTTCAGTGCCAATCAGGATTGCATCAACGTTCGTAAACCAGTTTGATATCAGTGTTTAACCTATATGATTTAGCACCGCATTATGCATTTATATTTGACATGGATGAGTGAGAAAGAGTTGAGGAATAAAAAGATTAGAGACAAAAAGGGGAAGACCAAGGTGGTGGAATTCAACAATGTTTTATATTCTTTAAGCGACTGGTTAATGTCTCAAACGGCAAGTTGATGCTTGAATCAATTAAAACTTAAAATATAGACTTTAGGTTGTTTTAAAAGGTGTGTAAAGTGGGAATGTGTGTAGAGTATGTTTGCTTTTTTGTGCAATTTGCCTTTCTATCCAATAATAGTGATAAGGGTGCCCATTTTCTATTGGTTACCCCCTGGTTCAGTTAGAGGTTGCAATGGGGCGGGGTTCCGGTGGATGCAATGATTATGTAATGGACACAAAAGTGCTTGCGCTTCTGGACACTCAATCTAATGATCTGCTGAGTATATAAGATACATGTTTTTTATATTAAATCCGCTGGAATACGTTACACATACAGTAGTACCCGTGACATTTTGGATCTCAAAATTTGAAGATAATACTCTTGATTTTTAGATTTAGTTCAAGTATAAAACTTGGTTATTATTCAATGGTTTTCACCCCTAAGGTTTATTGAATTATGTGACAATATCATTTGTGCTCTAAGATGCAGTAGCGTTGTTAGGATATAAAGGTTAGGACATAAAGTCTAGCTCCATGGTTATGGTTCTTATATGTGGACTGCAATTTTCTGGTCTTGAAAATTCCAGTTTTGTCGCCTTTAGATACATATGATCTCAAGCAGATGATAGTTTTCTACTTTGTGCACCTTTTAATCTAAGGATGCCAGTGATCCACAATTACTTCTCATTCTATACCTGTTAGTCACATATGATTTTGATAGTCAAACTTGTAGTTGCAAAATTGCCAAGTACTTCTCTGAATATTTTTATAACCGATTCTTTTTGAATATACAAACAATCACCAAATGGCCTAGTGTAAGGCACCAAACCTCCTCAGAAGATGTCTAGGGTTCAAGCCTCACTAGGTACACATTTTGGTGGCCAGGGAAAGGGTCGGAAACGGTCATGAGGATACCTCAGGTAGGCCGCGTACATCTGAGTCAAAGACTTGCCTTTGCCGGCTAACCTGAACATCGAAAACCTCATCTGTTTACCTGCTTCTTTTTGGATATATGGTAGTTCTTGTACTTGTAGAATATGGATATTGAATATCTTGAAAAGATTGAACTGTGTTCCCATCTTGTTTTTCACTGATATTACTAAATTCTTGCACTATATTACATATTTTGACCAAATTCTCCAGATTTTAACAAATTTTCAGCCATTTTCAATTTCTCGTTTTGATCAAATTCTCACGCTTTGTTAAAAATTATATAATAATTATTTTGGGTATTTGGATGTTTAGAAATGTTATTCAAAAGGTTGAGAGGCCTATTAAATTCTAGTTAAAGGTTTAGCTGAGGTTCTAATTTGGAAGTTCAGGTGGATCTTGAATGAGAGTACCCAAAGTTGAAATCAAAGGAACCACCTGAACAGAAATATGGTTTCACCGAACTTGACTCCCTAAATTGTGCGGTTTTGTTAGATCAGTGGGTTTTCAGATTGACCCAGATTATGCACACCCTACCTTTCAATAGTACATTACCCGGTTTTTGTGTAATCGAACCCATTCCAAATTGGAATTTAAACCTATTTACCACTAATAATCACTTGTTTAATGTAAATGGCTCATGTGGCAGGTGCTTGAGGTGTCTGCAGCAATTGAAACATGAATACATTAATGTTAGGAGCAAACTGGAAGCCTTGTTCAGGGTACGTCTACTACATAAACATAGAAATATACATTTTTGCCTTTGTTTGATGGCAAATTTCTCATGGTTGTAAATATCGCTCGGCGGTACTTCGGCGGTCGACCACCGCCAAGCGCCATATCGGTCTTGGCGGTGATATATCAGTGATATATCAGAGACCATAAATTATAAAAGAATTTATTTAAAAAAAATAAATATTAGCAATATCATAACAAAATAAGTCAATAACCACAAAAAAACTAAAAAGTTTAACATCCTTGAAAAATAAAAGCCGCAAGTCCATAAGTATTTACCAATTTATATAAAAAATAAAATAAAAAAATATAAAAAATACGAGTTTGACCGATTTTTGACCTAGTTTGACCGATTTTGACCGATTTATCACCGATTTTGACCGATTTTGACCAAACCGATAAATTGACCGATAAGCGAAATATCGTATCGGTTGACCGCCGATAAGCGATATATCACTGATATATCGGCCGCCAAGACCGATATTTACAACACTTCTGCATGCTTATAATGATGCTAATATCTTCATTCCTGCTGATAGAACATAGAAATTTACCCTTTTATTTTGTCTTATCAGTTGGAGCAACAAATCTTGCAAGCCGGTGGATCAATCCCAATGATGGAATAGGTTTGTACTTCCTGAAGTCCAGTGCTTTTGTATGGAATCCTAGTCCCTAGAGATTATGTGAATAACATTACTATTGTTTTTCATTTGAAAACTTCCGCTTTACACTTATGATCTCTGTATCAACTTGTTATGTCTGATCCGAACTGCGGGTGTTACCTAGACGATGGTTTTCGACCCGCTGTTATAATGTTGTTTTGTTGTGTGAGTAGTTTGTATGTCTTAGTGGTGGTACTGGTAGTATCGTCGTTTTTATGGCGGAGGGGTCAACGATGATGGTTTGTGGTGTAGTTTCCCATGCTCTGTTTAATACTTTGCATTTCAACATGTTTCATTAACCAGTGAAATGATTTTGTCTACTACTGTATCAAAGGTTTTGTGATGCAGAGGTTTTATCAACTTGTATCTAGGCAAAATCTCATGTCCATCAGAATTTGGATTAGGATTTTGCCATCATAAATCTGATCTGTTATTAAGATTGGAGTAGGTTTAGCCAAAGAAAGATACCGTTGCGTTATTGTTCGATTTGTGTGCCAACCAGAACATTGTTTATTTTTGTGTATCCAGGAACTTTTTCTTAAAAGTTGAATTGAAAGTGATGGCTTTCATAAGCTGTCACTAGTGAAAATCATTATTCTAGTTTTTGACCATTAAATGACAAGTTCTACTAACATGTGTACTAGTCTATACTAACTAGGCGTTGGCTTGTGTGTGTCTCTAAAGTTGTTTCTCAAACTCATAACGGGTCGGGTTTTGGGCGGGTTTTAGTGTACATGTACATAATGATTTCTCAGAATAATGATTTTTAGGTGCTCTTGTCATCCCTAATGTGGTCTTTTAAAACCATGACTGAATGTAATAGTGATCAAATGCATTTCTGTTACTTTAGCTCCACATCAACATTAGGGGGGTGCTTGGTTGGGGGTAATGGGTGGGAATGCAGCGAATGATTAAACACGCCTGATTTAACTGTAGAATCTAATCATTGTTTAGATTGGGTAATGCATTTCTACCAAGAAATTGGCGAGTAAGAATGACACCACCACCACCAAGCCCGCCATAGCAAGCAAGAGCCACCACCACCACCACTAGCAGCCACCAACACCACCACTAGCAGCCACCAACACCACCACCAGTCACCACCACCACCACCACCAGCAGCCACCACCACCACCACCACCAGTCACCACCACCACCAGCCACCACCATTAGCAGCCACCACTACCACCACCACCAGCCATCACCAACACCACTAACAGCAACCACCTCCTCCACCACCACCAACAGCCACCACCATTAGCCACCACCAGCTACCACCATTAGCAGCCACCACCACCACCAACAATCACCACCACCACCAGCCACCACCATTAGCATCCACCACCACCACCAACAATCACCACCACCACCAGCCACCACCATTAGCAGCCACCACCATCCACCATCACCACCAGTAGCCACCACCACCACCTCCAGCATCCGCCACCACCACCAGCAGCCACCAGCAGCAGCCACCACCAGCCACCACCATTAGCAGCCACCACCACTAGCAGCAGCACCACCACCAGAAACCACCACCACCACCAGTCACCACCACCACCAGCCATCACCACCACCATCTACCAGCCACCACCGTCACCACCAAAAGCTGCCACCACCAACAACCACCACCACCACCACCACTAACCACCACCACCACCACCACTTTGGAGTTAATATATTTTCTCAAGTCAAGACTATCAAAGATAATGATAATCTACATTCTATTCCTTCATTTCCTTCAGATTCCCATCGCTTTCCTTTCCCATTCCCCATTTCAACCAAACAAGACCCTAACTTCTTTATCATATCGACAACCTTTATCATATCAACCACCAAACACTTGTATTATCACGTCTCTTCTAATGTGTATTCATTTTCACTAGTGTAATAAAGTAATATGTACTATGGAGTAGTTTACATGTTTGTTCACACAAGCTTTGTTTCAACCCATTCAAATAAGCTTATCTTGAATTTTGGACGTTACAACAGCGAGCAACGACTCCACAGTAAAGAGAGCGCCTGTCTTTGATAGTAGATCAAGTATATGAACAATAACTAGAACACCTATTGGTGAACAATATGCAGTCAAGATACACAAAGATACATGTACACATCTTATGTTATGTTCAGTGAATAACACATAAGATACATGTACACATCTTATTTTCAGTAACTAGAACACCTAAATACGTATATGTTTGAACTTTGAAGAAAACAAAAACTCTCTTTGCACCAAAGTAACTAGAAAGTACCATGAACCCAACTATATTTCAAATTGAAGTATGCAATTGTTTTTAAGGACACTTGAACAACGTACCGTACGTCGAATGATAAATGGCGTACTCAATGGTACACAATTATTATTCTTTGACAAATAGTACATCTTTGACAAAAGTACTCACAATAAATGGCTTATCCAACTAGTTGGCTTGTTAATTGGAAGGGAAGTGATTTGCATTTTTCACGATTGATTGACACATTTAAATTATTAGTATTTTGACATATATAACTTTACAAGCTGAAAATAAGTAAAAATGATATGAGGATATAAATGTCAAGACACTCATAATTGAACAGATCAATCAATCGTAAGAGAGCCGCAAATCACTTGTCTAATTGGAACCAAGATTGTCGATTCGAATCCTACTTACGACCGCTTTCATTAAAGATCGGAATCGTAAGATCCTATGAAAATGTATTTATTTTTGTATAGAGGTTGTAGTTTTTATTTCAGATAATATTTCATACGATAAACGAATCTAAATGGATGATAAAAGAAAAGTTATATATTCAAGATCGTAGTAGTAAAATATTAGATATATTACAACGATACTTGCACAAAGTTCTACACATGCACCTACTTTTGTTCAATATTTTTATTATAATTTTTCGTGATAACATTTAGATTAAGCCAAAAGATAGTGTTAATTTATTAGACGTGATTCCGCGACTTTTTTGTTAAAATATATAGTTAATGCAAAAGATAAATAGATTGTATTTGAAAATGAAACGACATAATATATAATAGATGGTAACACAATATTTTTTTTTCTTGGTGACCAAATAAATTAAATTATGATATTCTGATAATATTACTGAAATCTTTAAATATATAGTAATGCTTTTATATGTAACATAAAATAAATTATGAACAAAATTGGGTCAAGTATATAGAAGGTTTACTTCAAAACAAGCTTCGACACGTTATAAAGCACGAAATCGTTTTTCTCAATAACCCCAAAAGACACATCTAAACTATTTCCAATAGTCTTTAAAGCATAATGATTTGACACTCATTAATCTTGCAAAAGACAATCATTTGGCTTTCATGAAGAATTTTTAGTCATTTGGCTTTAAGACACGGGCTTATGCTTAAAAAGTTCATATAGCAAAAAAAAAAATATAATAAAAAAAAAATTAATAATAGGCGATCCTACGCGCGATCCTACGATCCTGATACGATCCTACTTGAGTTACGATCTTATTAAGATCCTGATCGTTTTTTGTGCGTAGTATCGTACGATCCTACGATCAGGATCGCGATTTTAACACCTATGATTAGAACCAAGTGATACATGTCTAAGACTAGAACTAATGGTGGGTGAAGCATTCGCCGTGAGAGCTTGTGTCACGCGACACCCCACCACTTTATATATATATATATATATATATATATATATATATATATATATATATATATATATATATATATATATATATATATATATATATATATATATATATATATATATATATATATATATATATATATATATATGCATTTATATATTTTCTTTAATAAAAAACATTTCTAAAATTTTTCAATTTTTAAAAAATTGGAAAGTTTTAGAAATGATTTTTTAAATAGAATAGATTAACTAAAAAGACTGGTTTTAAGATAAAAACATATCTTTTTACTTTATATAAAGATAGGTTGGATGCTTCTATAAAGACAGGTTGTAAGAGAACCGATGTCAATATCCAATAAAAATATGTTTGTTTACTCTATAAAGGAGACCGATTTTAAGAAGAAAACTGGTGTCGATGCTTCTAATAGAGACACGTTGCCAAACCGGTTTCTATATGTTTCGATCATGGAGATACCCCCCTTCAGAGAGTGGTTCCAAAACAACTCTTCATGGACTATTTTGACCGGTTTCGTGAGATTTTTTGTAGTAGTGGTAACACCTTGCAAAAAAAAGTTGTAGAAGGTGTTGAGACAGTGTTGCCTATTGCAACTGCTGAAGATAAGGCTCAAAGAAGACTAGAGGTAAAAGCTAGAAGTACTTTAATGATGGGCATTCCCAATGAACACCAGTTAAAGTTTAACTCTATAAAAGATGCTAAGTTGTTGCTAGAAGGTGTAGAAAAGAGATTTGGTTGGAATGATGCTACAAGAAAGACTAAAAGGAATCTCTTAAAGCAGCAATATGAAAACTTCAACGCCCAAGCTCGAGATGCTTGATCAAACTTTGTTAGGCTTCAAAAGCTTGTAGTCGGTTGGAGATTTTGGGTGAAAAGCTTTACAAGAAGATGTTAATCAAAAGTTATTAAAATTTTGTCACATGAATGGAACACACATGATGTTGTATGTAGGAATAAAGCTGATTGGTGATGCGTGAGTTCGGGGTCGAAAGACTTCCTTTTCAATTAGCAAGCTTTACAACCCACTAGGCGGTGTACCTAATCGTTGCAGTGTAGCATGGGTAAGCCCAGGGGTTTGATCGTTCTCTAGGGGAATAGAGATGCTAATAGAGATGTATGACGAGAAGGTGAGGTTGAGGGTGCTTCTTTTTTAGCTTTTTATATTTTATAGAAAACAAGTAAAATCTCAGGGTTTAAGAGTAGGGGGTACTTCTACCAATTTTAACTACTTAATAATTTAAACTAAACACTAATTAAAAGGAAAATAAGCTATGGATTGATTGGTATGTTCTTATGATAATTAAAAGCGTGTTTACTTAGATGTTATTACTCCCTAGTTATCTCTTATTGGTCGGTTGAATTGTCACATCCTTATCTTAATTGGTGTGTTGTATTACGTGTGGTCATAGGGGGGTGCCTAATTCCCTAGTTCTATCAATCGTAACTCTCTTCTAGACTATCCGAGATCGCCAAGTACCATAGTATCTCCCTCGAATACTCTATTATCCTAAAGCTACAACTCACACAATAAACACAACGATGATTCAAGTGCACTCTCAAGATTTGTACTATTTAGGATGTTCAAGCTCGCAACAATTAAAGAAGAAGCCAGTTTTCCTTACTCTAGCGTCTACCAATTAAAACAAGAGACAACCTTGTTAATACAAATAAGCCGTAAAAACGTTTATTTATATTTTACGATCTTCTAATGTTTTGTCAAGCCAATAGTTTACTAACACACTCACGTTTTCATATAAAACACTAAACAAGTAATAGTGTTTTCATGTTATAATAATGCATATGTATAACAACTAGTGTTTACATAATGGGTATATATATACATACTTAGTATGTATTGTATTGGGTAATATAATGGGTAAAAGTCTAAGTATTTGACCCATTGACTAAATACATTGAATGTAGTTGGGTAAAACCCAAATTTCATGACCCATACCAATGGAGCATGATCCATAACCCATGACCCATTGTATGACATCATGCATGAAGTCATAATGGGTATTATCCATAACCCATGGAGCTAACCCATGACTCATTGACTAGATGCATTGCATCTTCTAGATACATTGTATCTATTTGGATACCCATGATCCAAAGTCCACAACCCATGACCCATGATCCATGACCCATAACCCATTTAGGGAGAGCGTCCTACAGATCCGCAGGTTTACACTTGACGGATCCCTCATGTAAGGGATCCGTGGGACAGTAGTGAATTTTTATCTATAAATAGTGAGCCATTTCTTCATTGTAAGTTGCCACTTCTACACATACTTTCTCCTAGTATTGTAAACTCTCTAACCTCAGATCCAAAGGATCTTTCTATGTAGTTTGTGTTTGTTTTTGTGTGATTCTCTAGGTTCCTCTTAAAGACGAGATCACCACCTCTTGAAGTCGAGCAAGCTCAAGTCCATGAGTTGCCTATCTTCGTCATCATCAAGACTACTGAATTTCTCTTGTTGATAGTTCTTTCTTCCTCTCTAGAAGTGTTGTATTGAAGGCATTAGTAAAAGATGCCAAAAGGGTCAACTCGAAGGCATTAGTGAAAGGTGCCAAAGGTCCGTGTCTAAGGCATTAGTGAAAGGTGCCGAAGGTCCGTGTCTAAGGCATTAGTGAAGGGTGCCAAAGGTCCATGATGAAGGCATTAATGAAGGATGCCAAGGGTGTACAATCGATATGGTGCATCGATGTAGATAGGTTGTGTCCAAGGATATTGATATCCTTGGTGATGTTGTAATGATGAGTGGGTCTCCTTTGGGATAGGTGTTGTGTAGTGTTTGGTAGTAGTTCCTCCTTTGTAATGGAACTCGGTATCTAGCCTTGTACCGAATAAAGTGTAGGCGACGTTGTGATAGGTTTGGTTCTACCTCATGGAAGAACCCGATGTCTAGCCTTGTACCGGAAAAAGAGTAGGCGACATTGTGAAGGCTTCTCCGCCATAAGGAGTTTGTGTCGTGTAGTGCTTACGAACTCTCGAGTAGGTGACTCGGGGAGTGGAGTAGGGCAAGGAAGGTGTCCTTGTAGCCGAACCACTATAAATACTCGTGTCGTAGTTTTGTGTTTCTTACTCTTTACCTTTGTATTACATACTTACATACTTATCTATCAACATCCAACATACACATTTAAATAGATTGACATAAGTCGATCTAAATATTTTAAAACGAACTTTTAATCGGTAAAACTATTCAACCCCCCTTCTAGTTTTCCACAAACCTAACAATAATCAACAACTAGGTTTCATAGATCTAAACAAACACAATAGTAATTTAGCTACTCATGATAGATAAGCATGCACATACACAAATAATTGAACATAGGTTAAACATGGTGATATAATGGATTAACAAACTTATCTTTGAGTGTAAAGAAGGGTTTGGAACCCTAAAATACTGCCGAAGTCGGACTATGAACAAACTAGGGTTTGCTCTCCAAAATACATCTCTCTTTTTGCAGAAAAATCGAAGTCTATATATAGATTTACAAATGCGACGGCGTCGCCTTTTAATGGTGACGTCTTCTGGTCGCTGTTATTAGGGTTTCGTTTGGGCAAGTCAGCGTTGGGACAACGTCAGTTGAGGAAGTATGACGCCGTCTGGCTTCGATAGGGACATCATCTTGGAATGAGTCTTGGTCGTTTGGTGTAAAATAAAGAGTTGTAGAACCAAAACCATGTCTGAGCCGTCGCTTGAAATTTCATTAGAAAACCTCCTTAGCGACGGCGTCGCCCTTTGGGTTGGGACGCCTTCAGGTGCAGAAATCAGCCTTGTTTCTTGACTTTGTTATTTTCTTCATGTTTTCGCTCCTTTTCATCCAAAAGTGCTTGATTCCAGCATTTTGCTTTCAAAAGACCTAAAATGTGAAAATGAACGATTTTAAGCAGTAACAAATATAAAATGTATCGATTTAGGGCTTAAAAGACCCCCTAAAATGTATATTTTAAATCCTTATTATTTGGATACTATAAGCATGGATGATCTCTGTGGAAAACTAGAAGGGGGGGGGGGGGTTGAATAGTTTTGCCGATTTGAAGTTAGTTTCTAAAACTTTAGATTCGTTAATATGTGAGATCTTATGGATGTATAGAAAGTATAGATCTAATGATAAAGCAAGTAAATAATGTAAAGCAAAGGGATAGAAATGACACAACCGATTTATAGTGGTTCGGCTACAAGGACACCTTCCTTGCCCTACTCCACTCCTCGAGTCACCTACTCGAGAGTTCAAGCACTATGTCAACAAACTCCTTCACTTGGCGGAGAAGCCTTCACAACGTTGCTTACACCTTTTCCGGTATGAAGCTAAACACCGAGTCCGTAACACGGTGGACCAAACCAACACGACTATTACACAACAAATATGAAATATCAAATACAAGATCTTTGCTACGAAATCTTGTGGAGGAACAAATCAATCAAGGACCCTTGCTTGGATGACTTGTAGAATGCTCATGATCTAGCCTTAAAGAAGGACCTATATGAGAATCACAATAGAAAGAAAGAAGAACAACTCTAGATCAAGTGATCTATATGTTAAGAGAATGGGAGTGTTTGAGATTTAGTAAGAAGAGGGTAAGTTAGAATGAAGAAATGGCTCTCTATTTATAGGCAATTTCTTCCATCGCTCCGGATCCCATGATCCTCCCACTTGGGATCCGTCTAGTGTAATCCTAGGGATCCGTGGGACGCCCTCTTGCCCATGAGTTTTTGGTTATGGGTCATGGGTTATGGGTTGGTCCATGGGTTTTCCTTAGTTTCAATGTATCTAAAGTATACATTGTATCTAGCCATCTTGGGTATGGGTTATGATCCATGGGTTGTGGTTTTTACCCATCCTAATAAACTATTACAACAAATGATTAATTACAACATTTTTGTATTAAGTGGCTATATGTAAATGTTTTACAAAAATAACATGTATCCTTATAATTGTACTTAAGATAACATTATATTTGTTATCAACAAAACATAAAGAGATCGCAAAATATTAATAAACGTTTTTACGGTTTATTTGTATTAACAATCTCCGCCTTTTTGTTGATGACAAAACATAATGTTATGATGAGTAAAATTTAAGAATAGATGTATGTTTTGAAAGCCCCTAAGTTTTACATCTTCTCCCCTTTTATCGAAACAAAAGTTAACCCTTCAAGAAATAAAAGTGTGGAAAATTAGTCCACGTTGCTTACTCCCCTCGACGGTAGCTCCCCTTGTTTGGGCGCCAAGTGAAAAAATAAAAATCCTACAAAGAGAAAGGTTAGTAACATGCTTATGTAATCTTGTGATTGTGAGAATCAAGATTGGGAGCCAAGGTATGTAAACAAGGCCTTAATAAAACAACAAAGTGTAGTGGTATTTATGCCACCTACAAGCATGTAAAAGAAGAACAAGACTTGTTCTTGAAAATGACAAAAAAATTACTAAAAATAGAAAATAGTAATAATGATTCCTTCCATGCTTGCATAAGGTTATGGATGGAGGTTCGATGAGTAATGGTATGGATGCGATCAAGGATGAGGTTGAGTATGAATCGCATTTCTTCCCTAACTTCTATTGCAATGTCCCTAGTGGATTGGCAATGTTCACAATTTAAGTGATGTGGGTAATGAGTACGAAATCTTTCGGGTTGTTTTGATTTGTGAGTTGCGGAAGTTGTGGTGGAAAAATAGGAAAATACGGATCAAAGTCCGGAATGATTGGAAGTGGTGGTGGAAAAGAACCTAGATGTTCTTGTAGTTTAATGGGAGCTAAAGGTGGTGATATTTCAAGATCATTGAATATTGTGTTTGGAGAAGTTGGGGGTGTCAAAAAGGCTAATTCTTTTTGCTTTGGTTGTTGAGATCTTGTTGGAGTCGTAAGGAGTTCCAAAAGAGTGATTTTAGGTGGTGAGTGATTTGGTGATGATGTTGGTGTACTCTTTGGTGATGAAGAAGGTGCTATAATGGAAGCATCTTGTGGTGAGTTAGTTGATGGTGATGAGCCATATGATGATGGTTTTCCTAAACAACAAGATCGGATGTTAATCCGTACGGATATCCTAGAGTTTGATTTTGGTATTTTGGAAGGTGGAAGTACAAATGTTTGGGTTTCATGAATATGATTGTTTGTACTAGGTGATTCATCTAAAGAGTTTGTGAATGACATGGTGTAGTTTGTTTGAGAAGATGAGATGGATTATGCAAGCATTGTGGGAGTTCTATATATATAAAAAAAACAAAGCATTGTAATGAATGCTTGACCCAAAATGTGGATTAAAATCTAATGATTAGATATGAATTTAAGGCATGTGATCATGAGAACACAAGCATTAAAGAGCATACTCCAAAAATATAAGACAAATGTGGATTTTTCATCCAAAGTGAGAAAAATAGAAGGTAAAAACAGCTTCTGTCTCACGGATCCCACGGATCCTTCCTTGAGGATCCGTCCAAAGATGAAGGCCGGGATCCGTAGGTCCAGTGATTCGTGCAAAGACGAAATTTTCCTTTGGAAATATTTTTGCCTAGTGTGTGCCTATATGCAAACTATTTGAGTTGCGGTTATCTCGACTCCTAAGAAGAAAAGAAAAAATAAACTAGAAATGAAAAAGCATACTATTATGTGAGATAACCCGAAAAACACATACTTAGTACTTTGAGTACGTAATTTAGTGTTACCAATGCTCCTAATTCATTATGGCTTAATGAATGTACCCGAAAACACATATTAGTTATGTGTCCCCTTTAGCATTCAAAAGACATGAGATGCAATGAAAACGGGTTTTTACGCTGTATTAATAATGAAAGAGCGTTTTGTCCTAGACGTGAGAAATTGCTTTTGTGAAATTGATACGGGAAGGAGTATCGTTTTAGAAAGCATTTTTGAAATACAAACGTTTTATCCTTTTGAACGAAGGATGTGTATGTAACTCGTACTTATTTTAAAAGAAAATAAGGAAATTATAAGTGGAAAACTTATCTTAGGTTTTGAAAATTCCGTATTGTTTGTGATTTGTCGTGAAATAGAGATCCTAGACTCAGAAAGAAGAAGGCTAGTGTTTACATACCTTGTAGAGTCAAAAAGTAAGTTACGAAGTTTGTTCCATGAGACCAAGACCAAGACGAAGTAGGTTGAATTGTTCCCGCTTCAACGGTTTGGTGAGGACGTTGGCTATGTTGTCTTCGGATGCTACCTTCTCAATAGAGATGTTCCCTTTTTGAACATTATCTCTTAAGAAGTGATGACGAATCTCTATATGCTTTGTGAGAGAATGCAATACCGGATTCTTGCTTAAGTCGATGGCACCTTTGTTGTCACATAGGATGGCTATGTCGCTTAGATGAATGTCGTAGTCAACTAACGCTTGTTTCATCCATAGTGCTTGTTGGTAGGGGTGTAATCGAGTCAAGCCGAGCTCGAGCTTGAGAAGGCTTGAGCTTGGCTTGAAACAAAAATAGTGGGCTTGAACTTGGCTTGATAGCTTGTCAAGCTTTAATCATTCAGGCTTGAGCTTGGCTTGAATAGGTTTCGAGCAAAGCTTGAGCTTGGCTTGAAAAGCTTGAATTATACAAAAATATTGTATTTGATAGACAAAGTCATCAAAATATATATTTATAAACTAATATAAACTAAAACCACATTTCAAAACCAAAAAAAATTAATTTAACAGTAATAAAACCAACAACAACATTTTCGTACTAAGTCCAACATTAGAATAAAACATAAGACAAAGTACTAATTAATGTTGTCATCGATATACTAAGTATAAATAAAAGCTAAAATTATCTAATAGTAGTATATATTTTGGTCTATTAATATTCACGATTCATAACTATAAACTTGTATTCGCTTCTAGGTATAAAGCAAGTAAGCAACATCATTGGTCTAAGATATCAATTACAACTTTATTTACCATATAAAAGTCCTTCGAGAGTATATTAAATAATTATATATGAAGTAAATCCTTATAATTAGAATAATATTCAAATTAGCCCTTAGTTACTTATATGAATTTAATTTAAAAATATATATATATATACTAAGGCTTGATAAAAACTCGAGCCAAGCTATCAAAAGCTTGAGCTTGGCTTGTTATATGTTTCGAGCCAATTTATTGGGATTGAGCTTGGGCTTGAGCTTGATAAAAGCTTGGTTTGATCGAGTCAAGCTCGAGCTCGAGCTCGAGTTGCTTGATAAAAGCTTGACTTGATTACAGCCCTACTTGTTGGCATGCTTTGCCGGCGGAGACGTATTCGGCTTCGGTTGTTGATATTGCTAATGCCGTTTGTTTCTTAGAAAACCAAGATGTTAAACAACATCCCATGAAAGTACATACCCCACTTGTACTTTTTCTATCAACGTAATCACCTGCATGGTCATAATCCTAATTGTGTTGTACCCTTAATGTATCTAAATATCCTTTTTACGGCTTCTAGGTGTGATGTTTTAGGGTCTTCTTGAAACCTAGCACATAAGCATACACTAAACATGATATCTGACCTACTTGCCGTGAGGTAGAGAAGACTACCTATCATGCCATGATATTTAGTATTATTGACGGATTCGCCGTCTTCATCTTTTGTGAGTTTGGTGTCGGATGACATTGGTGTCCTAATAGGTTTCGACTCTTCTAGACCGAATTTCTTTAACATCTCCTTTATGTATTTAGATTGATTGAAGAAGATACCATCTTCTACTTGTTTGATTTGTAGACCAAGAAAGAAACTAGGTTCTCCCATCATACTCATTTCGAACTCGTCATGCATGATTTTAGAGAAATCATCACACATGTCTTGACAAGTGGATCCGAATATAATATCATCTACATATATTTGCACTATGATTATATGTGACTCTCTTTTCTTAGTAAAAGTGTGTTGTCAACTAACCCCATGGTATAGTTGTGTTTAATTAAAAATGACTTGAGTTCATCATACCAAGCTTTTGGAGCTTGTTTAAGACCATAAAGGGCTTTCTTTAATTTATACACATGTTTAGGTTTTTCAAAATCGATGAAGCTTGAGGTTGAGCTACATATACTTCTTCATTAATGAAACCATTTAGAAAAGCGCTTTTGACATCCATTTGATAAAGCTTTAGATCATTAGCACAAGCATACGCAAGAAGTATTCTTATAGACTCTAATCTAGCCACGGGGGCATAGGTCTCATCAAAGTCTATTCCTTCTTGTTGGTTATACCTTTGGGCAACGAGTCTAGCCTTGTTCCTAGACACTACTCCGTTTGCATCTAATTTGTTTTTATAAACCCATTTGGTTCCTATTATGGTTTGATTACTAGGTGGAGGGACAAGTGTCCAATCATCATTAGAAAAAATTTGATTTAATTCTTCTTGCATAGCCATTACCTAACTCTCATCTTTTATGGCTTCTTGTGTATTCTTAGGTTCTATGGTTGAAACGAAACAAAACAAGCTACTTTGGTTTTGAACTTGAGACCTTAATGTTCTTTCGTTTAGTTTTCCTATGACCTTATCTACGGGGTGATCTTTGGACTTTTTAATGTTTATGACTTCATCATTTAAAGATTCTTCTTCTTCATTTATCTTTTTCCTTATTACTATAGCTTCACTTTCTACAATCTCGTCATCGACAAGAGGTGGAGAGGGTTTGGGTGGACTTTCATCAAATTTTATATTTAATGACTCTTCTACCTTCATTGTTTCTTTGTTTAATATGACGTAAGCTTTGCTATTTGAGAGTAACCTAGAAAGATACCTTCCGTTGATTTAGGATCAAATTTTGTAAGGTAATCTTTAGTGTTAAGAATAAAACATTTGCTTCCAAAGACTCTAAAGTGATTTAATGTAGGCTTTTTGCCTCGGAGTAACTCATATGGAGTTTTACCTAAGATTGGTCTAATTAAGACTCGATTGGTATGTCGTTGAAGTATCAACGGCATTACACCAAAACTTTTGAGGTATGGATTGTTCATTAAGCATGGTTCGACTCATTTCTTGTAGGGTTCTATTCTTTCTTTCTACTACCCCATTCGATTGTGGAGTGCGTGGAGCCGAGAAGTTGTGAGTAATACCATTAGCGTCACAAAAGGCTCCAAATTGCACTTCATTATCGAATTCCCTACCATGATCCGTCCTAATAGACACTATAGGACTTCTAGTTGTCTTTGGATCTTTTGCTTAATATTTCAAAATAATTAAAGGTTTCGTTTTGTTCTTTAAGAATTTTGTCCATGTATACCTAGAATAATCATCCACTATGACCAAAGTGTAGTAGTTGCCTCCATAAATTTGGATAGCGGATGGACCAAATAAATCTATATGTAGTAATTCTAGACACTTAGTTGTAGACACCATGTTTTTAGCTTTATGACTAGAATGAACTTGTTCCCCTACATTACAAGCATCACAAAAGTGATGTTCATATTTTAACTTAGGTAGATCTCTTACTAGATCTTTGGATGATAGCGATTGAAGAAGTCGCATATTGGCATGACCCAATCTTGATGCCATAAGGTCAAGTATCATCCATAGAGGTAAGACATAGTTTGTCTTTAGGTTCATTACGATTTTAATAACATAGACTCCATGTTTCCTAATACCTCTTCCTATGGTTATGCCATTTTTAATATCTTACTACGGTTTGGTAAAAGTACATTGCACTTTTATCACATATTTGTCCTATACTTAAGAGGTTAAAGTTTAGGTTTTCTACGTGACACACATTGTTAATGGTTAGAGATTTGTTAGAAATCGTGCCTTTACCGATGATTCTACTTTTGCTATTTCCAAACACCACATTACCTCCATTGAAGGATTCATATGTGGAGAATAGATCTTTATTGCCGGTCATGTGCCTCGTGCACCCGCTACCCTTGACCCATTCATCCGGGTCTAGGTCGACCTTTAAGCACACCTAAGAGAATAATAAACTCAAAAGTTTGGTCCCCATTTGTTCATGGGTCCATTAGTGTTAAACATTCCATTCATGTTAGGCATGTATGAATAAGATGAGTATGCATTCCATGGAGCAAAGTTTTGAAAGGGAAAACCATTTTGCATATTTGGGTTCCATCCCATTTGATGGTTACTTCTCGGGTAAACATTATTAGGTCTCCTAAATGGGTTAGGTTTTGAGAAAGATGGAGCTTTGTTTCTTGCAAAAGTAGGATTATATTTCGGAGGTGGTTGTCTAGTGGTGACATGAGTTGGTTTCTTCCTATTAATGATAACAAACTCAGTTCTAGATGAAGAAGCTACGTTATTACCACTTTTTGCTACAGACCCACGGATCCACGGTTTAACACTAGCCGGTTCCCTATTGATGGGATCCGTGGGATCACATGGCGATGGCTGGTTTTTCTAGTGCCTTAACAAATTGTGTTTCTTTGTTTTCACTAGTTGATGGATCAAGTTGTTGAATACCTAGACCTTTTTGGTTGTTGCGGTTTTAACACTATCTAATATCATATCTAAAGTGTTTGTACTCATTCTAGCAATTTTAGAATCTAGTTGATCAACTAGTGTTTGAAGTTGAGCATAAAGTTCACATTCACCACTTGCTATTTACCCTTTTCTAAACGTTTTAGTTTTGCTTTTAATTCTATGACTTCTTTATCTAAACGTTGGTTTTGATTTTTTCAAAAGCTTGTTTTTGTTAATTAGTTTTAAGCTAATATTGCATAGTTTGTCATATTCATTATGTAATGAGTCGTCATCAAGTGATGAGCTACTATAGTATTCGTGACATACCTCGTCATTTTCATGAGACAAATTTCTTCTTCCTCCTCGTCGCTTATTCCCCACGTGCCGCTTACGAACGCCTTTTGATCATCCCGTTTAGGACACTTACTAATAAAGTGGTTTGGGTCCCCACATTTAAAGCAAGTACGATCATCTTTTGGCTTCGTCTCTTTGCTTTTCCGAAGCCTTTCTTATCATCATACGGTTGTTTGACGTATCTTCCCTTTCTTCTAAAGAACTTTTAAAGTCCTTATCGCCATAGCGCACTCTCGTCGTCACTACTCGAAGAGGAGTTCTCTTCATGCTTGAAGCCTTTTTGGCTTTAAGGGCAAAGATTTGTGTTTGTTTCACCTTTGAGGCTTGAGTCTTTAGCAAGGATAAGCTCGTAGACTTTTAAGTTGCCTATGAGTTCATCAAGGGTGAGGATTGTCAAATCTTTTGACTCTTGATCGCCGTCACCTTGGATCTCCACTTGATGGAAATGCCCTTAGATATCTCCTAACATGGTTACGGCTATAAAAGATTCATCAAGTGCTTGTAAAGATGTAATAATAGTATTAAAGTTAGCAAATGAATGATCTATAGTTTCTTTATCCGATATTGAAAATTGTTCATATTGTTGAACAAATAAATCAATTTTATTATTTTTAACTTGTTGATTACCTTGATGAGTTACAACTAAAGAATTCCAAATTTCTTTAGAGGCTTTGAGCATAGAAATTCTTTCGAATTCCATTTTTTGTAAAGCATTATATAAAACCATTTTAGCTTCACTATTTTTAGAAAGCTTTTTCTTCATTTCATCATTTAGTTTATCATGAGGTATGTTAACTAAATTCCCTTTATCATCTTTTGAGGTGGCCTCAAAATCGCCTTCAACAATAATGTACCAAAGATCAATATCTTTAGATTTCACATACATTTCGAATCTATTTTTCCAATATATAAAACCATTAGTTTCAAGTAGTGGTGGTCGTTGCATAGATTGCCCTTCCTTATAATTTTCAAAACCCATAGTGATCGAAAAGTTTTAAAATACAATTTACTTTAAAACTTTTATAAACTTAGCTCTTAATGCCAATTGTG
Source organism: Chrysanthemum lavandulifolium (assembly GCA_022545495.1). Lineage (NCBI taxonomy): Eukaryota > Viridiplantae > Streptophyta > Magnoliopsida > Asterales > Asteraceae > Chrysanthemum > Chrysanthemum lavandulifolium. The sequence goes on from CM040241.1 coordinate 160,645,808, forward strand.
GAAAACTAGAAGGGGGTGGGGTTGAATAGTTTTACGATTTTAAGTTAGTTTCTAAAACTTTAGATTCGTTAATATGTGAGATCTTATGGATGTATAGAAAGTATAGATCTAATGATAAAGCAAGTAAATAATGTAAAGCAAATGGATAGAAATGACACAACCGATTTATAGTGGTTTGGCTACAAGGACACCTTCCTTGCCTCCTCCACTCCCAGTCGCTACTCGAGAGTTCAAGCACTATGTCAACAAACTCCTTCACTGGCGGAGAAGCCTTCACAACGTTGCTTACACCTTTTTCGGTATGAAGCTAAATCCGAGTCCGTAACACGGTGGACCAAACCAACACGACTATTACACAACAAATATGTGAAATATCAAATACAAGATCTTTGCTACGAAATCTTGTGGAGGAACAAATCAATCAAGGACCCTTGCTTGGATGACTTGTAGAATGCTCGTGATCTCGCAGAGAAGGACCTATATGAGAATCATAATAAAAGAAAGAAGAACAACTCTCTAGATCAAGTGATCTATATGTTAGAAGAGAATGAGAGTGTTTGAGAGATTTAGTAAGAAGAGGGTAAGTTAGAATGAAGAAATGGATCTCATTTATAGGCAATTTCTTCCACATTCCCGGATCCCCTGATCCTCCCACTGGGATCCGTCTAGTGTAATCCTAGGGATCCATGGGACGCCTCTTTGCCCATGGGTTTTTGGTTATGGGTCATGGGTTATGGGTTGGTCCATGGGTTTTCTTAGATTCAATGTATCTAAAGTATACATTGTATCTAGCCATCTTGGTATGGGTTATGATCCATGGGTTATGGTCCATGGGTTGTGCTTTTACCCATCCTAATAAACTATTACAAAAATGATTAATTACAACATTTTTGTATTAAGTGGCTATATGTAAATGCTTTACAAAAATAACATGTATCCTTATAATTGTACTTAAGATAACATTATATTTGTTATCAAAAAGCATAAAGAGATCGCAAAATATTAATAAGCGTTTTACGGTTTATTTGTATTAACAATCTCTATAACAACCTTAAGGTGTATGAACCGAAGTTAAAGGGATGTCTAGCTCAAGTTCAAGCACACGAGAACATGGCTTTTGTGTTCTCTTCAAATAACAACACTAAGCGACACTAAAGGAGAAGCTTATCGCTTTCATGGAGTTTCTACTTGTAACATTCAAGTTAATTGCTAATATTGATAACTTGAGTGATGCTATTATTTGTTCATTCTTTGCTGGTCAACCAAATAGTCCTCAACTTGTACATGAGGACTTGTAATAAATCATCCATATGACATTGAAGAGATGAATTTGAGATGGCAAATGGCCATGTTGACTATGAGGTCTAGAAGGTTTTTGAAGAATACAAGAAGGAAGCTTACTATCAATGGTAATGAGAACATTGGTTTTGATAAGTCCAAAGTGGAGTGTTACAACTGCCACAAGAGGGGAGATTTTATTAGAGAGTGCAGAGCTCCAATAAATCAAAACTACAAGAATAAGGAAGGCTCAAGAAGGAGTGTTCTTGTGGAAACATCTAATTCCACGGCTTTGGTGTCATGTGATGGTCTTGGTGGTTATGATTGGGTGATCGAGGCGGATGAAGGACCTAATTATGCACTTATGGCTTTCTCATCTTGAGTTCTAACTCACGGTATCAATGATTCTATTTGTTCAAAATCTTGCTTGGAAACATTGAATCTCTTAAATCCCAAAATGAAAAACTATTAAAAGATTTTAAGAAATCGAGTTAATGGTTCTAGCTTATAAGACAAAGTTTAGAGTCGATGAAGAACACTTGAATTTTATAAAACAAATGAGTCTATTTATGAAGAAAGATTAAGGGCTTAATGTTTGAAATTCATGTAGGAGAAATAACTATTAGAGAGCTTAGGAAGAAGCTTGAAATAGTTCAAAAATAAAAGATGGCATTCAACTTAATGTAGATAAATTTGAATACGCGTCTAAAAGTGTAAACAAGCTCAAAGAGTTTGATTGTTGACAATTGCAAGAAAGGTTTAGGCTATATCTGGTTCCACCTCCCTCCACAGAAAATTCATGCCTCCAACATCGACTTGTCTTTACTTGTTTAGATGAGTTTGTTAATGAGCATGTTGTTGAGAATAGTAACACTAAGTCTAGTGAAAAGAGCCTAAGGTAGGTAGGAAGAATATTGATGCCCTGACTATTAAAGAATGGGTGTCGATGATGAGGAGCAGGATGTGTCTCAACCTAAAATTGAAAAGAAAATAGTTAGGCCTAGTATTGCAAAGATCAGTGTGTCAAATCTAAACAACAAGGAAAAAGCGCAAGGAAAAGCATAAACATGTTGAGCAACCTAGGCAAAACACTCACGGTCAAGAGGCAATCAAAGAAACTGAGCAATATGATGTCTCAAAAACTAGGAAGTAATTTTGAGATGTTTAATAAGGCATGTTATGTGTGTGGAAGCTTTGATCATTTGCAAGTTGATTGCAATTACCATAAAAAACGGTTTCAAAATCAAATGATGGTAAAACCTGTTTGGAATAATTCTTAAAGGGTGAATCATCAAAATTTTGCTAAAAAGACTCACCCCCGTGCTAAAAAAACATGGTTCCAAGAGCAGTCCTAATGAAGTATGGCTTAGTATCAATTAATACTGCTAGTCAAAATATTTCAGAAACATCAGTATTGGTTAATACTGCTAGACAAGTTAATATTGCTCACTCAAAGACAACAATGAATGCTGCTAGATCAAAGTCATATCTTTCTAAAAGAGCACATTCAACTGTTAAAAGTCCCATTCATAACACAACATTTAAAAACAGTAATATTAATCAAAGGGTTAATACTGTTAGGGGTAACAATTTTTAATACTGCTAGGCCAAAAGCAGTAGTTAATGTTGTTAAGGGAAATAGTGTTAATGCTGTAAAGGCCTCAGCTTGTTGGGTTTGGAAACCAAACCTTAAAGTTTTAGACCATTTTTCTAAACACAACAGTGCATCAATCACCCTGAAAAAGTTTGATTGTGTTGATGCACAAGACATATCCAAGTCAGTGATGGCTTGGGTCCCCAAAAGAAACTGATTTTCTTACCTAATGTGCAAGGCAATCAACAAATGGATTTATAGGATCAAGGAGTAATTGATAGTGGATGCTCAAGGCACATGACAAGGAACATGTCCTATCTTATAGACTATGTAGAGATAGATGGAGGATATGTTGCTTTTAGAGAGAACTCGAAAGGAGGGAAAATCACAGGAAAAAGTACCATTAAAACTGATAATTTAGATTTTAAAAATGTGTATTTTGTGAGAGAGTTAAAGTTTAATCTATTTAGTGTCTCACAAATGTGTGACAAAAAGAATAGTGTTATTTTTAATGACATTGAATGTATTATTTATCTCCAAACTTTAAGTTAATTGATGTCAAAGATCATCATCTTAATAAAGTGATTGGAGATTTGTAATCAACTACACAAACAAGAACGATGTCAAAGAATTTGAAGGAACATGGGTTTGTTAGTACTCTTAAACAAATAACAAACCATAAAGACCTTCAAAACTGTTGTTTGCTTGTTTTTATCACAAAAGAACCCAAAAGGCAATTCAAGCTTTGAAGGATCCAAGCGGGATAGAGGCTATGGGAAGAGCTTCTACAATTCAAGTTACAAGAAGTTCCTAATGAAAAAAGGGCTATAGGCACTAAATGGGTTTTCGAGGAATTAATAGGATGAAATGGGAATTGTGATAAGAAATAAAACACGAGTGGTTGCTCAAGGATACACACAAGAAGAAGGAATTGACTATGATGAAGTCTTTGTCCACTGTTGCAAATGGATGTAAAGAATGTTTTTCTATGGGAAGATGAAGAAGAGGTGTATCTATGTCAACCACGGTATTTGAAGATCGAGACTTCCCAAATAGAGTATACAAGGTTGAAAAAGAACTTTATGGACTACATCAAGCTCCTAGAACTTGGTATAAAACCTTGTCAACATATCATTGGACAATGTTAGTAGGTATTTTAATATAGTATTTATGTGTGTATAAATATAATATAAGAGTGTGTTAGTGGGGTAATATTATATTAAAAAAGTGTAAGTATTTATATTAGTATTTAGCTTAATTAAGTGTATAATTATAAAAAGTAAGAGTATAGTAGATTTAAGTAAGTATTTAGGTGAAATATTTTTATGTATTTGTATATATTTATAAGTTTTTAATAATTAGTAATATTAATTAACTAATTAATATCTTATAATAAAACTAATATTTTTCGTCTTCTAGTCGATTTTTATGAAAAATATTCTATGTGTTTAAATTTTACAAAAATTGGGCATGACCCGTTCGTAAATACGAGTTTTCCCATTTTTACCAAGTGTTGCAAAATACCTCAATTCACTTTCAATAGTTTGCAAAATAGTTGAATTTTAACTACAATGTTTATTTTTAAGTTTATATATATACTTTATCGTCATATTTCTAAATTAAGTCTCGTTTTGATATAAAATCATATGTTACGTTTCATAAGTCAATAAATAGCCGTAAAATAGTCGTTAGTCAAAAGTCAACAAAATTTCACTATTGGGCCTAATAGTCCATTAAGGGTCGGTCAAGGCCTGAATGTCTACAACGAGTCCAAATTGATATAATTTGATTACGTAGCGTTTTATTATGTTAACATACGTTATGATAAGTCGGAAAATAGGTAAAACGACCAAATAAACTACACGGCTAGCTTATTAGGTTGAGAGACCAAAGAAGCTACGTTAGTTACGCTTCTAAAATACGTTACGAGCTCGAAAAAATACGCAAATTAAGTCGTTAGTAAAACAAGCAATCTGAAACCCAATTTGGGTTAGGCTCGACCCAATGGTGTCGAGTCCAAAGAAAATCCAAACCAAGTCCAAAAGTTTCTATAAGCTATAATTCAAACCAAATAAGCTATAAGCTAAAAGTATACACTTTCACCACTAGAGTCAAAACTCTATATTTTTCAAAACCCTTATTTTTATTTATTTTTGTTTTGGGTCGATTAGCTCAAAAAATCAATTAGGATTTTATTTTCTACAAAATCGAGTTACAAGCCCTAGTTTATTTTTGTATCATCATGTTAACATGTAATTAGTTTCAATTTACCCAAACAAGCAAGAAAACACAATTTGTGTATATGTGTATGTATTTCGTACGTGTATGTATATATAGGTGCAAATCCATAGCTTTTTCAAGATTAACAAATTAACATGTACATAAGCATATAATCAAGATTCAAGTAAGATTATTCATGAAAGTACAAGTGTTTTTAGTTTTAGAAAATCTTACAATTATTTGTGAATATAACAAGTCGTAGGTGACCAAAGATGACCCAAATGACTTCAAACTTACCCGAGACACGTTCTAAATGTTCCCAAATGCTTGAAAGTACAAACCGATTATTTCCAACTCCAAAGATTTATCCTAGATCTAAAAATTTTAAGGGTATCGTGAGGTTGAAGGTGGTGAGCAAGGGATAAAAGATTTTGTTGAGTGGAGGTGTATGTGTTCTAGTGTGTGTATGAAATGTGTTAATAAAACAAAGATGATATCATGTATAATCAAGACAAACCATTGCACTTTGTTTTCTTCTTGGCCTTGGGTGGCAAAGCGACATAAGGGAGGGGTTTCCCTCTTTCAAATTTTATTAGTGTATAGTGTGTCGGATTGAGCTAAAATGTTACCGTAAAGTCCCAATTTGATATTTTTGGACCTAAACGCCGTAAAATAAAGTTTGTACGAATGTTTGTATGAAAATAATATTAAAATATATTTTAACTCGGAAATGTGTTTATTTGACTTAAACCATAGCTAATGTAGTGTCAGCATGCAGCGTGCGGGGTCATTTTTCAAGAAAAGCGAGATAACTTCTCGGTTTGTTCATGAATAGTCGATAAATGTCGAAGTGATAACTTCACTTTTCTTGATAAAAATAAGTAGTTTAAATCGTTCTCGTGTGCGGGATGACTTCTGTAGTGTCTAAGATGTGTGGGATAACTTCCGAAATAATCGTTTGGGCTAAAAAATGCTCGGATAAATAGTCAAATAATAATAAATTAATATTTATTATTAAAATAATGTTTGGGAAAATTACCATTTGTCACAATCTTGGTACCGTGAAAGAAGATTTATATGTTGTTGTATTTGCACAAGTAGGAGTTTGAAAGGTTTGCGTGCAAACAACACAACAACTTTCACACTTACCTTCACGAAAATGCGAAGGGTCACAATGGTACACACTAAATAAAACAATGCAAGAGGAAATAAGAAAGCGAGTTTCTGAAATGAAAAGAGGTTTGAGAGGAAATTAAAATATGACATTATTTTCATTTAAGGTTTGATATTATTGCAGGAAGTCTAATATTTATATAGGATAAATATTATAGGGTAATTAATGACAAGCAAAACAAAAACCCCAAGGGTTTTTGTGCTCGTCATTTCCTTGACCAAATAGGGGAGTTAGTTTCTAAAATAAATCCAATACTTGTTTACCAAGTATTCTAGAACCTTCTTTGGTATCCTATAAATACCAAGGGTTTTCAAGGGTTCTAATAACATACTCCTTTAACCCTAAAAGCTCTCTTTTTCTCTCCTCTTTTAGCCGATCACATAAGCGAACAAATGGTTCAAAACCTTTGGTTGATCAACTTTTAGGTTGACTAAACCCTTAATCGACTTCCCTAGTTGTGCATCCAGTCGATTAGGGTTTTACCATGTTTCGTACTTGCCTAACTTGCGATAACTTCGAGCCTTGGTTCTACACTGCAATATCGGTGGATACCGATGCAACCCTAAAGGTGATTGTTTCCATTAAACCCTATAAGTGTTCATGAGTAGCAAGAAGATCAAGAAGGTGTTAAAATGCGAGTTGTTTTGGTCAAAGATGCTTACTAACGACATGATAATCAAGTAAGTCTTATAAACACCACGTATATGTGTTAGTAGTAGGTTATATCCTTTATTTAGTAGATGCGCAACTAGGGTTTTGGTATGCAGATTTGTGTGTTTATTTTTCCATTGTGCATATATGATAATTGTGCGGATGACCACCGAACCCTACAGTTTCAATAAGTTAAATCTCTATTACTATGCATGAAGTGAGAGATAGCAATTTTTGTTATGTACTAACACGAGGTCTTAGTAGTATTCTCCTTATTCTTATTCTTCTTTCAACTTTTCTCAATTTGTAACCACCAACACATCTTTCAACTTTTCTCAATTCCTCTTTCAGCAGTTTTGAACATGTTATGCAGTTATGCTATGGTCCATCCCTCAACATTATTCATGTTGTAATTAAGTATGAATTGTTTATACTCCTTTCTTGGAGAGTTCAAGATGAAATCAATAGCAATATCGGGTGCTATAGCGTGACTTAGCCTTTCTAGTCGATTGATGTGCCAAATCATTTTGATTACATGTACACTCACCGGTGATCCTTTAGCCATTTTGCAATTACTTAAGTTGACAATTGCATCAAAACTTTCAGTTTGAGCTTGTATCTCGAAAATAGTTCGCATTGATTGATTAGATCAAACACTCTAGCGTCTATGTAATTGAATTGGAGCTCGAGGTTCCATGGTGGCAAACATTAGACATCTAACATCTATCGTGTCATTGACATGTCTCGATAAGCATTCCTAACCACTCTTTGGGGTGTTAGCGCAGTCTTTGGGTCGATGGGATTTTCCAGACATACCACTTTTCGTCATGCCGGAGTACAATCAAGATTCCTCTCCTAGTCAAGAAAGTTAGGCCTGTAAGTTTGTCCTTCTCAAGCACATAGCGAAGTGACAAAGAGTTATTGTTCTTGTTATTGTTTTCCATCTACAATTTTAATAAAGACAGTTTTAGTGATTAAATCTTTTATCGTAATGGCTACTAGACCCCATCACTTCGTCCATTATACTAGGATCCATATTATACTGTCACAAGCCACCACGAATTGGCGTAACCTAACTTGTGAGATTTTTTAGGTATGTGTTTTACCACACCAATTGCCTCCCTGAGACAACTCCTAAAGTTGAGACTCCAATATCAATCAGGCATACTTAGTCTCTTCATGCATCCTTGGGTCTGCTTTGGCGGATGGCCAATAGACTCTACCATAAAATCCGGTGCCTTGCACTTCATTGATCTCTGCTTTGGCATACGACCAACGAATCCAATAACCACCTCTCCCGCATCAGCAATCTACCCACATACATTGAGCTTTGGCATCAACTGTCTGCAAGGTCTGAGCTAAGAGAGTGGAACATTTTATGGATGGTGAATTAGTATAAGATTACATAGGGTAAGACCTTAAAATCATTAGTTTAGTAGTCATTTCTTTTTATATCCAACAATAAAATAGTTTTCTTTCAAAAATTCATTTACGTATGAACTATGCATGAATTCATACCACGATTTGTTAAGTTTAAAAAAATCCATTTGTAATAAAAATATGTCTATACTTAGGTTACCCTTCCCAAGCCTTTTTAGTTAGGTTAGACTAATTCATAGACATTACTATTTTTTTATTATGCAATCTTGATGTCAGAGCCCCGGTGCTTAAGTACACCCTTACTCTTGACTTAAGCAGAGATACCTCATTTTTTTATTTCTCAAGATGATAACCGTTGACATATTATCTACTTAACCTCATGCATATAGACAATAATAAAACATATTATTGACACATCTAAGCCATTATCTATAGTTGATCTGAGAGCCACTTTGGAATCAACTTGGGTCTCTCCTAAGCGTTGGCATGACACAAGGTAAGAAGGTATTATCGAACTTCGCGTCTTCTCATCATACCCCGTCATATACTCCTTTCTTATGGAGGATGTGCATTCCTACGTACTCCTAGTGAGTCTCCTCTCTTTGTGTGCTCCATAGGTTCTTCTACCATCTGGCCACCCTTGTGTCATGTCCATCTTGGTTTATATTTAATTAAAGTAATTCTACTAAAATTTTAATTACAAGAGGGAATTGACAATGGCATGCAGGCGTCCCTTAAACCCAAAACAAAATATAAACAGTATATCTACATCACAACCATGCAGTTTATATTTTGGTCTATGGGTTGGACTCATGTTATGCATGATTAACATTTAAAGCACAAAAATACTAATTATAAAATTACAGATGGAAATACTTAAGCTATGGTTTGCTAGGACCTACTAGATATGCACATGCACCCTATATGTAGCCCATTCTTATAGTACAAGCAAACCATGAATTTCACACAGTAGCGTTGCACCTAATGCAACTTGTAATTCTGGAATGACGGTTTTTATTTTATTGTCATATATTGTTAGTTTAGGAAGTTAATTTCTTTTAAAAATTTACAAACTCTAATTAGGTTTTAAAAGTACGTGACTTATGTAACAAGAAACCTTAAGTCACCATGTTTATGCTTTAGAAAAATTCATTACGTATTTTTAAATAAATTTGTTAGTGTTCCTAAAACACCGCTTATGCACTTAACTGAAAAACCCTATTTTCCATATTTTGGAATCTTGGATTCTATTTGGGTAAACTAGAGTCTCATTAGTTTAGGAAACCTTTGTTTAGTCGCCAAGATATTGTGTTTTGAAAGTATTATATTTCTATTTGGCTACGACATATAAAATCGACCCACATAGGGTTTTGGTAAACTTAGATAATCCTTTTCTTATTCCTTAATCAATCTTGTTTCCATGTGATTGTTTTTATAACCATTGGTTTCAAAAATATTCTTAGCATATTTTTAGAAAAGTGTACACTTTACCAAAACTTTACCAAAAATATATAAAACCCTTAATCACAAAAAAAAAAAAATAAAAAAAATAAAATAAACATATATTGCCTTTATCCTAAATCAAGAAAACTAAGTAAATCTTAGGGCCCGTTTGGTTCGTAGATGGGTTTAGGATTTGGATTTGGATTTAGATTTAGATTTTGTATAGGTTTTCAATTAAATGAGGAGAGAGAAATAAATAATTGATATATTATTTTATAAATAAATATACTATTTTTAAACTTTATCAAAATTAAAAATAATCAAAAGATAACTCATGTGGCTAGGAGAACTTCATATATGAAAAGTCAATATATATACAAAAGATGTCGAAAGCAGGAAGAAAGATGGGGTACCTTGTAACACCTCCAAAATTTGGTACATCGGAAGACTTAAACAAGCTTTCGGGGCGCTACTAGATTGGTACACAACACAAGTATAGAAAAAAAAGATAATCATAAATCATTCACAACAAATCCCATAGTTAATTATCTGGTTACATTTATTCCAATATATCCAAAAGTAAGGCCCAAAAGAGATCATAAAATAGGTCCAAAAATTATTATCAGAGTATAAAATGATCCTCCAACCATGCCTCTTCGCGCTAAGCCTCCAAGGAACAAGCGGTCCAAACATCATCTTAATTACACGAGAAAACATGCCAAAAGGTCACTAATATTTGGTGAGTTCATAGGTTTAATTATAAATTCAACAAGTGGACTGATAGAGTTTATTTGCTATGCGAGACTAAGACGGATATACAATAAAAATCCAATCACATTCCATCAACAATCGAGATCTCGTGAGGCACCAAACAACTCTAGCCATGTACCATAGTTATAGCAAAGTTGACCACAATGCTACCCTAGACTAGGTCGTAGTAGACATCTATTCTTAGCTAGGTCACATAGTTATAGCAAGGGATTGCTACCCTAGAATAAGTCAATATCTACCATACATATATCCTTTACTAGTCAACACATAAGCAAAAAAAAAGAGTAAAAGCAGGTCCAAGAAAAGAGTAGCGTGCTTTCTCACCCCATTTTAGTTCAAACATAGATAAAAATTGGGCTATGAAACTCACCTCGATCAAGCAAAGCACAAATAATCAATAGCAAAGCGGATAAGCGACTAACACGGCTTGGAAACTCTCGACTCAAAGACAACCTATTAATATAAACCCATTCTTAATACATTTTCCAATTCCAATATTCTCTATCCTGAATATATTTCAATTCTTATTTCCAAAAACATCTCGTGCCTAAATTTATTACACGCGGTTGGTATCATCGTGTGAGGTATCGACTCAACAAGACTCTATGAATGCACTATATTTCTATCAATGCGACTCACAATGACACAATGCAACTTCTAAGCGAAAAGCTTTATAGTTTAATAAGTTTCGAAATAAATCGTTAGATCTTATCGAATTCGTCAACTCGATAAACTCAACTATTTATTTATTTCACTTATTATTTCCAAAAACTAGTCACAACCTAACGAGTTATAAGGATAAGTTGCTCATTAATGTCTTTATCCTACTCACATAACGAGTTCTTATTGGATTCGTTAACCCAATAAGTCCGCTATCTAAGTGGGTTAAACCTATTAATGGCAAGTTATCCACAACCCATGCATATCCCACAATGATTATTAAACACTCATAAATGACACATTTTGGTAGCGTGCCTCGAAACATTTAATAACTCGTTATTATAAAACTTTCCATTTTTAAGTCGTTAGTTCTCATTTAAATATCGAATAACAAGGCGAGTCTTGTTACTAAATATTTAATACAAGAACTCACTATTTTCTATTTTCTAGTTTATTTACATGTTTATATATATATTACGTCAAGTTTCAATTCACATTTCGAGTTATTATCCGTCTCGAGTTCACAAGTACGAGTCATGACTCTCGGCTTTTGATATGTCATATTGTCCAATAAATCATATAAGTCCTTTACGGCGTTGTCGGGGTCAACCGAGACTAGAAAGTCACGGTAACACCGACGTTGCGCAAAGTTCACATATATATAATTTCAACTCCTAATAAACAATTCCACTCGTTACCGGCCCTAAACCTATGGCTCAGTAATGCATCCAACAATCTCCATTCAACTCACATCATTCCCGACATCCAATCAAGTATCAAACCACACCCAAAACCAATGTCGAGACCCAATGGTCTCGACTTGGCCACGGTTAAGACCACGCGAACCAAACGGACCCTAAAGGTCTTTTGGCTCCCTCGTGTCTCGTCCAAACCCATCACACGACTGGACCATCTTGGTCCCGGTGACTCCTAACATCAACAACAACATCCAAACTATTCCCACGACAACCAAACCGGACCACTTTGGTCCTTGTGGTTCTCGGATATGACCTAGTGCAACACCAAGCGGACCATTTGGTCCTTGTGGCTCGGCAAATCTCCAGCGCAACACCAAACCGGACCTCATGGTCCCGGTTAACTTTCCAACTCCATCAACCTCGATATCACAACAAACCCACAATCAAAACCTCAAAACCATAAAAATAAAAATGCATCGCGAGACCGACATGACACACTCGATACCAACTCAGATTATCACATTTTATCATGTTTAAAACTAGTTTTATCTGTTTTTGTCCATCTAAACCCAACCAATTGGACGAATCAAGACACAAACATCTCGAACGAGTAGTACACTCATTTCCTTTACCTTTCTTTCTTCCCGATCTATGCTTGGAACACAAAAACACAAACGAAAATGGTGATTAGGGCTCGTTTGGGTGGCGGTATGGTGGGGTTATGGCGTGTGATGTATGTCAAAAGAAAGAGGAGAATGAGATGAAGCTTTTGGTGGTGGTGGTGTGATACCACGCGTGACGGTGGTGGCGGTAGACGCCGGAGAAGGCGGCGGCGGTTAGGTGAGGTGGTAGAGAGAGAAAGTGCAAATTAGGGTTTGGGTGGAAGATGGTGTGTGTGTGTGTGTGTGTTTGGTATTTATATTTTTGAGTGGGGAGTTAAATATTAATTATTTTGGGACAAGGCGCCGCCACAAGTAAACACGGGGACCAAAGTCAAACTTTTTGTAAACTTTCCCGAACTACTACTCTTGGGCTCGTATACTTTATAACTAATATCCGGGTATTTTTATTAATAGCGTTATTGTTTTTAATTACCCTTTTTCCACAAGTTTTGATTATTAACACGCCTTATTCTCATGTAACTAGTTAAATGTTACTTTTTCTCTTGTTTTAGGTTTTTACTATGCCGACTCAAGTAGTGCCTAACTTTACGGGCCATAACTCTTCAATACCAAAATCAATCATAAAAGCAAATAAACGATACCAAGCCAAGTCACCATTATCTGAAATAGCTCATATAGGAAATCTACTCGATCTAACTAGCATAATGCGGTACCTAAAAGGGCTCCCTAATTTGCCGTTATCACAACCTCCGACCTCGAAGAAACACGTCCGGGTTTCACTCCGAGATGCCCGATGACGAAAGAGTTGAGGATACTTCTTCGAAACTCATCCTCATGTTCCCATGTGAACTTTGGTCCATGACGGAAATTCCAACAAACTTTGACGATCGGAATGCGGCTATGCTTCAGTCGTTTCACTTCACGATCCATGATCTCAACCGGCTCCTCAATGAAGTTCAGATGCTTGTCTATTTGGACATCTTTCATAGAAACTACATGGGTTTCTTTGGAAAGACATTTCTTCAGATTACTCACTTGAAAGACATCATGTACACTGCTCAACTCTGAGGTAGCTCAAGTCTGTAAGCTACTGGTCCGACTCTTTCAAGGATTTGAAAGGGACCAATGTATCAGGGGTTGAGTTTTCCACGTTTGCCAAAGCGTGTCACCCCTTTCCAAAGGGAAACCTTTAACATGACTCGGTCTCCCACTTGAAACTCCAGGGGCTTACATCTCCTATCGGCGTAGCTCTTTTGTTTATCACGTGCAACTTGCAAACGATTGCGAATCTAGACTACTTTCTTAGTAGTTTCCGGACGAGTTTTGGACCGGTAAGTTTCTTTGTCGCCAACTTCATTAGCAGATCGGAGAATGGCATTTTCGTTCATACAACGCCTCAAATGGTGCGACCTTAATGCTAGTATGATAGCTATTGTTGTATGAGAATTCGGCCAAAGGTAGGTACTTCTCCGAGCCTTTGCTGAAATCGATAACGCAGGCATGGAGCATATCTTTTAGCGTCTGGATGGTCCTTTCGCTTTGACCGTTGGTTTGAGGATGATAGGCAGTGCTCATATCAAGATTCGTTCCCAAAGCCGTTTGCAGTGACCGCCAAAATTTTGACGTGAAATGGCTATCTCGGTCAGATATGATAGATATGGGCACGCCATGACGAGATACTATCTCTTTGACGTACAAATGAGAAAGCTTATCGATACTATCGACTTCGCGGATGGCCAAGAAGTGAGCGGACTTAGTCAGTCGATCCATAATTACCCATATAGCGTTACAACCGCTAACTGTTCTTGGTAATTTGGTGATGAAGTCCATAGTGATTTCCTCCCATTTCCAGACAGGGAGTTCGGGTTGCACTAGCAATCCTGACGGCTTCTGGTGTTCGGCCTTTACCTTGGAACATGTCAAGCACTTACTGACATACATAGCTATGTCGGATTTCATGTTCGGTCACCAGTAGAGTTTCTTCAGGTCGTGATACATCTTGTCGGCTCCAGGGTGAATAAGTATTTTGATTTATGCGACTGTGCATAATCAACTAGTGGATTCCTCCATGAGATGGTATCCGATTACATCTCTCGAAGCATAAGGTTACGCGGAATGCTTGAAGCCGTTTTCTCTTTCCACCATTCCATAGAGGCTCTCGGTTGGACGCTTCTCTTCCTTCAACACCTCGGCTTGAGCGGCTAATATATGAGACGGTAGCGGCGAACTAATCGTCATTCCTAAGGATCGGACTTGTAACGGCAGAATTCTATCCTTCTGGCTAAGGGCATCTGCAACAACATTGGCCTTACACGGATGATAACGAATCTCACAATCGTAATCACTGAGTAATTCCAACCAGCTTCGCTGTCTCATGTTCAGTTCCTTCTGGTCTAAAATGTGTTGCAGACTCTTGTGATCGGTATACACTATACACTTAATACCGTACAGGTAATGTCTCCATATCCTAAGAGTAAACACCACAACACCCAACTCCAAGTCATGGGTGGTGTAGTTTTTCTCATGCTTCTTAAGCTGTTGGGAGGCTTACGCTATCACCTCTCCCGTTGTATCAGAACAGCTCCCAAGCCTTTATGCGAAGCGTCGCAATATACGATGAAATCTTCGCTTCCTTCAGGCAGGGCTAGGATGGGCGCACTACACAACTTGTTCTTGATGGTTGTAACGCCTCTTCTTCCTTCTCTCCTCATTCGTACTTAATGTTCTTACGTATCGGTTTGGTCACGACTTAGCTATTTTATAGAATCCTCAATGAACCTCCGTAATAGCCGCTAGCGTAGAAATGGACGAACTTCGATGGGGTTTAGGAGCGCCCAATCCTTGATGGCCTCAATCTTGGCGAGATCCACGTGAACTCCTCGACTATCTATCACGTGGCCCAAGAATTGTGCAGTCGAAATCCAAATTTCGTACATAGAGAATTTGGCGTACAGCTGTTCTTGCCTCAATAACTCCAAGATGAGCCTCAAATGCTCTTCGTGCTCCTCTCTACTCTTGGAGTATATCAGGATGTCGTCTATGAATACTATCAAAAACTTATCCACATAGGACTTGCACACTCGATTCATGAGGTCCGTGAATATCGCGGGCGTGTTGGTCAAACCAAATGACATCACTTGGAATTCATAGTGCCCATAACGAGTTCGAACACCGTCTTGGGATATCTTCCTCTCGAACTCGAGTTTGGTGGTAACCGGATCGTAAGTCGATCTTAGAATAGATACTAGATCCTTGGAGTTGGTCGAATAGGTCGCCTATCCTAGGCGTTGGGTATCGATTCTTCACCGTCAACTTATTCAACTCTCGATAGTCGATGCACATACAAAAGCGATCCATCCTTCTTCTTTACGAACGATGACGGGTGCTCCTCGGCGACGAACTTGGTCGAATGAATCCTCTCTAACAACTCGACAACCTGTCTTGACAGTTCCTCCAACTCTCTTGGAGCAAGTCGATAGGGTGCCCGGCTACGGGTGCGGCTGTGTATCAACTCGATTTGGAATTCCACTTGTCGGACAAGTGGAATCCACGCAAGTCTTCGAGAAACACGTCGGAAAATCGCGAACGATGGGTACATCTTCAAGCGTCTTTCACTCTTCTTCTCGCCTTTCTTTTCGAAATTTGAGCCAAGAAAAGATAACCTCCTCTCGTCAATGTACTTTTGTGCCTTTGTACAAGAGATCATGCTCAACATGGAGGGACCTCCACAGTCGCTCCGATCTCCTTGTATACTCAGGACTTTTCTACCATACCGCACACGCACGATCTTCTCATCGCAGATGATGTGCGCACCGTTCTTTGATAACCAATCCATACCGATGATGACGTCAAAACTTCCTAGGGTGACGGGCAAGAGGTCTATGCTAAACGGGTGGTCTAGGAAACTTAACGTGCAACTTCGGACTATAGTGTCTATCCTTTCCCATTTCCATTAGCTAACTCCACATCATAACTTAATCCTAAAGGTGTCGGGAAATTCCTAGTAATGACATAAAGGCGGTGGATACGAAACTCATATCGGCACCGGTATCAAACAAGATGGAAGCATAGCGGTTATTGAGAAGGAACGTACCCGTAACTATGTTCGGATCCTCTTTGATCTCCTTCCCAATAGACGTACACTCGCTTGTGAGCTCCATGTCTCTCTGTTGATTTCGGCACCACTGGTTTCTTGGTTCCTTGGTCCCTCGATTTGGGTTATGCCCATTACTTCTCACACCTCGGTTCACCGATTTCCTCTATTCCGTGATTTACTCGATCCAGGGCTCTGGCACTCGGTCTTGTAGTGCCCTTTCTTCCCACATCCAAAATAGGTGACAGTGGCCTTCGGTCCATTCCCTGTGCGGTTTGCGCCATAGCAAGAGGTCGGGACCTCGGTTCGGCCACATGTCCTACCTTAGAGCAATTTCTACACACCACGGCAAGATCGCCCATGGTGGTGTCGATTGCAACGACCACATAAGGGCTTACTTCCTTCGTAACCCTTCTACTCTCCATTATCGATAACATACATCCCGGCGGTCTCTCGCCATTTGTTGGAGTTGCTATCACCCTAACACCCTCATTCTTTTCCTTTATCGCCTTCCCATCTGTTCCTTCCGGGCTTCAAAGACAAGATAATCCATCGACGTTGGGCTATGGTAAGCGCCTCATGCAGGTTTGCCGGCTTTGCGGTGATTACATCATTCTTAGTAGCTATAGGCAATCCATCGGTGTACCGCTCAATCTTGAGAGCCTCGTGCGAACCATCTCGGGCAAAAAACGAAAATTCTTGGAAGCGACGGTTGTAAACCGTCATGTCATTTCCTTCACCTTATGGTTCCAAAACTCGATTTCTAACTTCTTAACTTCATTCCTAGGGCGATAAGTCTTGATCAAGAAAGACTTAAACCGGTTCTAAGTCATTCGTAGGCTACCTCACTTCCTACCGATTTGTGATTGTTGTTCCACCAAGTCAACGCTTCGCCCTTAGAGTGAACATCGCGTGCTTCACCTTGGCGTCCTCATCACGATTACTAACGGTGAACACGATTCGATTTTCTCCATCCACCTCATTAGGTAAACCACTCCCTTGGTTCCCGAACTCGATGGGACCACGTAACCGGAACTCCTTATAGGTACAACCTCGAGTTCGATTAAGCATGGGGGTTCCAGCAGAGGTGTTTGAGTGATTTGACTAGGCTAGCGGCTCGGCGACACGGTGCGTCACGGGCGGCCGATGTGGCTTGATTCATAGGCGGAGGGATCGGTGGGACATGACCATTTTCACCTTGGTCATTGACGTTTTGATTCTCGGCGGGGTTGTCGGTATTCGATCTCTCAGCGGAGTCGGGTCGGGCACCGACCTCGACGAACGGAATGACCACAACAGTAATCGCCGGGTGGTCTGGGTGGGTTTCATCTTGGTGCCATTAATCTGAAGGATAACACAAGAGTTTCATAAGTTTCACATATCACATTTCATTAGACGGGTTTGATTCGAAAGACATCGGATACCGCACGAATATTGAATCAAGATAACAAGGATAATGCCACATCATATCGAAATAACGAAGGATCGAAACAAGAAATCAAATGATGCACTTCTATTAGCCATAACGCATAGTTTTCTAAGTACAATAACATGAAAAGATAGAGAATAGTCGTAGACGATCCTACTAACGAAACTAACAGGATAACTAAGATAAGTCTACATCTCGAACTAAGGACTCCTCAGTTTCAAGATGGTACAACACTATAAACCTAAGGCAATCTAGCCACAATCTGCATGGGCAACTCTCGTTGTCCTCCGAACATCCTCAATCACTCTCCATAGTGAGGAAATCTCAAGACGTTGGGTGTCGCGATCTCTCCTCAGATCCTCAACCTCTCTCTCCATTTCACGACCTTGCACCGTAGGCGCCGAGTGCCGCCTCTCGGTCGTCATGAACCTCTCGCAGGTCTCCCACCGCTCATAGAACTCGACATACCCTATCTCAAGGCCATAGTCCTCCTAATCGCCTCATATCTCCCTCAACTCCTCTAGACTAGCCGTCGATACACCAAATTCGCTAAATGACTAAGTGATTCGCCCAAACCGTCAAGTTTTCACTCAAACCGACCACTCATGAATGGCCGATCGTAAGAAACTTAAAACATCCGAAACGAATGCAATGAAGATCGGGGAGTATAGTGTTTCCGGTCGTTATGTCCCAAATGAGCTATGCGAAGAATCACCAAACGAATAGTGATCGAGATTTGAACGGAAAGAGGATTGAATTATTATAACTACGAAAAAGTCTATAAACTACAAGGGCTTAAATGCAAATTAAAGAAAATTAAAAGATAAAATATATTAAATAAATGCTATCACTATTATTAAAATGATGTTTTGATTTTTCTTTTATAAAACTTAAATTAAAAACTACGCGACGTACAAATGAAAATGTGAAACTAAAGCGGATTAATCCTAAAATATGAAAATTATATTTTTACAAACCTAATGATAAAAGAAAATTTTTAGAAAAAGAAAATTATTTTTTAAAACTATTTATCTAATTATTATTAATTAAAAACTATTTTTAACTATTTAATAATAGCCTAAAATACAAGAAAATAGGAAATAAAGCTAGAAAAATGAAATTATGAATTGGAAAAATCTAAAATAACAAAAGAGAATTTTCAAAACTATTTTTGTATTTTTCGATTATTTTCTATTTTTATGAATTAAAACTATTTAAAACTACTTAAATTGCTTAAAATACAAATTTAACTAAGAAAATCTGGAAAAATATTTTTTGACTTTTTATATTTATCTTAACTTAAGAAAAATGAAAAATTATTTTTTTGAAGCTTTTCTTAATTAATTGTATTAAATACTAATTAAAAATGCTTAAAAACTAATTAAAATGAAGAAAAATACCAAACTGACCTATAAAAATATGAAAAATTCAAGATAAGCTTAAAATAATATACTGAATCTAGGAAAAATATAAAATCAGGGGCTTGTGTGAAGGAATAAGAGGCTGCAGTGGAAACTGCTTATAAATAAGCACTTTGAGAAAAGCCAAAAGTACCAAACAAGCACCAAACTGATACAGAAGCTTAAATAAGCTAAAAGTACTCAAAATCAACTAAAAACAACTACTCTTAACCTCTGATATACACAATGCACAGATTTGATGTTTTGAGATTATAAGCTAAAAGCAGTTTGAGGGTCTACTTTGCAAAGACAAGAATAAGCTACTCAACAAGCTTAAAATGAAAACCAAAAGTGAGAACCTACACTAGACCTGGGCAAGTGCTTGTAAACCAAAAACCAGACTTGGATGAGCTCGATGAGCTTGGTGCAAGGATCAGAAGACTCTGTGCACACTCGGTTAATCTTGAGTGTATGGGATTTACAACCATTTTGACAAGCAATTTTGGAACTTATAAAAAATGACAAAATTCTATAAAAATGACAATAAGAAAGTAGACCAAGAAGTTTAAAACCCAAAGTTTCACTTAGATTGGCTCGAAATGAGTCCAAGAAAATTCAACTCGATTAGCTCAAACCACATTTTCAGTTTTTGACTTTTTTTGACAGATTTGAAATGTTGACTAAACTGAACTTTGAGATCAATTTATGGACTTATCTAGATGTTATATGATGAAATGGAACTACTGCAATCTATTTCTAAGATTTTTGAACACAAAATAAGCTTTTGATTTTATAAAAACTCAACAGTTAAGCAATTTAAGACAGATTGAGATGCATTTGACTTTTGTGGTTTGCAGGTGCAAGTTTATGACTTGAATGAGTTTAAATGAACTAAACAAGCCTAGAGCAACAAGTCTTAACCACTGACTATACCTAAATCACAGATATTGCAGCAAATCCAAACACACTTTTTTAACTGATATGCAAATAAAAAAAACTAACTACTGAACTAGTTATTGCAGACACTTAAACTGGATTTAACTGAACTAAACACAACTTATTAAACAGATTTGAACTATTTACAACTACAAATAAAGATCATGCCATGAAACTTTGAAAATCACTTACAAAAGGGTCCTTAGCCACAATGGCTTGAAATCATAACACGTTGAACCACTAGCCTATAAAAATCAACCCAATAGCTCGAATAAACCCAAATCCATTTTCGCATCAACCCATATCCAATTCATACCCATTTGCTTCCTCGCTTGACTTTCTTTGACCAAATTCCAAAGTTGCTTGAAACTTAAATTTAAGCTTACATAAAGCTATAATAAGCTTATGTAAGCTTGTGATAACTGGAAAGAAGTCGTTTGAAGCTTGAATATTAGAGTTTGAAATTGAAAATTTCAACAGTTAACATAAAATATGGAAAATGAACTCAAACTTGAATTGATACTTTAAAATAGTTGCAATACACTGAAACAAAGTAATTTGATACAAGGAAACTTGAAATAACAACTAATGATCTATTTTAAGACTTAAGAATTAAAAACGACATACATATTTAAAAATAAACTAAGTACTCCCCGTTCTCTCTTTCTTCTTCTTCTTTTTATACCCAAAACTGCTTCTCTCACTACTCTGAGCATTTCCCAGCTTTAAGCTTAACCATTGGATGACTGGAATCAATCTTGGCCGTTTGATTGGTTTTGGCGCCAAAATGCTTTTTAACAGCTGGGGGGGTTTGAGTGCATTGTAAGAGAGGCATTTAATGCGTTTTGTATTGGTGTGGAGGTTGGAGGGGACAAAGCATGGAGTAGGGAGGCTAGAGGTGTTGGTGGTGGTTTTGCGAAAAGGGAGGAAAAAGGAAGAAGAAAGGCGTTTGCGTGGGTTGTTTTATTTTAAACCGGTCGGGTAACGGGTTGTTGGACGGATCGGTATAATTGGGCTTGGGTTGGGTTATCATTTATTCGGGATCCGGTTTGGATTTAGGATATAAGTAAACAAGGACCAAACTTGCAATTCCACAAAACCAAGGGACCAAATCAGAATTATGAAGTTGTAGTCCAAGGGCCTATCTTGCTATCTCTAATAATCCAAGGATCACAATTGCCAATTTTGAAACTTCAAGGACTGAAATTGTAATTTTCCAAAAATTCTCATAAGGACCAAAATGATTAATTAGAATTACCAAAGGATTAAAATGTTCATTTTTCAATTTAAAATGTCCAGGGTAAATTGTCAATTTTGAAATTCCAGGGACTAAAGTTGCCATTTTTGAAAGTTGGGGACCGAAACGCCAATTATGCAAACTTAGCTCATTTTTCATCCGATTTTAAACATTTTGCATCCGAAACATATAAAATGCAATTTTGAGATATTTTCATGATTTTGATGCATTTCGAGCATTTTAAACGCTTTGCGCTTCCGATTGACCAAAATGATGAGTATTTACACACTCATCACTAAGCCTAACTCCTCGCGAAATAATTCGCTCCCAAATCGACCCGTCTCTCAGACCATGGATTTGAATCTATCTCGATGGGAGATCCGATCCTAGTGGGCTACCTAGGTCGGGTGAGCGAGGAGGCGAGACAAATTCAATGGTCGCTCTGTAAATCGTGCTCAAGCAAGGGTAAAGAAGAGCACGGTCCTGGAGAATCGTTGAATGCGCGGACTCGAATCGACTGCAGTACCCTCATCCGGGATGTCCTCCTCCTCCTCTTCCGAGGTTCCACATCCTCATCCACATACTCCTCCTCATCCCCATACTCCTCCTCATCCTCATCAACCGAGTAGAGTCTATGAGTGAACGCTCGTGAAGGTGAATCATGTGGTGGTAAAGTAGGGGATCTAGGTCGTTGGTGGGATGGCGATGAAAGTGGGGATGACAGGAGAGAGTGAGCTAATAGGTGCACAGGTGATGATGGAGGTCGTACTGACATACGAGGAGTAGTATGATGGGTAAGTCTGGGAATCTGGGCTCGTGCTAAAGCCAAATGTAATGTAAGCTATCGCGAAGAACTAGGGCGATCCGATGATGACGGTAACTGAGAAGTGAGCGAAGTCTGTGGCTCTAGAATGGCTGATGATGATGAAGCAAGAGTAAGATATCGGACAATCACATAAGGATCATCCCGCAGGAGTCATCGAGTCCGTGGCCGGGAAGATGCAACCGCAAGGATGTCCTCCGACGCATCATAAGCTAGTGAAGGCATGGTATGTGACAATGACGTAGGGTAGGTATAAGTGTATGAAAATGACTAATTCTAATAGCGCATCATCATATCAAAACATCATACAATACATCACATAATGGCAAGCATTCAAAATAAAGGATACCACATTACTCAAAACATTCTCTAAACAAAACTGCATAAGTTCTATTCTACCATATTATCCATACTTCATATAATTCCAAGACATACCAATCATATAGCAATCTCATAATATTCCAAGATCAATGAACATATCGCAAATCATAGCATTTCAATAATCAAGTTGTAGTTCATTCCATACTCAATTCAAGAGGCTTCGGCTTGACAGGCTGGTATGGGTCGGTCGAGGATCAAGTTTTCTAAAAAGTGGTTATAGTTTAGGTTTTAATAAGTACTTAGTTCTCTATAACCTTGGCTCTGATACCAATCTTTAACACCCCCAAAATTTGGTACAGCGGAAGACTTAAACAAGCTTTTGGGGCGCTACTGGATTGGTACACAACACAAGTATAGGAAAATAAGATAATCATAAATCATTCACAACCAATCCCATAGTTAATTATCTGGTTACATTTATTCCAAAACATCCAAAAGTAAGGCCCAAAAGAGATCATAAAATAGGTCCACAAATTATTATCAGAGTCTAAACTGATCCTTCAACCATGCCTCTTTTGCCAAGCCTCCAAGTAACAAGCAGTCCAAACATCATCTTAATTACCTGAGAAAACATGCTAAAAAGGTCAGCTAACGCTGGTGAGTTCATAGGTTTAATTATAAATTCAATAGTGGACCTAATAGAGTTTATTTGCTATACGAGACTAAGACAGATATACAATAAACATTCCAATCACATTCCATCAACAATCGAGATCTCAGCAGGGCACCAAGCGACTCTAGCCATGTACCATAGTTATAACAAAGTTGACCACAATGCTACCCTGGACTAGGTCGGAGTAGACATCTATTCTTAGCTATGTCACATAGTTATAACAAGGGATTGCTACCCTAGACTAAGTCAATATCTACCATACATCTATCCTTTACTAGTCAACACATAAGCAAATCAAAAAGAGTAAAAGCATGTCCAAGAAAAGAGTAGCGTGCTTTCTTACCCCAATTTAGTTAAAACATAGATAAAAATGGGGCTATGAAACTCACCTCAATCAGCAAAGCACAAATAATCAATAGCAAAGCAGATAAGCAGCTAACACGGCTCAGAAACTACTGACTCGGCACAACCAACTAATATAAACTCATTCTTAATACATTTTCCAATTACAATATTCTCTATCCCGAATATATTCCAATTCTTATTTCCAAAAACATCTCGTTTCGCTATTTAGTTACAAGCGTTTGGTATCATCATGTGAGGTATCGACTCGACAAGACTCCATGAATGCACTATATTTCTAGCAATGCAACTCACTACGACACAATGCAACTTCTAAGTGAAAAGCCTTTTAGTTTAATAAGTTTTGAAATAAATCGTTAGATCTTATCGAATGTGGAAACGTAGGGGGTGAATACGCTACCGCTTAAAAACTTTAGATCTTTAGTATCAAATCGCTTATGAAGCTTATTATAATATGAAAGTTCCAATTATTGTTTGTGACCAATGTAAAGCATAGTAAACCATGTTGTCACACAAGCATTAACATCAAACCACATCACAAGCAATAGTATAGTGCAACTATGAAAGTAAAGAGATAAAGAAAGGAAAGTGCAAACCGAACACGATGATTTATAGTGGTTCGTCACGGATCTCCTTTCCGCCCTACTCCACTCCCCGAGTACCCAACTCGAGAGTTACTTCACTAAATCAACAAGCTCCCTTCTCGCGGAGAAAACCTTACAATCGCCGCTACACTTTTTCCAGACAAAGCTAAATACCGGTTCTAGTTCGAGGTAGAACCAACCTAACGTCGCTTATACAATATTTCCGACACTAAGCTAGATGTCGAGTTCTTTTCAAGGGTACAACCACTCCCACTATGTTTTATGGCCCAACATAACAAACCTTGTGTTTTATGGTATAAACACATAAACCATCTAATCTAGTTTGGTGAAAATGTTGTGAGGATGCAATGATGTTCTACACTAATGATCCATGACACAAATGTCTAATGGATATGAATAACTACTTCTAAATGATCTTCCATTGATAGGAAGCCTTCATGATGAAGATCACAAGTTCCCTAAACTTGTTGTGATAGATCTTCACTTGTGGTGAGTGTGGATGGCTAGATCTCCAAGCTTTCCTTGGTTGATCAATGTAGAGTATGCTTACAACAAAGATGAATGTTAGAAGCATTATGATCATGATCATTAGGGTGTTTAATGTATGTTACTACATTGTTAATGATAGATCTAAATGTATGCAAGAAGGTGGAGAAGATGTGTTTTCAAGTGGTGAAGAAATGGGAAAACAATGGGCTTCTATTTATAGCCAAAAGTGGACAGAGCGCCCACGGACCACGGATCCCTTTAAAAGGGTTCCGCCCTTTATACAATTTGGTACCGTGGGTACCGACATAAAATCTAAAAATCTTTCTTCAAATCTTTCCAAGATATTACCAAATCTTACTAAGATCACATTTGATATATTGAGTATCAATCTAACCAAAATATTCAAGTGATCTTCCAAGGATTTCAAAGATGATGCATGACATGATGTAACATGTATTTCCATTTTAGATTAAAGGTTTATCAAGGTAAACTTGTAAAATGTATTATGTAACTAGTTAATAAAATGTCTAGTTACCTTTTGAAATACTTGTGAATGCAAAATGTAAAATGAGGTTCAAATAGAATGGTTAACCTATTAAAATACTTAGTGACTCTAAATGTATTTTAAACATTCTAAATGATTTGTTAATGGGTTTGATCATAATGCCACATAACAAACATGTACGAACCGTGTTGTAACATACGAGGACTTGAGACATCGAGAGGTGTTGAATGTATGTTGAGACAAAGTGTGATTACAAGTAACTTGTACATTTTATGTTATGTATTACAAGTTACATGTTTGTCATCAATCAAAACAAACGAGATCAGATAGATTAAATATCGTAATATTTGCACTAACAATCTCCCTTTTGATGATGACAAATATATGTAAACGTAATAGAAAGTAAAATGTAAAAGTTACTTGTATCCTTACTACCTTTACATTACCTTCTCCGCTTACACTCTTCTCCCCTTTGTCGAAACAAAAGGGCGTGTCCTTGAGTTTAACTTAATTTCTCCCCAAAAGGCGAGCTTGCATCATCCCTAGTGAAGTTAAATCGTCCACCCAATCCGTCCCTTGTTTGGTAGCGGATCCATGGATCAAATAAAGAGGCTTAACCTACATCAAGGTTAGTTTTATGCTACAAAAATTATGAGAAATATATGAAAAGAAAATGCATAGCAATGTTAGCCTATTTTCTCCACTTTTATCAAGCACAAATGCTTGTTGAAAAGTGAGAATGATGCTAAATGCGTGCATGCTCCCCTTGACGGTTGCTCCCCTTGTTTGAGGCGCCGTGGTATGATTAAAACCTACAAAACAAATATTAGTGCAAAACTATATTCGTCATTAGACGAGTAAGTGATATACAACAAAGTGTGTATAAGATGCATTCAAGAAATTCTTGACGGAAGCTCCCTTGCTCTAGGGCATCAAGATGAACCTTCAAAATAAGTATTAGTATAATAGAAGCTTTGTCTTTAGACAAATATGTCATATACAACCAAGTGTATAGACGATGCAATATGAGTGCTTAAAGGATATTCCTCCTTGTTCTAGGTGTCAAGAAGCACCTAAAATAAGAAAAATAATTGATGCAAACTTCATCCTTAGATGAGTAAATTATATACAATCGAGTGTATATGATGATGAACCTACAATGAAAAACATTAGTGCAATATATTTCATCTTTTCACAAAGAAAAATAAGATGTATATATGTGATAAATGATATAATCAAAGATCTCATGAAGTATAGTCTCCTAATTACAATCATAAGAAAAGTGAGAATATAACATGATAAAAGCCTACAAAATAATTCCTAGAAAGAAGATATGAAGTCTTCCATCGGTGTGCCACTAGTGGTGCTAGTGTTGGTGTCGGTTTACTAGTAGGATTCATGTGGTGATGGTAGATGACTTGACATTTACAAAAGCAAGTTTTCGCTAATCCATGGTGGTGATGATTAGTGAAAGTGGTGATGGAAGGTGGTGGTGATTAGGTAGGAAGCTATTAAGGAGTTAGAAACTCGTATGTATAGCAAATATAAAAATATGGACTCATGCAATCCTTTCGTCATGTCAAGTGACCAAAGCTAAGAGGAAAAAAAATGTGAATGGACATTGCATTTCAATGATGCACAAGGGTTATGATTTGAATGATTTATTGATGCTAACAATCTATTGTTTTGAGCAAGTTCTCATATGCTTCAACCCAAGAGTAATCAATAATGCGCTCTATCTAAGAATATTATAATGAAGATACCAAAAGATATAAAAGTGATGAAGATAAATTGCTCATTGATTGACACGAATTATAAAATGACCTATTCTAGGTGACAATGGGAAAGGTAGTATTAGCATGGTTTTGACCGACATGGATGATTATCACTTTGAAAAGAAGTGAAGACAATATGGAAAATACTAATAATGATAATAATGAGTACCTATATGAGGATGAGAATGACATCATATGAGTGAGAGTTGGATGGACCAACGTGTTGGAGATGGTCGCTTTGATTAATATATCGCTTGCAACCGACAAGGACATGCATGATAAGCGAGAAAAGGATAAGATCCTATGATGGTGTTCTAGTTAGTGAAGTTGTAAGGTGCTAGTTTAAGGAAAATCCTATATGTGGAGATGAAGACGCTTTGTAAAACACATGATGCGCTTTTCACTTGATGAGGTATTGGTGTGAAAAAGGTTGAACTAGTTGTGGTTTCATGAACCGTTTTAGCTAAGTGGTGTTTACCTATGTGTTGGTATTGTAGAGTCTAAGAGACATAAAATTTGACAAAAGACAATTATGTGAATGAATTCTCTCCCTTAATTGGTGGACATCCAACATAATGTGTAATGTATCAAATAAGGAATGACAACAAAGTGTTTAGGAGGTTATTCGGCTAACGAAAGAGATGAGCTTAGTGATATTTTCTCGGATGATGGTTAGCATACAATGAACTTCATCCTTAAAGTCACGCACTCTTCTCGATTAATACGAGATGATCGTATGATGAGGCATGTGGTTTCCTAATAGGAAGTGAAGAGGATTAGAGTATTGTTATAACTAAATAATGATGGAGGTGATTTTGGAAAGCGGAAGCAAAATGAGATTTGGAAAGAGGTCGGTTGAAAGACAAAATGCAAAGCCAACCTCTAGAACTTAATTCTATATGCTTTTAGACTATATGCAAGTGTAGGGGTCCCATAGAGCATATTACTAATCTACGTAGCAATAAACGGATTATGCAAAATGAGCATATAAAAGTTAGAACCAAGTGAGATAACAAATAATTTGTTATCAACCTACAAAACAAATTTGTTAGTGACAAAAGATGTTAACATGATAGAAATCAAGTGATAACATATTATATAAGCAAAACAACACATTGCACTTAGTAGACAAGAAATCACCACACAAGATATCATCAAAACAATCATATTATGCAAGAATACGACTTTATTCAAGACATTTCATTATGAGATTGTTTTGTCGTTAGACTTAGCCACTCAAGCATACTTGGATATACAATAATCTATGTGATTAATTTGTAAGATAAAAAGCTTCTAAAAGTTTGTCATACAAAAGCACTTTGACAGATTATATGTGCACACGTAGCAAACAAATAGTGTGACAAGAGGCAAAAGAAACAAAATGAAAGATTCATGCAAGCCATGTTTAAGACATAACAATTGGAGCATGTATCATTTGGATTGTACTACACATAGATATAATGAATGCCAACTAATATCTTTCAAACACAAACTTATCATATCGTAATTATCACGTATCAAAATGACATATTATGATTTCATAATTAACATGTTAATCATGCTAAAACTAATTCAAAGTAAGTATCATGCAAATAAAGTTTAGGTTTAAACGCTTAGTAGCATGAAACAAGAATACAAGTATTATAAAGATAAAACCGTATTAAGGTTTACACATTTGACTTATTATCAAACACTAAGATAATGTCAAATCAACTTATCGATTAAACAAGAACATGTAATTAACACATGTAAGTGCAATGCAAGTGGTTTTACTAAGGTTTGCACATTTGACTAGTTATCAAACACTAAGATAATGTCAAATCAACTTATTGTATCAAACAAGAACATGTAATCAACACATGTAGGTGCAATGCAAATGGTTTTAAAAGAAAAATCATATATACTACTTGTTTGATTAGTATTCCTAAGGCATGGCAAACTATCAATGTTTTAACACTTACTTTAGGCAAGTATAGGAAAACAGATTTTTCAAGTTGGAGAATGAATATGAGACTATTACTAGCGGTGCTCAATTAAGGCTAAACACGACCATTTTACGGTGATTCCACATACCCAACTTTCTCCAAGAAGCAATTCAACCGTTAGGTCAAATTGAGTTTCTAGTGCAATAGGTTCTCCAAGAGTCATTCTCATGTTAGAAAGATGGGAACTCCTACTTTTGCCTATTAACGTGCATAAAAGATGATAGTTTACCAATACTTGGCTTAATGTGACACAACTAATATACAATATAACTAAGGTGATGAAGATGTCATGTTATACACGTGAATTTTAACAATGGTGTGTTGATAAACAATATGTTTTAATCTTGTGTTTAGAATCTAAGGTTGTTTAAATTACATAGCTAATTTTATGATCTAATGGATGACATCTTTAATGTTGAAGTGTACACTTTAAAAGTGATTTGATTTATCTAAGACTAGGGAATGGAATATGTTAAATTAAGAACGTTCTCAAGAAAGCTCTTTGGTATTTTATTTAACAATAATCTAAGTGAGGTTACCAACTTCAATAGATCTTGTGTATGCTCTAAAGATGTGTAGTTTTAACCTTGGATGTGCACTCGGTTTGAGCAAGGTTAGGTTATGATGTACGCTTGAAAGGAAATAGATACAAATAGTATCTTTTAATAAATGAGATTATCACATGGGATAAAGTTGTCATGCTTATGAAAACAAGTATGACAAGATGAATTGGATATGCTAGTTCATAGAACTTGTAGATGTTTGTTTCAAGATCATTTAGCCAATGAGGTGTAATGAAATCTCTTGTAACACAACTATTTATGTCGCAAGAATGATGCATAGGATATACAATATCCTTTTAACAAGATGAAATCTTAACGCATGAATCTTAGTCATAATGTTCTTCAAAACATCATGTTTTCCTAAATGAAGATATGAAGCCAAAGTGTTTGAATCAGATAGTCCCATCTAAATAAACTTGGTCTCAAGATTATATTCACTAGATGATGACAAGAGGAATTCACCGAGTTTCTTATGTATACCCTCAAGAGTCATTGTTGCTTGGGGTGTATGATGTTGGCTTTGAGATTGCATTTTAACATATGTTGTTAAAATGTTGATTTGAGGTTTAACGAAATTTATGCAGAAAGTTTAACGACAAAGTATTACTAATACTTTGATAATTTGTGAAGGTAGTACTACTTATACCTAGTGGAAATTGACAACAATTACCAAGAGCACCATGCTTATTTGATAGTTGAGGTTCTAGCCATAATGAATTATCTAAGTCCTTATATGTGGAAAGGATGTTTGAGTTTGAGTTAATTCAAGACAAGTGTTGGACACAAGGGCTTTTTGAGCAATACACTCAACTAATTCAAATGATGGTAAGGATGGTGGATTGGTTGATCTAGGTGGTAGGTCTTCTAGTGTGTCTAAATAAGGATGTGGTGATGTAGGGGTTTGTTGTGCTATGGGAGTACTTAGGTTGATTATTTGTCCATAGATGTTGAACACAAAAGTACGGATACTAATTTTATGGTTCATTGGTTGCTACAACTAGTGGGTGAAGTGCTTGAAGTTTTGGTTATGTTTATGAAGCTTAGGGCTGAAGTATAGGTTCACCTTGAAAGGGCACGCTTGATTTAAAGTATACTCTGGAAGTTCATGAGCAATACGGTTAATGGTGCCAAAAGATGGAAGAGGATAGTAGGTGTCAAAAGGGATAAGTGGCACCGTGGGTTGTTTGTTTTGGATAAGTGTTTCAACATGTGTTGTTAAAATACTTGGGTGTTGATTTTTCTGATATGACTTTTAATGACTACAATCGAAGTCGATATACTTGAATATTTCGGATGAAATACTTAAGTTGTCAATCCTAATTTGTTGAGATTATAAAGCTTAGATTGAACTCAAGGATAACAAGACTTGATAATATGTATTTAACATATGTGTGAGTTATGACTCGATGTAAATACTTATCGTCTTGAAGGATGACACATTATTTTCATGTTAACCAGTGAGGCAATACATGTAGATACAAAACAATATCTATAGTCATATGTTAGACTTGTGTATGATATCTTTGCAAATAATGAGTCCAGTTTATTAGTCTCGTAAGTCATCTAAGTCATCCGCAAACGGGTAAGGAGATGTTGGTGGTGTTGCACAAAGTTTGATAGGTACAAGCTTTGGAGACTTTGGTAGTGAAGTTGTTTTGGATGATGGTGGGTGATTTTGGTGGTGGAGTTGAGTACTCAAGTTTAGAAAGTTCACATCTTGAATGGTTGATGAGATGTTGAGAGGTAATGAGTCCGAGGATGAAGAGCTCAAGTTAATGAAGCAACAAGATCGAATGCTAATCCTAGTGGTTTTCTTAAGTGGCTTATTTGAGGTTAAGGATTTAGTCATTTTGACTTTGCTTTAAGAAATGCTAAGCTTGAGGAAAAGTAAATGTGAAGGTGTGAAATGATCATCTTGAATGTGTCGATTTATGGAACTAAGGATTCATGGATTTGATGTTAATCCATACAAAGATGGTAGTTTCTAATGAGATGGAAGTGTCTAAAATCATGTCAAACATCCTAAGTTAATCCATTGAGGATGTGTTGAGTGAGGTATGAAAGATATACATTAACAACTATCCTAGAAACGACGCTTGGTAAATTAGATTCATGGATTTAGTAAAATTCAATAACTTACCGTAGGATTCACTTGCACCAATTTTTCACACAAAGGAACCAAAATAATGGTGCCGCCTCGTCCGCTTTGTGTGTATGGCGGTACCAAAAGCTATAACGGGCGGAACCAAATAATTGGTGCCGCCTCGTCCGTGGTGACCGTAAATCTTCATGCACCCATATTTTAACTATCGGGACATTTCAAACCCGAAATTTTTCTCAAAACATATGGCATTAACTATTTCTAGTTAGGAACAATCAATAACGCATACACAAACATAGTGGAGCATTGATTTTGAACAAGAGCTAACGATTTTCACATATAAGTGAAAATGGGTAAAATTTGATAACACCTGTGCTATCCCCCGCATGAACCGGTTAGCATACATCAATGTTTTTAGTTAGTTTATCATCCTACGAAGCAAGAACACATAAATGACATCATACAACATTGTTTTTGTCCTTGTACCAAACACTCTCTTAAAAACTCCATTTTCAAAGTACTTGACTAATTTTAGTTAGTACTCATTGATAATTGAGTTATGACATTTCATAAGTTATGCGAGATTTTAGTATAACCTATGCAAAGAAAGTTATCTAATTCTACAAGTGATGGTAAAATCATTTTCTAACTTAT
The DNA here is from genome assembly GCA_022545495.1 of Chrysanthemum lavandulifolium. NCBI lineage: Eukaryota > Viridiplantae > Streptophyta > Magnoliopsida > Asterales > Asteraceae > Chrysanthemum > Chrysanthemum lavandulifolium. The sequence goes on from CM040241.1 coordinate 160,678,252, forward strand.
TGCACAAAATCTAGCAAAGACCTATTGTGCATAAACAAGAAGTTGCCAAACAAGTGAATAAAAACATGGCAAGATTGACACTTATATTATGCAACCAAACAAGTGTAAACAACAATTTGAAAATAAGAAGCACCATATATGCAAACAACATAAACAGTAGTTATTTAGCATAGCATAAAATGAAAACACTTTTCGTCATCTAGCTTAAATATGACGATGTATACCAAGCTTGATTAGTTTCCTTTAAACATATTACCAAATTAATTAGTTTCAAAAGAAGTTGTATCAAAGTTCTAAGAATACCAACTTATATTGTTTGATTCAAAATTTGAGTTTTTATGTTAAAGCTTAAACTTAATATTTTAGACATACTGTAGTATTTGGTCTATTTCACTTATTTAAAATTAGACTCAGGCCATGAGAGTATTTTTAAATGAAAGTAGACTTAATTCCCTTTAAAATGATAGGTGGCTCGACTTGTACGGACTTACGGTTAATTAGTTATGATTTTTGAAGTTGCCCAAAATCGTGATATCAGACAGACGGATCCCACGGAACCAAATAAAGGATCCGCCTTTATAAGATTTGGTGCCGTGGTCCTCTCGAGATGATTCACCAAAACTAGTATTTGACATAGAGAAAACGTGTGTGACTTACTAGATTTCATAGTAAACATATAATACACATATTTAACAACATATCTACTTATGTAACTTATCTTAAACATTTACGGAGGTGATTTTTCAACTAGATTTATAGTTATCCCAAACACTCCTTTAAAATCATATTTCTTCGTAAATTTTCTATAAGCACACAATACAATACTTACTAGTTCTTTCAACAAACTTTTATTTTATTTTTCAAGAAAACCTTCAAGCTTGTATACAAAGTTACATTTAACAACAAAATTTCTAAGTATAACAAGCAAAGCATTTTTCCTATTATTTTTCGCTCAATGGTAATTTGATACATGGATCGTACTCATTTTAAAACCATTTGTTTTGAAAATAAGAGCCACGTGGCTCGATACCAATTGTGGAAACGTAGAGGGGGTGAATACGCTACCGCTTAAAAACTTTAGATCTTTAGTATCAAATCGCTATGAAGCTTATTATAATATGAAAGTTCCAATTATTGTTTGTGACCAATGTAAAGCATAGTAAACCATGTTGTCACACAAGCATTAACATCAAACCACATCACAAGCAATAGTATAGTGCAACTATGAAAGTAAAGAGATAAAGAAAGGAAAGTGCAAACCGAACACGATGATTTATAGTGGTTCGGTCACGGATCTCCTTTCCGCCCTACTCCACTCCCCGAGTACCCAACTCGAGAGTTACTTCACTAAATCAACAAGCTCCCTTCTCGGCGGAGAAAACCTTACAATCGTCGCTTACACTTTTTCCCAGACAAAGCTAAATACCGGTTCTAGTTCGAGGTAGAACCAACCTAACGTCGCTTATACAATATTTCCGACACTAAGCTAGATGTCGAGTTCTTTTCAAGGGTACAACCACTCCCACTATGTTTTATGGCCCAACATAACAAACCTTGTGTTTTATGGTATAAACACATAAACCATCTAATCTAGTTTGGTGAAAATGTTGTGAGGATGCAATGATGTTCTACACTAATGATCCATGACACAAATGTCTAATGGATATGAATAACTACTTCTAAATGATCTTCCATTGATAGGAAGCCTTCATGATGAAGATCACAAGTTCCCTAAACTTGTTGTGATAGATCTTCACTTGTGGTGAGTGTGGATGGCTAGATCTCCAAGCTTTCCTTGGTTGATCAATGTAGAGTATGCTTACAACAAAGATGAATGTTAGAAGCATTATGATCATGATCATTAGGGTGTTTAATGTATGTTACTACATTGTTAATGATAGATCTAAATGTATGCAAGAAGGTGGAGAAGATGTGTTTTCAAGTGGTGAAGAAATGGGAAAACAATGGGCTTCTATTTATAGCCAAAAGTGGACAGAGCGCCCACGGACCAAGGATCCCTTTAAAAGGGTTCCGCCCTTTATACAATTTGGTACCGTGGGTACCGACATAAAATCTAAAAATCTTTCTTCAAATCTTTCCAAGATATTACCAAATCTTACTAAGATCACATTTGATATATTGAGTATCAATCTAACCAAAATATTCAAGTGATCTTCCAAGGATTTCAAAGATGATGCATGACATGATGTAACATGTATTTCCATTTTTAGATTAAAAGGTTTATCAAGGTAAACTTGTAAATGTATTATGTAACTAGTTAATAAAATGTCTAGTTACCTTTTGAAATACTTGTGAATGCAAAATGTAAAATGAGGTTCAAATAGAATGGTTAACCTATTAAAATACTTAGTGACTCTAAATGTATTTTAAACATTCTAAATGATTTGTTAATGGGTTTGATCATAATGCCACATAACAAACATGTACGAACTCGTGTTGTAACATACGAGGACTTGAGACATCGAGAGGTGTTGAATGTATGTTGAGACAAAGTGTGATTACAAGTAACTTGTACATTTTATGTTATGTATTACAAGTTACATGTTTGTCATCAATCAAAACAAACGAGATCAGATAGATTAAATATCGTAATATTTGCACTAATGGTACACTCGTTTCCTTTACTTTTCTTTCTTCCCGATCTATGCTTGGAACACAAAAACACGAATGAAAATGGTCATTAGGGCTCGTTTGGGTGGCGGTATGGTGGGGTTGTGGCGCGTGATGTATGTCAAAAGAAAGAGGAGAACGATATGAAGCTTTTGGTGGTGGTGGTGTGATACCGCGCACGGCGGTGGTGGTGGTGGACGTCGGAGAAGGGCGGCGGTTAGGAGAGGTGGTAGAGAGAGAAAGTGCAAATTAGGGTTTGGGTGGAAGATGGGGTGTGTGTGTGTGTGTGTGTGTGTTTGGTATTTATATTTTTTAGTGGGGAGTTAAATAATAATTATTTTGGGACAAGGGGGCGCCGGCCACAAGTAAACACGGGGGACCAAAGTTGAACTTTTTGTAAACTTTCCCGAACTACTACTCACGGGCTCGTATATTTTATAACTAATGTCCGGCTATTTTTATTAATAGCGTTATTGTTTTTAATTACATTTTTCCACAAGTTTTGTTTATTAACACGTCTTATTCTCACGTAACTAGTTAAATGTTACTTTTTCTCTTGTTTTAGGTTTTTACTGTGCCGACTCAAGTAGTGCCTAACTTTACGGGCCACAACTCTTCAATACCAAAATCAATCATAAAAGCAAATAAACGATACCAAGCCAAGTCACCATTATCCAAAATAGCTCCTATAGGAGATCTACTCGATCTAACTAGCGTAATGCGGTACCTAAATGGGCTCCCTAATTTGTCAGTTGTCACATACTTAGTGACTTTCAATAAAACCCCTGAATAAGGGAATAACAAACTGTTCCATAACCCATGAATTCTAACCAAACGATTATTATTTCTTTGAAACCAATCCTCATAGCCAAATACCATATACCAAACGGGCCCTTAGTTTTTGCTATTACCATAAATTATGATATCTTCATATTTAATCTCGGATACCCTCGTATCCTCTTAAATTTGACAACTTTAGGGTTTAGAAAACCCGTTTATAAAACCATAATGGCTCGAATTTAAGTGATCTCATCACACGAAACCCTAATTTGATTGCAAGAACCCAATTCTGTAATCTTTATAACAAAACGGATTAGGGTTTTTCAGGTTTGATCCTACATACCCGATATCTAGCCAGAATTGACTTCATTAGGGTTTAGAAAACCCAAACTATTTGAACCATAGTGATCAATACCAACAAACCCTAGTTTTAATTACAAGGACAATGAAACCCTAAGTCACAAAAAGCAAAAATCCATAAACCTTAACTACACAAAATCAACTAAACATGCATAACCAAAATAAAAGTTTTAATTGGTATGACAAAAATAGCAATTAATAAGAACCCTAACTAGGTTATATATGATGACAGTGGCTATGATATCACTGAAGGGTTCTGGTGGTCACCCGCATGGTTGATAAAACAAAAATATGCAGCAACAAAAGCAAACACATAATGGCCATGCCTCCAGAAACCTTAATAGTCAGATATTCTTAAACATTGATATAACCTAATCCTAAACACATATAAATGGTGTTTATAGAAGATTTACTTATTTCCTGCAGATGTGTAAGTTTATAAATAATAACGCACGCGGGTTCACCTTTTTCTTTGCTTGGATCGATCAACCTAGGGTTTTCGGGAGGAAAATTGAATCTTGGATCGCGTCCGGTATCCACCAGTACTGCATGTGTAGAACAAGGACTTCAAACCTACGCAAGCTAGGCGAGCAAGAAACCGAGGTAATGTCAATCGACTAGAAGTGGATTGACACAAGTCGACTTTAAGTCGACTAGGTTCAGTCGACGAGGGCATTACCCTCCTTGTCGACCGGTCGAGAGAAAAACGAGAGAGGGGAGAGAGTTTTAGGGTTTGTATGGTTTGGAAAGCCTTTGTATTTATAGGCTTTCAAGGAAATATCTATAATACTTGTGGGACAAGCATTTAAGTTTGACAAGGTATCAAACGACCCTTCCTTATGGTCGGTCGACGAACACAATCCCTAAGAGATTTGTGTTTTCTCTTTTGTCGTTTATTACCCTTAATATTCATCCCGGATAAATATTATACTTCGGGAAATTACCATTTAATCCCTAAATGAAATAATACCATATTTTCATTTCCTCGCTACTCTTATTTCATTTCGTGACTCGTTCCTTATTTTCGCTTGCATGTTTCGTTTTGTGTGCACTGGTGTAACCCTTCGGCATTTTCATGAAGACCTTAAATAAATGATTCGTTGTATCTTTACACATAATCCTTTCACTTCACATATGCCGCTAAACCAAAGGTTTATTGATTTTTGTGGATATTTTTTTGCCTCTTCATACACCTCACACTAATTTAGCCAAACATCAGCTTCTTTTATAAGATTTATGAAATTTAAAAACTCTACAAATTTTGTGTGACAAACAAAACTTATTTTAAAAGGTAGCTAAAATGAACTCTTATAAACTTTGCTCAATACACACAAAATTTCTTTTGTGTCTCTATTTTCTACATTTCATTATATAGTGGTGTTGAAATAACGTTCAGCTGGTCGATATTTACTATAATCGTCAATATAATAACAAGGAATAAATAATTGACGCGAGTTTATTCTTGTGTACACTACTAATATAGTACATACTAAACAAATGTATAGGAAGAAGGAATCTTTTTAGCAAACTAATGTAGTAGTATAATATTGTAACAATGTTAAAATATTTATAGGAAAAGAACAAAGGAAAGACAAAGGTTCCATGCTTCAATTTCATTAAGACTTGTTGTTTTCTTCTTTTTCATTCTCTTTCTTTCTATGTCAAGAAACCTTGTTATTCTCTCACCCATCATCCCTTTATATTAACATCATCAAATCTCTTTATATTTTCTTAACTTAAATTTATTCTTGTGCTTGTGCTTGTGCCTTTTGTTTTGTATATGATTTGATATATTCCATATTGGTTTTCTCTTATTTCATTTAATTATAAGAAAGGCCAAACTATTGATTATTTTTGGAAAGTGAAAATTTGAGTTGGGTGATAATGGCTTCTGAAGACTTAATTGAAGTCAAGTTCAGGTTGGCTGATGGCAGTGATATTGGACCAAATAAATATAGTCCTACTATCACTGTGGGATCTTTGAAAGAAATGATACTTTCACACCTGCCAAAAGGTTAATTCAGTATCTTAACTTTAATGTCTTGGTTAAATTTTTTTACTTCATTTTACTTGTTGTGATTTGTTATGAAAGTTTGTAGTAATTGTGCTTGATTTTTTTTTTTTTTTTTTTTTTTTGTTAATCCTAGAATAAATAAATGTTTTTGCTCAATCTTTGTTTCTATTAGTTGGAAATTTGGTTTGATCCTTGATTTAAATTTTCGTTGATTAATAAATAAAGTTCACTATATATGCATAAACATATTACTAGAAAAAGAAAGCTTGCTAAATTTGTGAAAATTGGCAAATTATGTATTACTGTCTGGTACTTACTACTCAGCATGTACATTGGCCTAATTCGGCACTTTCAGGCCTGATTTCATATTTTTCGTTTAAAGGTCCAAATTATGTGACGATGTAGGAAATGACTGTGTGATAATGGCTTCTGTTACTTGATGTATGTTGTAAGAACAAATGAATATGTTTTCACTAAATATATGTTGGTTACTCTCAGATATATGACATTGAAATGTTCCAGTGTATATTTGTGTATGTGATTATAGATCTCGTAATCATATCTACTGATTAGTCTGCTTAAATGTAAAATATTAACGGTTAAAAATGTTAAAACACTAATAAATCATATCGTCATTATTATCGGTTGAGTTGATGAGCACCACCAAATAAAGTTAGTCATACTGACGTTTCAATAGTCGTATTGATCAATACTACCGACTACTTTTTTTAGATCTGATCAATGTATCCGAAAAATACAGGTAACAGTTCCCAAAACTTCATCCATTAGACATCTAAAACACGGAAATTGTGCAGTACTTAGTTTAATATTTTAGCCTTAAAGACGTATTGTTTCATTGAATTTTTGCGAATACATTTTAGTGTCGATATTGTTAATTAGCTTCCTGTTGTTTTTAAAACGGGGAGCCTGTAACCACAAGGCTTTTAGAAGCTAATATATTAAACACACTCTGTATGCATGATTATACTTGGAAAAAAATAGTTTAAAAATAGTATTATAAACTGTACATATAGATCTAATGTTTAATGTGGCAATTGATTTTGTTAACATTAGGATCTTTCTATTTTAAGCTATTTTGGGATGTTCAACCTTACCTTACTCTCATGGTGGATTGTCTAAACCTTTTAACAGATGAAGAGAACGGGCCTAAGACCATTAATGAGGTGAAACTCATTAATGCAGGAAAAATATTGGAGAACCATAAAACACTTGCAGAATCTAGGTCTCCGGTGAGTGAAGTTCCTGGAGGTATTATCACTATGCTTGTAGTTGTGCGCCCTCCTATGCCAGACAAAAACAGTGGTAACTTATTCCTTCAAGTTCAGTAATTAGTATTGCAGTATGTTTCCTTTGTGAATTACCAAATGGTTTATTCCTAACTATGGAAAGTCGTATTAAACACTCTATGTTCATACGCCTTCCTAGAACAGAAATGGTTAGGCTTTTAAAGTCAAACCTCTTATTTTTATACTCAAATTGTATATGTCTTTAAAAAAAGAAAATTAAGGACTATCCATATGTATTGTTTGTGATATTAGATGTGTAACAGTTCTTAATATCCGAAGAATATATATGAAACTTGAAGCTGAAAGTTTAGTAAGTTTGACTTCAAAAGGTCAAATATTGCATATCTAACAATATATTTTCTACATTCATAACAGAGAGGTTGCAAGATGATTCCTCCAAGCAAAGCAGCTGTCCGTGCGCAATTCTATAACCTGAAGACCAACCAAGCCTCTATGGACTTGTTATGTGGATTTCATCTTGTTGCAGATAAAAGAAGCTTGGAGGGTCTGTAATCATTTGCATTTTTATATCTTGGAACTTAGACTTGCAATCTACAAGGGTAAAGAAAAAAGAACCTTGGTTTTATGTTTGAATGTGTATAGAAGCATTGTAGATCAAAAAGACATGTTTTGGATTCTTATTTCATAGTTTCATATATTATAAAGCCTATGTCTTTCTGGCAGACTATTATTTGCATCTTTGGAACGCAAAATGATCATTATATACAAACGGAAAATGTTTAATGATTATTATTGCCTTGATGACGAATCTCCACACCAGAATACAGCAATGCAAAAACAAGTAAAACTTCTACCATAATCCATGTTCTTAAAGGTTTTAACGCTCTCTATTCGGAAGAAATGTGTTAACTTCAAAAAGTGAGGTCGACTTATACCGGAACAACTAAGATAATGACATTCATAAAGTTTAAATCAAAGGGTAAATTGCAAAAATTGTCCCTAAAGTATCACGAATACGTAAGGATCATACCGAGATGATTTTTGTTGCAAAAAAAAATGAAATAAAATAAAATAAAATAAAATAAAATAAAAAACTGTAACACAGCAATTATGAGGAGCAAAAACACCAATGAAATATCTTTTCTTTTTATGAGAACATTCCTTAATCAATCATACCCCATGTGTTACACAGGGCTATACACTAGTTTCTATATATATGAATCACTGCACGAAAGCAAAGCCAAATTACAAACACTTCTGTGGCCGGAAAAACATGGTTAGAACATTCTAATAAACACATCGACCCTATTGCGACTAAAGCCATTTACACCACCCGAAAACACTAGCTTCTTCGTTTCGGGCCTCCCTGCAGTTAACCCCAAACCTATTCACAGATTCTGTTGACTTCTTAACATTATGTGTACACTAATTTTGACTACAAAAGATTGTCATCTAATGTTCCGGAAGAGGAGCGGTTCATATGAGCTAGATTCCTAGGTGATCTCACGTTCTTGAGAGTCATCATAAGTTTCTGTCTTTCACCTTCAACCTCGGCAAATTGCAGGCTTAACTGAGAGTAGCGTTCATGCATTTCGTTGAGTTCAGTTTCAACATTTACATACTTACTCTTGGTTTCCAGTGTGTCTTTGATCAGCTCGTTGATATCTCTGAAGCTCTTTAAAACGGCTTCTTCGTCGCTGTGTTGTTTTAGGAAAGAACTGAAAGCATCGAAAAGTGACCACATTTAGTTTTAACTGAACAATGTTGACCTTTTCACAGTTGAATCCTAATTTCCTTTTCATCCAACATAGATTAAGAACTGTCGGGTTTGGTAACGGCCCCCCAAATTATAACTTTTTAATAGGTGTCAATATAAACCTGAGTTGGGCTGACCAGAAATAACTTTTTCGTCCACTAATGAATTTCATGAATTGCTTATCTATCAATATAATTCCAAGAACTAACTATATTAATCGAACCAATCGTCTAAGTTCTATAAGAAGAAAGTTTAGAATTTAATAAGCCTTTGAATACATTTGCTGAGTTTCTAACCTTTCTACCAATTTGACCCATTTACTTTTATGACTAACCTTTTAATATTATCTATTCGGTTAAAGAATTAATATAATTGAAATCAACATTGAAAAATAGATCGAGATCAACACCCTTGGTTATGAATTACCTTTGGAATTGAATGCTCGAGTTCTTCGCCTTAAGTGATTCAGCAAGCTCGATTTCCAAAGCCAGCACCCTCTCTAATGGGTTTCCATCTCCCGGGAAATCCTTAAAATTTGGATATATTTCCCCAAGGTCTTCATTAGCCTTTAGTACGAAACCAAATATTAGAACAAAATCTTAATAATCTCAAAGTTATATGAAAATAGCATTATGCATAATGAAATATCATAGCTCAAATTACCTTATGTAGTTGCCCCAGTTCTCTCTGTATATCTTGAAAACTCAACCCAACCTTTTCTTTTTCTTGCAACAAAGAAACAACCTTTTCTTTCTCTTCCTTGCAACATTCAAGATTCAAGAGAGCACAATCTAGTTCAGCCTGTATAGACTCTAAATCAGCTTCTAATCCCACAATTTTGAGCGACAGTTCTTCGATTTTTTTCAAGTAAGATGCTTCAGATTTTTTCCTACTCTCGATTTCATTAAGGGCATCTTGTAATTTGATCAATATGTCATCTTCATGCCTTTTGGAAACAAAAAGTTGTTGCTTTAATTCTTGAACCGCAGTTTCACATTGTTCTTTCATGAAAACTATCCGTAACGATTCTGACTGTCCTCCATGCTCCCTTTTTTCATTTGCTTTTCGTGCAAATTCGTTTATTTGTTCCTTCATTTTGTTAGCATCGATACTCGCTTCAAATAATCTTTCCTGGAGAGTCACTGAGTACACTTCCAAGTATAAATTTGCACAATATATTTCATAAAGTTCATCATCTGAAAGAGCATCACTGCCAACGAGTTGTTTTTCAGTTTCGGTTATACTCGAGTAATTTTGAGACAATGGCGTCGAAGCTTCTGAAAAGTTTCTTTAATGAGGTTTTGATTGGTCTCAAACATGGATGAAACCTGAGAAGATAACATCTCAAGATCCTTTTGCAAACGAGTAACTGCAGTTGTGTAATTCACACGAGCCCTTTCGAGTGCTGATTCTAAAGTGACAACCTTTTTCTCGAGATCCTTGTTAACACAGCTCAATGCATGTCTTTCTTCGGTTAATTTTACGATTTGGTCGTTCATATCACACCTTACTGATTCAGCCTCCGCTTTGCAGGTCGAAATGGCGATGGCACATGTTGAATGCTCGTCTTTAAGATTCTGGAACTCTCCAAGAATCAAGTCCCGGTATTCCTCGAACTCTTGCACAAGTGCTTCAGCCGTGGTAACCCTTTTCTCGAGCTCCTCTTTAACAAAGCCGAAAGTATTCCTTTCTTCTGCCAATCTTAATATTTGGTTGTTCATGTCATGACGAATCGATTCAGACTCGGCTTTGCAGGTCAGAATAGTGTCGCCACATGTTAAATGCTCGTTTTTAAGACTCTGAAACTCACAAAAAAGTAGTTCCTGTTTTTGCTTGAACTCATTCACAAGTGATTCAGCATTCATAACCCTCTGCTCAAGTTCCTCATTAGCACAACCCAAAGCATTATTTTCGTCAGTAAGTTTTAAGATTTGGTCATTCATATCATGGCGTATTGATTCCGTCTCTGTTCTGCAGGCCAATATAGTGTCAGCACAGGTCGAATGCTCTTTTATAAGGCTCTGATATTCTCCCAAAATCTGTTCCCGATCTTTCTCGACTTCTTGCACAAGTGCTTCGGCAACCATAACTCTTTTCTCGAGATCACTTGCACAACCCAACACATGTCTTTCTTTTTCAAATTTCAAGATTTGCTCTTTCATATCACGGCGTATCGATTCTGTCTCGGCTTTGCAGGTTGAAATAGTGTCAGCACATGCCGCATGCTCGTTCCTAAGACACTCAATCTCTCCCATACTTTGTTCACGGTTTTCCTTAAGCTCTTTCACAAGTGCATCTGCAGCCAGAACCCTTTTCTCGAGCTCCTGGTTAGCAAGATCCAAATCATTCCTTTCTTTGGATAACTTCAATATTTGATCTTTCATATCATGGCGTATTGATTCAGCCTCGGTTTTGAAAGTCGAAAAAGTGTTGGCACATGTTGAATGCTCGCTTTTAAGGCTACGAAACTCTCCAAGAATCCGCTCCCGTTTCTTCTCAAGTTCTTGCACAAGTGATTCTGCTGCCATAACCTTCTTGTTTAGCTCCTCGTTAACACAGCCCAAAGCATGCTTTTCTTTACCAAATTTCTGGGTTTGATTCTTCATATCACGACGTATCGATTCCGTCTCGGATTTGCAGCTAGAAATAGTGTCGGCACACGTTGAATGCTCATTCTTCAGACTCTGAAGCTCTCTAAGAATCTTTTCTCGGTTTTCTTCAAGCTCTTGCACAAGTGCTTCAGCAGCTATAACCCTTTCCTCAAGCTCCTCGTTAACACAAGTGAAAGCATGTCTTTCTTTTTCAAATTTCAATATTTGATCTTTCATACAATGGCGTATTGATTCAGTTTCCGATTTACAGTTTGAAATAGTGTAAATACATGTTGAATGCTCGTATCTAAGCCTCTGAAACTCTCCTAAAATCTGTTCTCGGTTTTCCTCGAGCTCCTGCACAAGTGCCTCATAGTAACACTCCATTTCATTCATCTTTTTAATAAGATTTCCCCTTTCTGCTTTTGCTTCATCTAATTGACTCAAAAGTTTCAAATTTGGACTTTCGCCCAAGTCAAACCCTCTTGTAAACCGAGGTTCTTGAATTGTTCCAATTTCAAGATCCTGTTTTGACCTTATTTTGATTTCTTTTAATTGTTGTAATTCATCTTTGAACTTTGAGCATTCTGATTTAAGAATCATAATCTCTCTTTCTAGTTTTACACCAGAAGAAATCTCATTTGTTAGATGCTGTGTAATTCTTTGTGTTTCCATACCCAACTCATTAGCATGACTATGCAATGTGTTTAGTTCCTGCTTAAGCTCGATAATGAAAGATTCAGCTGTTTCCAAGCTTCCTCTAAGTTTACGATTTTCTTCATGAGCAATTACCAAGTCATTATTCGTTGAATAATCTGCTTTTTCTAACATTAGGCTTTGACTATGGGCTGTCCCATTTAGATCTCTGGATTCATGGATGCCTGACGAATCACGCTTGTCAGCATAATTGTTTTCTGAGGCATTGGATGAGCTGTCACGTTCAGCCTGTGAATACGAAGAATCTTCATGCATGATCGTTTCTTCCGGAACTGAAAAAAGCTCTGTAGATTCTGATCCGAAATGAGTTCTCACATCAACCTATTTGAAACAGAACAAAAAGACGGATGGTTATCTTATAGGTGGTTGTTGATACTTGGTGCAGCATGGAAAATGACTTTGACTCCCTATCCCCCTTAAAAAATCGCAATGTGACTCTAAATGAAGAAATAAAGGGGGTGACTCTTTTGATGTGTGCTTAAAAAATGATAATGTGATACTGGACACTCAGAAAAAAAAATAATAATGATAATAATAAAAAGGGAAAAAAAAAAAAAAAAAAAAAAAGAAAAAAAGTGTAATATTATAATGTGTGGCCGAAAATAGTCTCTGAATGTGCTTTATTTCTTTTGGTTGAAATAAATTTTGATAGTTGAGTTTTAATGAATTCTGATTTATAGCATGTAATAGTAAAATAAAGTAATTTTACTCAATCTTTCAATAGTCGGTTTTGCTGCAAGTCTGCGACAAGTGGCAAACGAATTATTTCACCCTAAATAATCAAGTTCTTTTAAGCACAAGTAGGTTACCTGAAATCTAAGAAACTGATTATTATAACTTATAGGATAATCACTTTCTAAAAGCACATCAAAACACCCACTAAATGCCTAAAATGCCTTTAAATAATAAGAAAACAAGATAATTTTATTATCAGTAACATATACTCCATTCTATTAAATTTCCAGCATTAGTAGCAATATGTCTTCTTCAAGCTAAATTTAACTATTAGCTCATTGTCATAATCAATTAATATATGTGGATCTGGTCTATATGATTCCCTGTTTTGTCGTTATCTATTGATATATGAGATATTCGACTAATACGGAAAAAAGATCAAACCTTATTTCCATTGGCATCCAAGATCTGCAACTCGGGAGATGATGGTGAGGCAAAACTAGGTTCCACTTCTCGGTTAAGATTGTTGTTGCTTTGCAACCCCCTATCAAACTGCTGTTCAAATTCTCTGCACCGAATTGAGAGTATATTTTTAGGGTCAATAAATTAATGTAATCTATATGTAGTCCCTAAAGTCCATCAAAATTACAACATTTCACTTAACATAATTCAGAGCAAACTATTGACTATTTGTGACATATCGGGAAAAGCCCCTTAAATGAATTAAATGAATGTTTTACTTGTGATTATGTTATTTTAAATGAATGTTTTTTTCTGAAGAACGAAATATTGCAGTTTTCACGGGAAGAGTAACTGATGCTTCAAGATGCCATACCTGAATCCCGTTTTGCCTGTCAACAACTGAACTGTAACCTGACACCAAAAAGATTAAGTGAATCGCCCTTTCAAATAAAAAGTAGTAATAGAAAAATAACTCATGCAATGACAAGAACATATTAAGTATATTTCAGGGTTGTGTTGACACGGAACACCCTTTGTCCAATAAACTTTAATTTTGTATAACAATTAGTGTGTCAAATATGATTACAAACTTAGGGGGTGTTTGGGATTGCTTATTTTTTTCTGCTTCTGCACGAGCTCATATATGAAAGTAAAAATTAAGCACTAGCTTATATCATTGTTATATATTAATATTAGTATAATAATGTATTAGTTATTAGTACAGAAGTCAAAGTGAAACTTGAGTTCATGTTTTGTGCAAATAGGAAGACTGTTGGTTGCCATGCATGACCAATGCATAAACCGACTTCTAGGGTGTTGGACGGTTGTTATAGTCCAAGCCAAACCATGTTTGCTTTCTCCTTTGTTAGCCATCGTATCCTAGTCTATTAAGGATAGAATTCTGCCCCTAGTCAAAGTGAAACTTGAGTTCCCCCAAAATCCCTCTCCCCTCCGGCCTCATTGCACACTCATTCTTTTCTTTTACAAACGCTTAATAAATGGGTAATCGTTTGGGCATTTACGTGCGTGCTTGAAGTCGACATTTAGGATTCTTTGTTGAGGAAGTCAATTGATTTTCTTGGGTTCTTGGTGATCATTCACTCCGCTCTAGATAGCCGGATTGTTAGAATATTTAACAATTACGTATTTGCAAATAAGGTCATGGTATCCCATATATTTGCAACGGGAAGTTCATATGAAAGAGTCAAAAGAGGTTCCTTACATGCAAAATGGTTCCATGGTCAGATCCATGAAGAGGCAAAGCAACAACAAAAGGATCTGATGCGTCCGCAAAATCAGCAAGGTTGATTATAGCCTCACCGAGTATGCTAGCGTGTGAAGTGCCCTGAGATCCATATTCAATTCAAATAGAACAGTTAGCTGCTTTTGATGAGAATAACTAATAAAAATAATACATACAACTCAAAAGACATATAACCAAATCTGATAAACCAAAATATTCTAATTTCCCACAAGTTAGATGGTTATAATCCTTTGAGAGTCGAGTTTTAATTTAGAAAGATAGTCAACTAATGGTTAACTGAATAACAGCATGGACACTTACCATCCCCACAATGAGTTTGTAGAATTTATCATCATATCGTTTGTTTCTAGAATCAACTAAAAGTCGTGTAGTTTCATAGATAGGATCTGCCCATTTGCATGTCCCATTTCTAACATTTGCTTTGCTGGTCTTTGCAGTGATCTTTCCAGATTCGGTAGGTACAAAACAAACAAATAATTTTTCCCATCCACTCTGCGGAATCTGATACAGAGCAGTCACCATTTCAATAAAACACACATATATATGTATCACTTATATATCCATAAGTATTGCTTGAAAACGTTGGAAGTTAATGGAAAAGAGAGAAAAGGAGAAAGTTACATTTGTAGCATGAAATTGCAGCCGAAAAACAACTTTTACTTTAGGCTTCTCAAACTTCCATTTGGTAGTCCTCAACATTATTAAGCAACCATGAACCACCAAATCCTGGTTTCAGCTTCTATTTAATCAAGAATTTTGCAAAAAACAATGCCCGAGTTTGATAGCAACTAAACTGCAAAAACAGATTCAATCATCCATCACATCAAATATATCTAATCATACCCAAATGGTCGTGCATACATTAAAGCAAGATTGCTCCTAAGAGAATCAAACAAAAATGGATGAAACATGAAAACTACCTATCCTAATTGTTTTACTTCATAATAGTGCATATCCAACTTGACAATGTAAAGGCCAAAACACTACTCACTTTAGAGAAAAATCATGGCATACAATAATTAAGCAAGACATAAACATTGAAGTTATTTGACTCAGCCACGAAAAAACGCATTACTATATTTAAACGATAGATTACTTTCCATAGTAGGGCAGCATAGATTTAAAATGCAAGCCATTTAGCTAAAATGAGTCGATTTGGGCTGTCTAATTTAAAATGAGTCGATTTGGGCTGTCTAATTTCTCTCTTAACGGGCCATGGTTAAAAGTAATAAAAATAACCAAATAGGAAACAGGTTAAAAAATGCCAAAAGTTTATTCATATGCAAACAACCTCGTAGTTAACCATCAGATGTCCTAGCTTGTCATTGTAATAATGAATTTTTTTTTATTATATAAACAGATGAGGTATTTCCCTCGGGTTACACGGGAAGGGCAAGTCTTTGACTCAGATGTACATGGCCTAACTGACGTATCCCCGTGACCATTTCCCACCCTTTCCCTCCCCACCCTCAAATGTGTACCCAGTAAGTAGTGACTTTTGAGCCCTAGACCTCTTGTGAGTAGGTTAGGTGTCTTACCACTCGGCCATCTGGTGTAGAAAGTATAGTTAATATTAATAACACATTATTTATTTGAAAAGAGATGAACAAAAAGTGTTTACTGGTTATCCCAAGCCGACCCACTTTAATCCATGTTACAAAAGTATTCATTGCGATAAATAAAAAAGGAAAATTAATTTGATCATTACCCAACTCTCATGACCTTCCATTTTGCCTTTTAAGTTAAAAGAAAAGTATCTAGGCTTGAAATTTTTGAAAAGCTTAAAAAAGAAGGGATCATTTGTTTTCATGTGTGGTCATTAATGAAGAAATATGTAAAACTTTAAATATAAAATAATAAAGAAAGTCAATCATGCCTGATGCTTATGCTGAGATCTCATAATCATCAAAAAAACAAAATCATAATATGCATACCACACTTATATAATACCATCACAAAAAGGAATATTCAAATCAATCAGTTACATTTCAACTCTACTTGACTAAGTCAAAGCATAAATATTTGCCAAAAAGTAATATCTAAACATGTGTGTCTTTAAATGATTGAAACTCATGATAGTATGATACATACCCACATATTTATTTGCATTATAATTCAACAACTTCATCAATTTAGCAATTCAACTATACTAAATAGTGATAAATACCTTCTCCAATTACACTGATGAAGTCAACTCTGGTCTCCCACCCTAAAAAAACATAAATATTAAAAAATAAATGCACTCTCACTTAAAAGCATATTTATGTCACTTAAAAATCAAATTTTGTTTTTAACCCAATTGTAAAAACAATATCTTTAGCCAGTAAACAATAAAAGTTCTAACCTTTAAATCAAATCAAAAATAAATTAAAGACAGTCCACTTCAAGAAACCTTAAAAAATACAAAATTAAAGTTCACATTAAAGTTTAATAATGAAATTATCCTAAAGATTAATTTAAAACTTTAAATAAAATTAATTTTTTTTAAAGATAACAATCCATTTTAAAGAAACCATTAAAAATACTAAATTAAACTTCACATTAAAACTTTATAACAGCCCACTTAAAAAGTCAATAAACTAAAACTTAAAAAATAGCTAAAATTTAACCTTTACATCAAATTAATAAAAACTAAACAGAACCCACTTCACAAAACTATCAAGAATTCTAAATTTAACTTCCTATTCAAATTTTATTAAGACCAAATTGGAAAAGACAAAGAAAACTATAAATTTAGCTAAAAACAATCAAATTTGAAAATTTAAAAAACTAGTTCAAGAAAATAATAATAATAATACAGTACTAAACTAAGCTTCACATTAAAGTTTTGTAACATAAATTTAGAAATAGATTTTAGGGAATTACCTGAAATGCAAGATCTGAAAATGGAGAGCTTGTAATTGAAGATAAATCAATTAATGGAATCTGACAGAGATTGAGTGAGAAGACAGTAACTGTGTTTTTTTGTTTTGTTTAATGAGTTTCAACATTGGGATGAAAAGTGTGTGAGTGAACAGAAATGAGTTGTATTTTGACTGTTTTTTTTTTTTATGTTATGAAAAGTGAAAAAAAATATTGAAAATGTGATGTTGTGACAAAAGCCTTGATTAATAATACACCGAATGTGGTCATGAAATGTTGTGTTTATTATTTTGAGTGAATCAAGATGTTGGGTACATTTTTATTAAATGGGTCATAAATAGAATATTGTTTTACTCACTTATGTATGAGGGAGTGGTACCCTACTACTCTATTACTTTGGGAGTGTTACATCACCTCTAACAAATAAAAATCTTCCAACTCAAAACTACTCCAATTCTACCCTAACACTACCCTAAGTCGAGAGAGTGGTACCCTAGTACCCGATTTTTATTTATTTATTTTTTTTCTCTCCTTCCCTTCCAAAGCTTCGTCTTCCTCCTTCCCACCTGCAAAAAAACTGCAAAACAATTTATTTTTTTTTATTACTCCTCAGCTAGTCTTTCTCCAAATACACACTCCCCCAACGGATATATTTTCAATTTACTCAACGTATACATGCGGTTCCGAGCTCGAAATTTG
This sequence comes from Chrysanthemum lavandulifolium, assembly GCA_022545495.1. Classification (NCBI taxonomy): domain Eukaryota; kingdom Viridiplantae; phylum Streptophyta; class Magnoliopsida; order Asterales; family Asteraceae; genus Chrysanthemum; species Chrysanthemum lavandulifolium. Next base: position 160,696,331 of record CM040241.1, read on the forward strand.
TACTCGATGAAGTGCAGAAGCAACTGTGGCGGTGCACCCGCTCGAGCTCAACTACTAGATTGGCACCACGCCCACTTGGCCGTCTCCCTTATTAAATAGATGTCAAACGAATAGGACATTTATTTACGAACTTGATACGTGGGCTTAATTAAAGATGCTTAAGAGATTTAACGTAAATGGATTGTGACAAGATCAGCATCGCATAATCAATTTACGACAGGCCTCCTTGCGCTCTTTAGCTGCTCTATTTATCATTTTCCTTTATTTATAGTATTTAGTTATGTTTATAAATCGAAATAAGATTTGCTAAACAATAACTACGGAACTATATTTAATATACATTAAATAATTTTGCTTTTTTTTTATATTTAAAGTAGTTATGCGTTTAGTGTATAATAAATGACAATGTTGCAAAAATCGTGAATAGGTAGTTGGGCGGTCGATCACCTTGCAGCGAGTAATCGGTCAAGGCGGGATTAATCGGTGATTAATCGGATTGGCATTTCCTGTAAGTTTTGGGTATTTCTGGAGACCAAACTAAAGATATTAATTGATTTCAAGCCTACTATGTTTTCAAACCTCAATTAAAGGCTCCAATTCTGATTATAAGGTCCATTGTGCGTTATAAGTGAAATAAACGATCTCCATTGTGCGTCATAAGTGAAATTATTATTTTTTAAAGTTGGCCGATTCGGCCGATTTTTGACCGATTCGGCCGATTTTTGACCAATTTTTGCCGATTTTTTTATCTGGCCGATTTTTTGACCGATTTTTAAAATTCTACAAGGTGCATGGCCGATTACCGATTAATTGGCAATTAATTGGCCGATTCGGCCGATTTTTGCAACACTGATAAATGAACATAAAATTAACATAAATATATGTTATTTTTTATTTAACAAAATCTAAATTTCCTTTTATATTCATATTAATTGCTGCTTTAAGCATTACCCAATAAGCATTGTTTAGCAAATCTCATCAAAATAAGCATTACAATTTTTAGACTAAAATACACCGTTGGTCCCTAAACTTGTAGTGGAGGATCGCGATGGGACGAAACCGGCATAATCATCGCCACGGGTCCAAACAAGTGGCGATTAAATGCCGATTGGTCCTCGACCACTAACACCTATGTCAACGACTCTTTTTGTTAGTTTCACGAGGGTAATATAGTCCAATCACATTTATAACTCAACCTAGTTAATTCTAACCCAAGAACTATTCCACCAAAACAAAAAGTTATATTGTTTGAACAAATAATATCGTTGTTCCCAGCCTCACCACTTAAGTATGACTTCATAAAAGTCAACTCGGTAAAGAAAGTAATAGCTCATGAAATTTACCTGTGATTAACAAACAAATTTATACATTATCAACTACTTAGCTAGTTGACTTATAACACCAACTATATACGATGTTTGATTAAACCGAACATAATCGATACTACGAGTCATTATTCGATACATGTTAATTTCTTGATTCGTTACAAAATATAGAAGATGAATTTGGGCCCAACTTCAAAACGTTCAACCTTGAATCTTCAAATGATCTACACAGATGAGATTGATATCCGAAACTGTTGAACCGACAAAACCGTTAGGCCTAAGTTGATGATCTTCTTTGCCACCTTGTCTGCTAAAACAAGTATACAAATTACAAACATATAAGTTATGAACTCGTGAGTGTTACGGTGTTAATGGAATTTAACACATGACATGGTATTCATCATCGAAACATCACCTAGGGTCGCCTTTGGGCGAAAAGTGCTAGACGCAGCTTTGTAATCTTTTCTTTGTTCAGAAAGGGTGTCTTAACACCGCTTGAAACATCTGCAGAAGACCACCAACCCTTTCACCTTCCCTCCAAGTCAAACCTGCAAGTTCTCAACATCAAACCTCGCAAACTCAACCATTTTGGCCTTCCCTTCCGCCTAAACCTCGCTTAAATTCTTGAACAACTTGTCTCCACTTTTTCGGGCAAAACCTCCTCTTCATCAACCATCTTTCCTTTTCCATTTCCTTTAATTTTGTCCCTTTTTAGCTACTGCCCCTTCTTCGTCCTTGATTACTACCCTCCTTTCACTCTTGGTGTCCCGGGTTCCACTCCCGCATTTTTTTCTTATCGATCCCCGCCATTGACTTGTAGTCCTAAAAGGTGTTTGACTAAGCATCCTAAAGTTAGCATCCCGCTCTACCCAACCCACAACTTCAAACCGATGTTTTTAAGTAAAATTGTGCTAACTTTTGGGGCTTGTGGGCTATGAAGATATGAACTGAGTCATTTGTTTCACCATTCCAAACAAGGTATGAACATCAACATCGGTATGAATCAAATGCAAACCATTTTCTAGGATTGTTTAGGATCACAAAAACAACGCCCATTTTTGTTCATTAATCTCGATAACACATTATCAAGGCTTGAACTAAATATATCCCTATCATCGTAAAGGCACAGATTAATTAATGAACCTCGCTCATACCGAGTGGGCTATAATCAAAACCCCATTATAGTGGATTACAACAGGACCTCACCTTCTTCTTCTTCCTTGACATCCTTAAACGTGGAGACGAATATGCTTTTGTCCTTCATTCTTAGTTTTTGTTTTTTAACAATGGGTCCGACTAGATGTGTGTTTCAAGACGCGTGAGTGTGGATGTATGTTAGGTTTCGCTTTAATTGGGTTTTGTTAAATGGGTCGGGTTATTATGATGGTGTTTATGGTTTCGGATCTTGTTAGTTGGGTTCTTTGGTGATTCCAAACACATTAATTGTGTATATGCGTATCAAGGAAGGCAAAAGGCCAAGTTGTGGTACTAGGTTTATAATGTCACAATTGGTCCCTCAATTTGGCCGGTCGGCCGTTTTGCACTTAAAATTCCGCGTATTTTTTGTCACACAAACTTGACTTTTTCGTGTTTACTAACTTCACAATTAGTCCCCGAATTTGGAACGTCCGATTGTTTTTCCTATTTATTGGTTAATACACTATATCATTTACATACCAACAATCACAAGAAACAACCTCCCAATGGTCGACTTCCCACTACTTGAAGAACTCGCCAAATCTTGAACTCCGACTACATGTTTGACTCGATTTATCTCTTTATCGAGAGAAAGCGATAAGGACATCAAAATTGCTAAAGGACTCCAAAACACTTTGATCGACTTGATTCGGGTATGAAGGAAACCCAACAATACATCTCTCGAGATCGAAGGCTTTCGAACTACGGTGATGAACTACAAGGTTATCGAGGATCTTCGCAATGTGCAAAAGGCTAATGTGTTGAAGGCATTGGATATACGGAGGATGATCTGTCGACACACTCGCGTGTGTGTGACAGAACAACTTCCTTGATCATCTTAGGAAGTGTTGGTATGAAATGCTATGGTTATGTTTTCCCTTTTTTTTTTGGAAAATATGTAATCGAATATTTATGTTCTAGTGTTTTAATATGAAGTTAATGAATCTATATGTTATGTTCTCTTGCTTTAATTCGTTAATTATGTTGTTAATTGTTGTATTCGTCTAAGAGAGTTGTAATATGGTTTTGATTGTATTGGGTGTTGGTGGAACTATGGTCCTTGGTCAAACAGATTTAGAGTGTAGGAGACATGTGTTTTAGTCCCTATCCGGTCTTGCATTAACTTATAGCAAGCACTTTATTCTCACATTTTACCACAAATTTGAATTCAAATACATAAACCCAACCCTTTCGGAGAAATTGAGTCAAAATGGGTAAATCTAGAGCTCGTAAGCATTAAATGCTCCAATTGTCAAACTGTTGGACATAATAAGTCTAGTTGTCACAAGGATCGTGTACCAAAACCAACAAAGGAAAGTATGGTTCGAGGTAGAAAAAGGCATTGTGATGGCGTAAGGCAACAGTATTCATTTAATTGTCATTTGTATAACGATTGTTCTAGTGTGTTTACATTCTAGTTGATGTACAAATGTATTACTTTTGAAGTGGATGGATGAAGAGGATATAAGAAAGACTATGGAACAAGAGTTTTATGATGCTCTTTACGAGCAAGAAGAACACACAAATTTGGAGGAAAATGAAGAAGCGATCCGTGTTGGATGAAGAAGCATTCCAAAGCTTTTGGAAGAGGAGAGAATGTACAAAAGAATTGAAAAGGAATGGGAGAGGAAAATTGGCTTCAAGATGCAGAGTATGAGGCGACTTACTATGGAGTGTCGTGGAAGAGTTATATCCAAGACATCCATATGTGCTGGATAAAATTCACGCCCGAAAGTAACAAATTCCAATAGCTTTTCTAAGGTTGTAGGCTTCTACTCTTCTAGCCATTTTGTAATATCGACAATATTATGTTTCAACATGTTTTTGTTTTTTTTTGTTGACTTTATAAGTTGACTAGCTTGTAAGAATTTATGTTGTCTTTACTCCTTATCTACTTGTTCAATAACCACAACTCCCATCTACTTATATAACACATCTTAAGTCGAGAATTGTTTATCATGCCACCATATTATCACCATGGATGTAGAAAATGGTTGTCAAATGGTATGCATCGATCGTTGGCTTCAAAGGAAAACAGGTTGGATTGACCTTTTTGCAAGGCGCCCACCTTATAGAGCTTTCATGTGGTATGTTTGTCCGTGTGCCTTGAGATAAGGGAAACACATCTTATAATTGGTAGAGATGGTGTTACAAGGAAAACACAACCACAGGAGATAGTGGTGGATATGTGATGGGTCTACATATTTCGCACCTACTAGTGTTGGTGCATCCTTGGCTGTGATGAAGAACAAAGTGAACCACCTACAATCGAATAGCAAGTGGAGTTCGCCAAGCCAAACACCACGTGAAGCACCCGCAATCGAAAGAGCAAATAGAGAACGCCCGAGACAAACACCAATTGAACCAACTGCAATCGATGACCAAATGGATCACCTACTAGTCATTTATCGCGGTGAATTCCTAGCAAGAAATGTTATGTTGTCTTTCGTCTAAATGTAGCTTTAAGCGATATGTGTGCTTCTTTGTTATAATAATTGAATTTTGGTTACATTTGAATCATTGACTTTATAAGTCAAACAAGCGAGATTTTAAAACTAACAATTCGGTTTCAGTATCCTCTAATAATTTGGTTTATGTTGACCTTATAAGTCAAAATGGGTTTTCCCAAGCACCCACCTAAACCGGATATGCAAGCGCAAACTACAAAATGAAAACAACATTTCCAAAATATACCTACACCACCACCTAATTACACCATATGAAGCAAAACATACATGTTAACAAGTATCGTTTCAAGAACCATCATCACCAAAAACTATACATCTTCATTACATCAACAACTAAAATAACAGTGAACTTTGATGGGAGGCTTGTTATTCATGGGGAGACTTGAGGTCCTTAGGGGAGGCACATACCACTCATTCCTATTTGTGCCGGAGCATCCCACACCGCTACAAGACCAAGTACAACTTTGGGAGCGGAAGCCTTGGACGCCTTGGAAGCTTGGGAAGTGGAACCTTCGAATTAGTGGTCTTAGAAGTTCCCACACTCATCATCGATGTGTCGAAATAATGATGACATCAACTTCATTTCCTTCACATTAGTATCTGGAAAGATAGACAAAGCAGATATAATTAGAGTTGACCCATTACAACTTTCTTAGCTTGTAAACATTCACTCTAAAGTCCGACCTTTCGAGACTCCTTATTCCCATATTTTTCCCACAAGTCTTCAAGTATCACATCAAGAATGTCATCTCCTATATCCCACTTATTCCCATAGGTAGCCATGGCATAGTCAACCATATCGCCAGATACCTTTAGCTTGCTATAATCCTCTTTGATGATTTCAAACCGCCGGGTTTACATCAAATAAATAGAGTAATTTATGCTCCTCCCTTAAAATGGGAATAACACAAATACAAAAAAACCCGACTAACCTTTCATCACTTGAGCTTCTTTCGCAATCTGCATAAATCATCAAACATTTCATCGACATTTCATCTTCTTTTAACCAAGTATTCCCGTATTTTGCCTTCACATATTTTACCATCTCATCGTTACATCCGTACAAGTAAGCTCCTTGTCCGCCATTATTAAAGTGTGCGATGGTTGTGTGAAGAAGCGGAAACAATCAAGATGGTATATGGTAAACCGTTTCTCATAATTAACTAGGTTGAGTTATAAATGTGATTGGACTATATTACCCTCGTGAAACTAACGTAAAAGAGTCGTTGACATAGGTGTTAGTGGTCAAGGACCAATCGGCATTTAATCGCCATCTGTTTGGACCCGTGGCGATGATTATGCCGGTGCCGTCCCATCGCGATCCTCCACTACAAGTTTAGGGACCAACTGTATTTTAGTCCAATTTTTATAAATTATATAAAACTAGCAGAGTGTTGCAATGTCCCATACAAAAAACCTTTAGCTATTAATATTTTCATGACAATAACTTTACATATGATGAAAATGTTAGATTAAGATAACTTTAGGCGATGACAAAATATTCCATATAATATATGTGGGTGATATTGTGACAATAGAGTCGGTACTGACTAATATTATGAAAGTAAAATGTCAAAGTGGTTGATAATGGCTTATATGTTCAAAGTAATTAATAGACTGGTCAATTCCATATTTACCCATCTAAAACATCAAAATTCCATATTTCCCTAATACATGCTTTAAAGTCATTGTACTTGTGCATTGAAAACTTATATTTTGAGGAATTATTAAATTTTAATGTTTTGATTAGGTAAATATGAAATTATCCCTTAATAAACAATGTGATAAACTTAATTATAATTTATACACCAAACAATTACACGTCCTAATCACAAGCATATGTGTTGGGTTCAGTCAGTACCCAAACCTCTTAATTCTAGGATTTGAATAGAAAATATCCTAAGTGTTTATGACTTTAAACACTAACAAGTCACCGAGCGCATAGTCACTCAGTGAGTCATCTTCAGGACACTCAGAATGAGACTTAGAAGAAAAATCTCTCCGCTCAGTGAGGCGGAACTCAAAGGGTGAAGACTGAGTCAAGAAGAAGATGATGGGTTCAGTGAGTGATGACAATAAGTCACTTAATCCCATAACTCCTCATCAACTACAATCACTGAAGACAAAGACTGAAGAATGGGCAGGACAAGGCGGGATAAATTTGAACGTATAAGAAGGAGTCCTTATCAGCCATAGGTCAAAATTTTCCTGAAAGGCTAACAACCAAGATCAGTGTCATCACTGATGATCAGAAAGCAACATTGTCTCTTACCCAATATAGCCTCTTATAAATAGAGACAAAATACATTAGTATTTTGTCCTTATAGCTTACGTCAGTTTGTATTCTAGGATATAGTTAAATTCCATACTTGTATAAATACACATAAGGAATGAGTGGAAGTTAAGCTTGTCCATTAAATGTGTAAACATTCACAAGCAACTTTCACTCCTCCGAATACGACTATGTCCCTAAGATAGCTCAGTGGTTCGTGATAGTTGTGCTTAGACTTAGCCTAAGCTTAGTGAGGAGTGCACACCATACTTGTTCCCAAGTGTTGTTCCGCAAACACTTGGGTAATATATTCTTTTGATTCGTTTTAATAAGAATATAAACGTTGAAAATATATTGTGCATTTAATTTACTTATCTTGTTTAACTGCTTTTTCAAATACTTTGCTTAAGTCATGGATCACGATTGGCCTTAATTACTATTTTTGCTATATTTAATACGGGAACAACAATATGATATTTTATATTAGGAATATTTTCACCATATCGAATTTATTTTTTGTTGTCATCTTAGTAAAAGAATTTACAAATGTACATCTTATAAAGTTATTTTTATGTATTTTTTTATTATAATCGACAATCTTTTATATTATATTTGTCTTACATAGTTCTTAAGTATAAGTAAAAGAGTGTTTATAAATACAAGACAAACTTTAATGCTCAAAAAATCATATGTAGAAGACTAAGAAAACAAATAGTAATATCATACTTATTTATATGATAAACTTAGAATTTAGAACTTTGCACATTTGCATCATTTGCCCTTAGGAAGCCTTTGTATTTATAGGGTCCTAAGGATATTTCTAGAATACTTGTAGAACGAGTATTCGAGTTTGACAGAAAGTCAAACTCCTCCTCCTAGGGTTTTCGGTCGACGAACACATACCTTAAGGGGTTTGTGTTTTGTCTTTCGTTATTTATTACCCCTTAATATTTATCCCGGATAAATATATTGGATAATTACCGTTTAGCCCATAAATGAAAATAACACTATACTTTCATTCCTCGTTTGTCTCATTTCACGTCGTGATTCTTTTCTCATTTCCACTTGATTGTTCTATTTAGTGTGCATCGGTGTGACCCTTCGACATTTCTATGAAGACAAGTGTGAAAACGTTGTTTTGTTTGCACATAATCCTTTCATTATGGAGGTAGATACTACTGGGCCCCGATGAATTGAGTTGATGTTTGCATGGTTGTGCCCATATATAATTAAGATGATGCTTGATTAATTTGATAATTTTATTCAATATCTATATCGAGAAATAAAATAGTTAAACAATAAGAATGACTAATGATCCATGTTTATTGTTTAACAGAATATCTGAAACAAATCTATAATTCAACAAAATATCTAAAACAAAGGGATGACGGATTTATAAACTATTTAAATGATATGCTTAAAGAAACTATCATCACCTTGTTTTAGGAGCATTGGCGTGTTGCTAGACGCTAACATTTGCTTATATAGTTACATGTTATTATGTCGTTAGCAACTGGGACTGTTGGAGTATGCTCGAGGCATAATAAATATTATATCACTAAACTTACGTGAGCCTTTGGGGCCACACACTTATACACTTAGACATCACTAGTGATATTGTAATTATCGTATTTACACTATACACTAGTCAAGTTACTCGAGATCGAGAGTCGGACTACGAATTATTGGTTTGGACCAAATGTATTTGCATTGGACTCAAGAAATTGGATAGGCCAATTACTTGGACCAGTATTCGGCCCACAACGCATGAAAGAAATGAAGGGAAAGATCAAGGGGCTTTTTGTAAATTGGATTGTGATAAGTGTTATTTGATTCACCAAATCATATAACTATCATACATTATAAGTGTTATTTATTTATTGGATTTAGGATATGGAAAAAGTCACGTACTTACCGTCGTATCATAACTAAAAAATATTTTATTTTATTTCAAACTTTCAAATTTTGTCATGATATGTGCACCGTTAACTTTTTACCTATTTACCGTCCATGTCATCTTTTAATCTTTTGTGACATCTACGTCAGCCACAAAAAGTGTAAATTGTCGCATGGTATGTTAGAATTTAGGCTTCTTAGACTTTAATTTATTGATTTTCTGATACGTGATTAAAGTTTCATACTTTAAAATTTTTGAGATTTGTTTAAAATAATAAGTTTTTGTGTGATTTTATTTTGAAAACGATGCAGCTAAAAGTTAAATGGATGACGTGAATGCCACATAATAATATAAAAAGACGACGTGAACGATAAATAGGTAAGAAAACATATGATAATAAAATGTTGTGATGTGCATATTGAGACAAAACTTAAAAGTTTGTAACAAAAATTAAAACACATCTTGGTTCATATATTTAGGCGGTACATGATGATAAGTAGGTGACAATATTATAACTTTTGAATTCTCAATCGAGCTGAAACAACACATTATATTATGATTCTTCAAATTGTTCTTATGTCTATTAGTTATGACACATTTTTTCTTGTTTCTTAGCTTTCGATAAAATCAAAAACCAAATCTTTGTCTCAAATATAATTGATAATTGGTTTTTATAAATCAAACTTATGTTACATTTTGTTTATCGAAAAAAATATAAATTGAATATTCTATTTTACAATCTCAACATTTTTCTTCCCAATAATCTATTTTTAGACATAATACTTGTTCTCTTTTGAAAGATGATTAATGAAAATATAAAAGGGCTAATAACCTTTTAAAGCATTATACTTGTCAATAATGGCAGTTCTGCGTAGCGACCTAAAAAAATAACTCTTTTAGACATTAATGTTGACATTTTTGTCATTTTTTAAGTATTATGACCATATTATGACCATTTTACCTTTTCTGAATATTTTTCTAGATACTTTTTTTTTCGAACATTTTTTTCTAAAATTTTTTTTTGAATGTTTTTTTCGAAATTTTTTTCCAAAAATTTTTGAAATTTTTTTACGATTTTTTTTTGAATTATTTTTCAAGGGTAAAATGGTCATAATATGGTCATAATCTTAAAGAAAGACAAAAATGTCAACATTAATGTCTAAAGAGTTATTTTTACGCTTTTTTTTTTTTTTTTGAATTATTTTTGAATGGTAAAATGGTCATAATATGGTCATAATACTTAAAGAAAGACAAAAATGTCAACATTAATGTCTAAAGTATAGTGCTTTAATAGATTATTAACCCAATATTAAATAGCCACTAGCATAACCCACAACTGTTAAAGTGGTGCACTAGACTAAATGATTAATAATTCTGAGTGATTTAAAGACTCTGTATAAATATGTTTTCTTTGTTTGATAACTGCTATGAATGAACAATCTAAGTGACAAAAAATCACTATAACAATTTTCTTGATAATAAAAATATCATTTTTAGTGTTCGAATTTTTTTTATGTAGTGATACATTGATCCGTTTTTACTCATATACAATACAAGCTAGAACCAAAACATTAAATTAAAACTGAATTTTGAATTGATATACAAACATTCATCAATATGACCAGTTTTGTATCATAGTATACACTTCTCTTAAATATATACATGAAATTGATAATAGCCTAACCCATGATTTCTTAGTTTATATAAAACTTCACAAAAACATTTAAATACTAAGATATGTTTCCCATTTTTAATTCTAAAAAATGGATGTCTACTTTAAAGTTCAACACCGAACATATTGTTTCAATAATATTAGTATTATATCAATATCACCTATTGTCTAAAAGTACGAAGTAGCAATATTAGAATAGAGGTAAAGGAAATGTTGACAGGCGGTGGCACATGAAATGGCGCTGAATGAATTTGCAAGCATTTATGGGAGAATCAGTCAGCACCATTTTTATCATTCAAATTTGGTCATTGGCTCTCATCAAACACACTTAATACTTCCCGATTCAGCAATCAGTGCTGAATCATCCCATTAAGCACTAATCAAACAACCCCTAACATTGTTGACAATTCTATTATTGCCCGTAGCTTTGTTGATCGCTCACAATATGGTTTCCTTTAGCCATCTATTTCTCGAGTAGCATTTTCTTGCCACAACAGTCGACCATTAGTGACTTGCTTACCTTCGTTCTTAAGAACTACCATCTCAAAAATCCGTATTATTGGATGTTAGGGGTAGCGTGACTATTGGTTTAAGCCGATTAGTTTTTTTTTTTTTTTTTTTTTTTTTTTTATAACAGACAAAGCACCCAAGAATATATTAAACAAATAACTAAATGTGGATAACCCCATAGTACTAATAGTATTATGACATACTCAAAACATGCTTTGGGAACATCGCAAGAAAAGATAGAGCACTACAATATCTAAACTTATTGCAAATCAAAAGGCAAAGAATACAATAGAGCTTCCAAAAAATCACCAGTCTTCCAAAACCACTCCAAACTGAGCACCATGAAGAATAGAAAGGAACATTTCACCAAGAGAGATTGTCTCCTTAAAAAATTTTCCAAGTTAAACCCGATGGGAAAAACCTTGGAAAAGGAAAAAAAGAGTACAACTCTCTCTTAGGACTCCCATACCAAGTAGAACCAAAGAAATAAGAATAAGAAAGAACATAATCCACTTCATAATGCCATCAGACTTCAAATCATCCAACTTCAAACCAATAAGAATCATAGAAGGAAATACATATTCAGAATCCTATAAACCAGCTTTCAAGACCAGAGTAGCAAAAACCATTACTCTTGAGTTATCCTCATAAATTTCACTACTAGAACCAGTCCCTGATACCAAAACAACACCGAATCTTACACTTAACCTTTCTTGCTCAGCCAAACAAGTTATAACAGCAGACCAGGCTTCCACTGAGTAGAACACAAAAGAAAGACAGCCCAAAAAACCCAACCTAATGAACATCACAATTAGCCACAATTAACATCCCACCATGAGATTATCAATAACCAACACAAAACCATCAATACAACAGGCAACACAACACCACATCACAAAACCCTTACACCACTTGAACCGACCAAAAACATATACCTCATTTTGTATCTTTAGAAAGATTACTATCATTTCCTGCAATACCTTAAATTTCCAAATCTCAATAACTTCCAAAGCTTGTTTAGAACTTTTGATCTTCAAACTTATAAGCCAAAGTCTAAAAAATCTAATAATGCCACACACAACTTCAACATTCCTGGACTTAAAATAATCTTAAATTCCTTTCTTGCCGCAAAACATAAATAATAGCTCCAATTGCTAATCTTAAAATAATACACCAAATGGACTTATTAATAAGCCTAGCAACCATAAATTTCAGGACTTAATAAAGATCATTAGGGGCAAAACCAAACCTCATAATATCTTTGAAGAAGTACCAGACTTTAGAAGAGAATTTACAGCCAAAGAACAAGTGGTTATGGTCATCTTGAACAATATTACACACGAAACATTTAAGGTTATCCACTTTCAACCAAACAACCATTTTGTCCTAATTTTTTAGTTTCTTCAGAATAGCAAGCCAAAGTATGAAAGAATGTACAAGAATATTTTGGCTAAACCGAACAATTGTATACCATGGCACAACAGGTTTACTAGGAATCAAATCAGACCAGACAACTTTAATAGAAAATTGCTCAGTCTTACCCTTATTGGAAAGCCACAAAACTTTGTCACTTCTTTCATGAAACAGTAGAAGAGGCGGAAGATGAAACAGAAACTGAATTTTTCAGCCCAACATTCAGGCCAAACCCATTCACCATTCTGAATAAGATCAACCATCTTGCAATTAAGAGATGGGTTAATATACAAAGAAGTCACTAAAGTTTACGGGAAAGTTGTCCTAAGTTACTAACGTTTCAAAGTTGTCATTTAGGTTACTGAACTTATGAAACACTCATTTTGAGGTTACTGAACCTATATAAAAAATATACGTAAATATCACTGAACTTGTAAAAAACTGACATTTATGTTACTTAACATATAAAAAAATGCATTCAAGTTACCTCTTTAAAACAAAAATTATAGAAGTGTATTCTTTTTATAAGTTCAGTAACCTCGATGACAACTTTGAAACTTTAGTGACTTAGGACAATTTTTGCACAAACTTTAGTGACTTCTTTGTATAATAACCCTTAAGAGAAAGACCAGCTTCAAAGATATCCCTCTTAGTAATAAACTGACACAAAGGACCCAAAAGCACCAATTATCAAACCATGCAGAGGTACTACAACCATCACAAATTCTAGACACAATATGACTTTTATTAATAAATCCACCTGCACTGCAAAATCCTTCTACATCCCCAACAAACATCATTTAAAATAGGGACATCCCAGAAATTTCTCTCACAAGATCTTCTGTCCACCAACCTATATGAGTTAATCCACTTAACCTAGAGAGAATCCGTAACACCACAATCTTTATAAGTTTCATAAATAGACTTATATATATCTTGTAGAAAAATTAGAAAGGTCCTTATGATTGTATTTTATAAAGATAAGGACTTAGAATGCAAGATAGTTAATAAAAAGGACCAACGATGCAAAAGACTTAATGACAAGGACTAACCTCGCCAAATTTTGAAACTTACATAATAAGCTTAAGTAGCTTACCTTAAAAAGAAGAAAACTCAGAATTCTCTCATAGCAAAACACGTATGTATGTGTTGGAGGTGGTACGTGGCTTTCATAGAATAAAAGGAGTGTTTGGAACAAGCTTATTAAGTGCTTAATTTAGCAAGATAGCTTATGCGCCTGATGAAATATGATCTTAACAAGTTAAATAAGCTCTGTTATAAGTTTAGTGAATAGTAGAATAGCTTATCATAGGTTTTGGGTCGTTTTGGTGATATTTTAATTTGGGACAGCAAGGTTTTTCAGAAAATGCGCACACTTAGAAGGGCCGTGGAGAATTAACCGTTCGTCGGATTAAGATGAGGTCTAAACGAAGGTTGTAGCTCTCAGAGTGTACTTTAACTGTTATTCTTTAAGTTTTAGCTCGTTTGGAAGTTAAATTAGTATAAAGTGCAAAATACAGCAGCAACCTATGAAATTCTGCACTTAAAGTGCTTTTGTAAAAGTGTGTTTCATGATGAAATAACACCTTATATGATCATGTTTAAGTTATTTAGACCTAATATATGTTAGATAAATGTCTTAGAAAGTTCTAATAGCATTAGAATGGTTATCATGTGAGTAGGTACTCGTGGGAAGCTTGTGGATCACTAAACAAGACTTAAAGGTGAGTAACGGTTCATTAGCTTCATGTTAATAGATTAAACATGATGATGGAACTTGTGCAAGGTTTCAGAGATAGCCGAAGCAATCCATGAATAGTATTATCACAAGAAGCATGATTTGACAAGTTTAGAGTGCCCAAGAAACGCACGAAAAGTAAAGTAGCGTGCCTAAGAAATGCATAATGTAGAACTCCCATAGTAGCATCCTAAGTGGATAACACGTGCTTTTATAGTAGCATCCTAAGTGGATGACCAAGCATCCTATGTGGATGATCCGTGCTTGAAAAGCACTTACACCCATATAAGAAAAGCACGTACCATAAATTTAGAAGCCGTTAGAAGAGTACTCGTTGGCTAGGGAAGTTCTCACTCATAGCAGGACGACTAAGCATCGTCTAGTCAGAATGCACGTGCTCATATATCATGTCATGATTAAGAATTCAGAATAAGTCTCAGACTTATGTATAAGTAGTAAGACGACTATAAGTCGTACCATTTATAGCATTTGAAATACATTTATGTTCAGAATTGCAAGTGTCAATTCATATATAGCTCTAGATCCAGAACTATGCTTATACACCCATGCAGAAGCTCAAATAGACCATATCTCATGTTTGAGATTCAGATTTAGATATAAACTCAGACCCGTTTACTCACTAAGTCATCAGGACTTACCGTTCTCAGTTTCCATGTTTTGTAGGTTAATTCTTAAGGACGTCGGGGCTTGTAGATTAAGAAGATGACTTAGGAGATCGGCAATGCTCGCGTTTTTAGGTGACGAGCATCTCAACCATACTTTGTTATTCAGCTTGTTAACGCCCCAAAACTTTATGATTTAAGTGTCAGAATCATATAAGTCATGTTTTGATATTAATGTATAAATATTTATAACATGTATTTGAAATTGGGTCAAAATAGGGGTGTTTGGGTTAACACCCGCACTCACAGCTTTACGCTTCCGCATACCAAATTTAAGTACCACATTTATGTATTATATAATTAAGATTCGTTTAATTCATATTTTTAGTTTAGTAGTTTTCACGAGTACATTGATACAACAGATAGGATGAACACATGCGGCGTATCCAATGTTTAAAAAAAATCAATGTAAGATTACGGGCGTACCAAGTTGGTATCAGAGCATTGGTTTGAGGGATTTAAGTATCCGCCATTAGTAGGAGGGTGCTGAGACTTAAACTATAGCTCGGTATTGATCATAGAACATGTAGAGGTTCTTATATGCTATATAGAATTGATTTGAACCATGTTTATATATGATTAGTAACCATGTTTTTCCCACGTTTAGTTAAGCTTAGCATGTATAGAATTGTCATGTCCAGTAGAACGCGTGTAGGAATGCCTTATTTGTACGATGCAGATGTAGCCACTAAGAGTATCATGTCAGAATTAGTTATAGTTTCCCTTAAGATACTATGATTAGAAGCGTATAGATAGTAGCAGATTACCATGAGATGTCATGAACATGAACATTATAGCATGATCAGTACAAAAATAGTTCAGTGGACTACAATGATAGTAGAATATGATATTAGATAGGTCGTTTTAGTTTTGTAACTTGGGGTAGATTATAATAGCAATTAGTTAATGGTTATATGATGTGATTAGTATGACGTCTGATCAACGTAATAATATTTACATGATATGACATGAAGTTATTGCGATTATAAGATGTCCCGGAAAGCTTACTAGAATGGTTATGTGTTAAATGTTTATATGTTTAGCAAATTAGAACACTTTGAGAGTAGAAATGCATGATTAGATATGCCTTAGTAACAGGATTATAAAAGTAGTCAGAGTAGATCACAAAATCAGTGTAGTATAAGTATATTATGTCATGACCAATAGTGATATAGTCATATAGTAAGTGAAACATGATTAGAATGCATGAAGTTAAATGAAGTATTAGACCGTGTTTAGTACCCAATATGTAATAAGAATTATAAATCACCAGTAGAAATATTTAGGCAGTTAAATAGTATAAATAAAACAAAAGGAGCTATGAATAACATTAGAACTTCATATCCAAAATGTCATGTTAATTATGCAGAATGTCAGAAATAGATATAGCATGTATAGTATGTCATGATTAGCAGCCATGTTATCGCATCAGTATACGATTAGAAGCAGAATGCATAAATAGAAATACAGTGATAGCAACAGATTAATATGATAGCACAACAAATTAACATGACAACAGAACATGATGTTAGACATGTTTTAGTTATGCTTCGAGGTAGAATATGATAGCAATAAAGACATGTTTATGTGATGCAAGTATTATGACGTCTGGCCAACGTGATAATAGTTACATCATATAACGTGAATTTATTGGGATCATATGATGTCTCAAGAAATTTCTAGAATAGTAAGAGTAGATGAGACTGAACTTTAGTGAGATAGAATGATGTTTAGTCAGAAATAGAATTAGAAAGCATGTAATCACGAGTGTTGTGTACGACAAGAATATTTATAAGTCTTACAAGTCTTGATGTGCAGGTTCAGTAATTAGATTTTAGTATTTAGATTCAGTAAAATAGAATAGTCAGGACAGCTTAGATACTAGTAAGGTTTTGTATGGCACGGTAAGATAAATCAGTAAGATCATAGAGTTTAGTATGCACAAGTATAGCATTACAGTATAGTCAATAAGAAAACTCAGAAATATGTTTTGAAATTATAGACAGCTTAAGAACGGATAGATAGACAGACTTAGTACAACATATAATAGCCTAGTAATACCTCTATTTAGAATCAGGCATGTAATATTGTAGTAAATATTAGAAGCTTCAGAATTGAGACCCGAAATAAGCATATTGTGTAAACTTAGAAAATATTGAGACAAGTCTTATGGCCAAATAGAATTTAGAAATATTAGAAATGAAACTAGCTCATGTATTAGAATAAGCTTAGTGGGGGAGACTTTGTAGATAGACAAAAGTTAAGCAGAATAGTTTCAGATGATGTTCATGAGGACACGAACAATTCCAGTAGGGGAGAGTTGTAACATCCCGATCTTTATAAGTTTCATAAATAGACTTATATATATCTTGTAGAAAAATTAGAAAGGTCCTTATGATTGTATTTTATAAAGATAAGGACTTAGAATGCAAGATAGTTAATAAAAAGGACCAACGATGCAAAAGACTTAATGACAAGGACTAACCTCGCCAAATTTTGAAACTTACATGATAAGCTTAAGTATCTTACCTTAAGAAGAAGAAAACTCAGAATTCTCTCATAACAAAACACGTATGTATGTGTTGGAGGTGGTACGTTGCTTTCATAGAATAAAAGGAGTGTTTGGAACAAGCTTATTAAGTGCTTAATTTAGCAAGATAGCTTATGAGCTTGATGAAATATGATCTTAACAAGTTAAATAAGCTCTGCTATAAGTTTAGTGAATAGTAGAATAGCTTATCATAAGTTTTGGGTCGTTTTGGTGATATTTTAATTTGGGACAACAAGGTTTTTCAGAAAATGTGCAGACTTAGAAGGGCAGTGGAGAATTAACCGTTCGTCGGATTAAGATGAGGTCTAAACGAAAGTTGTAGCTCTCTGAGTGTAATTTAATTGTTATTCTTTAAGTTTTAGCTCGTTTGGAAGTTAAATTAGTATAAAGTGCAAAATACAGCAGCAACCCAGGAAATTCTGCACTTAAAGTGTTTTTGTAAAAGTGTGTTTCATGATGAAATAGCACCTTATATAATCATGTTTAAGTTATTTAGACCTAATATATGTTAGATAAATCTCTTAGCAAGTTCTAATAGCGTTAGAATGGTTATCATGTGAGTAGGTACTCGTGGGAAGCTTGTGGATCACTAAACAAGACTTAAAGGTGAGTAACGGTTCATTAGCTTCATGTTAATAGATTAAACATGATGATGGAACTTGTGCAAGGTTTCGGAGATAGCCGAAGCAATACATGAATAGTATTATCACAAGAAGCATGATTTGACAAGTTTAGAAAGAAACGCACTAAAAGTCAAGTAGCGTGCCTAAGAAGTGCATAATGTAGAACTCCCATAATAGCATCCTAAGTGGATGACAAGTGCTTTTATAGTAGCATCCTAAGTGGATGACCAAGCATCCTATGTGGATGATCCGTGCTTGAAAAGCACTTACGTCCTAAGTGGATGACCCATATCAGAAAAGCACGTACAATAAATTTAGAAGCCGTTAGAAGAGTACTCGTTGGCTAGGGAAGTTCTCACTCATAGCAGTTCTCACTTATTCTGATTAAGAATTCAGAATAAGTCTTAGACTCATGTATAAGTAGTAAGACGACTATAATTCGTACCATTTATAGCATTTGAAATACATTTATGTTCAGAATTGCACGTGTAAATTCATATATAGCTCTAGATCCAGAACTATGCTTATACACCCATGCAGAAGCTCAAATAGACTATAGCTCATGTTTGAGATTCAGATTTAGATATAGACTCATACCCGTTTACTCACTAAGTCATCAGGACTTACCGTTCTCAGTTTCCATGTTTTGCAAGTTAAGTCTTAAGGACGTCGGGGCTTGTAGATTAAGAAGATGACTTAGGAGATCGGCAATGCTCGCGTTTTTAGGTGACGAGCATCTCAACCATACTTTGTTATTCAGCTTGTTAACGCCCCAAAACTTTATGATTTAAGTTTCAGAATCATATAAGTCATGTTTTGATATTAATGTATAAATATTTATAACATGTATTTGAAATTGGGTCAAAATAAGGGTGTTTGGGTTAACACCCGCACTCACAGCTTTACGATTCCGCATAACAAATTTAAGTACCACATTTATGTATTATATAATTAATATTCGTTTAATTCAGATTTTTAGTTTAGTAGTTTTCACGAGTACAGATTGATACAACAGTATAGGATGTAACACAGACGACGATCCAATGTTTAAAAATAAAAATAATAATAATAATAATAATCAAAGTAAGATTACGGGCGTTTCAGAATCTTTTTGAAACTAGATTCCATACATGTTTAGACATGAGGGCCACATTCCAAGTATGCAAAGATTTAATACCAAGACCACCTTGAATCTTCAATCCACACACATCCTACCATCTAACCTTAGCCTTACCTTTTTGCATATCTCCATGAGACCAAATAAATCCACTCATAATCCTTTATATTTCGAGAAACAACAACATGAAGAATGAAAACTAAGGACTAGAAATTTTGAATGGAACTATCAGTTGAAGCCTCCCAACAAAAGAAAACACCTTATTCTTCAAGTTAATCAACCTTTTCTTAACTTTATTAATAAGAGGATCACAAAATTGTTTTTATAACCTATAAGAGATCAATGGAACACCCACATACCTGATGGGAAGAGAACCCTCAGCAAAAGGCATTACTCTAAGAATATATCTCTTTCAAGGGCTAGACACATTTTCAAAGAAAGCAATACTCTTATCCAGGTTAGGAATCAGACCATAGACCTTGCTAAATTCATCTAAAGCATTTTTCAAATTAGTAACAGACTCAATATCACCATTTGAAAATAACATCAAGTCATCGTCAAAGCAAAGATGTATAAGTTTAACCTTACTACATCTCCAGTGATACTTAAAATTACCATTCCTCTCAATATTCCTCTTAATCATCAAAGATAAAACCTCCATAACCAAAGTAAAAAGGTAAAGAGATAAAGGATCACCTTACCTCAATCCTCTAGTACCTTTAAAATAACCATGATGATGCCCAAATTGACTAGACATTGCCTAAGAAAGCCCCAATCCACAGAATTATAGGCTTTACTAATATCAATTTTACAAGCAACCTTATAAGGACCACTCTTCCTATGGAAATTTCTCATTAATTCCCAAGTCAGCATTATGTTATCACTGATCTGTCTAGAAGGGATAAAGGCACTCTGGCAATCACTAGAAAGGGAATTCAGCACACCCTTAAGTCTATTAGCAATAACTTTGCTAATACACTTATATAAAACATTGCAACATGAAATGGGCCTAAAATCATACCCTTTTGGGGTTTTGATTTTAGGCACCAACGCAATAATAGTAGAGTTAAGTTCTTTAAGTAATTTACCATTTGAGAAGTAGTCTTGAATGGCTTTAGTAAATTCAGACCAACCACAGACCATGAGGACTCGAAGAACTTTGAAGAAAATTCATCTGCCAGGACCCTTGTCATCCTTCATACTAAATAAGGAAATAAATGAGAAGGATTAAGAATAGGCTCATCCTCCACCCTCCTACCAAGCACCCCCTCAAAATACTTAACAAACTCCTCCCCAACATTATCACCAGAGTAAAAATTACCCTCCAAGTCTTCCACAAATTCAATTGTATTACTATTTCTTCTCTCCTTCATAGCTCTATGAAAGTACTTAATGTTGTGATCACTTTCACTTAACCAATTGACCTTATATCTCTGCTTAAGAAATATCTATTCATCTCTGACAACTTCTTTAAACTTATCAAGAATTGAAGCCTCTTTCTGTCTAACAACAACATTGTTAGGATCATTCACCATAACACTTTGGACTTGACATAACTCCTCTTTAAGGTTCTTCACATTATGAGCCAAAACACCTTGAGCATACTTTAACTTTCTCAAAGGTTTTTTTAATGCCTTGAGCATAGACACCACAGAAAACATAGAACAACCCTGAACATCCTTACTTCAAGAACTCTTCATAATAGGCAGAAATTCAAGTTTAGAAACCAGAAAGTTAGCAAATTTGAAAGGTTTGGGTTTAGCTCTTGGGATATTGGGAATATTGAGAACAGCTGGGGTGTAATCAGAGGTAACAGAAGGAAGAAATAAAGCATTTTCATTTGGAAAATTTTCTAGGAAATGCACATTACCCATTACTCTATCCAATTTCTTCAAAAGACCACAAGGATTTCCAAGACTCTTATTCTAAGTGAATTGGAGCCCTGACATCACCAAATCCATAAATTCAATCTTACATAAGCAATCTCTAAAATTTTCCATCCCAGCATTAACAATAGAAGAACCCATAGATCTTTCACTAGGGTCCAAGATTATATTGAAATCGCCTAATAGGGTCTATGGGGCATCTGTAACAGCAAGACTATGAACCACAAGATCCCTCCATAAAGACAACCTGCCACTACTCTGAACATGAGCATAAATGAAACAACAAATAAACTTTTGGTGGTCATTAACAACTTCAACATACACATTCATCACTTGAGAAGACTAACTATGGATCATGATCCTAACAGCATTTGGATCCTACCCAATAACAATACCAGTTCCTCCATCACATTCAGAAGATTAGACATCCAATCCCAATTTCCCAGAACTCTAGAACAAATTCTATTTAACTTCTCTTAACTCAAGTTTCTAAAAGACCACATAAACTATATTCACCTTCTCAAATAAGACTCATGACCTGGTCTTGACTAGTATCATTATTAAGACCCCTCACATTCCAAGCAAAAGCTTTAAGATTCATTAAGACATACATCTTGATTAGTCCTATCATACTCAGTGTCAGGACCATCAACATCAACATTCGCATGCTTCAGCATATCAGCCATGCCACCATTCTCTGATTCAACATCATCATCCTCAACATAAGGTTCCATATCAAAGCTAGAACATTTCTAATAGAAGTATTCTAGTTGTGACAAAGACCAATTAGTTCTAACAGCCAAATAAGGATAAATACGAGACTTCATAACCTCTTTACTTCTAATTTCAACTTAGGACATACAAAATTATCAAACTCCTCATCAGTATTTTTCATAAACTTTTCATCCTTGTCAATCATATCATGATCATCTAAAGCTTGAAAAGCATTTTTTTAAGGGAATATTCTCAACCTTTGCACTACCAGAAGCTTCATTAGACCCATAACCCCTCACCAAAACTTTAGGCTTAAAAACTTCATTATACCTAGAAATCAGAGGAGGCTTATGCACAAGACTCATTTTATCACCATCAACCCCCAAACTTCTTTTGAAAAGAACTATCCTTAGAATTACCACCCTTATTACTCTGCTTCAAAACACCAGGAGCCTCACCAACACCCTTTGCCTTCAAATTGCTTTGCTGCTTAAAATTACCATTCTTACTCTGCTGATTTGGACCCATTCTTACACCATTTTGTCTAAAATTCCCATAAAAGGCCTATTAAACAAATGGCCACCCTTATTCTGAAAATTTCTATTATAAACATTACCCTTTTGAAAACTGCCATGTTGAGAAGTAACAGACCCCACAACTTTATTCTTCTTCCCCAAAGTAATAAAACCATCATCATCTCCCAATTCCATGTTACCCTTATCACCTACATTAACATTATTCCTCACAACATCTCTATTGCTCTTAGCCTGAATCTCAGCTTCAGTCCTTGGCCTAACTTTACATGACACAGTAGCATGGTCAAAGGTTTTACAATGGGTACATTGAGGAAGCTGCCATTTGGTATTTCACATCCAGTTTATCAATCCTAGCAGGCCTATTGCCAATTTGGGGGTATTCAAATTCAAGAGAATGAGGAAGAACATCATCAGCTCAAACTTCCACCTAGACACTAGCAAAATCTAACTTACCAGACTTCTTCAAACACCTCTCCTTAATCATCTTATCCATTAACATAGGTTTCCCAATCCCACTAAAATCTTATGATAACGCTACACGCGTCGTTCGGGTCAAAGGAACTTCCTTTTCGTCGAGCAAGTTTTTCAACACCCTGGCAAGTGAACCTAATCGTTGTAGTGTAGTATTAGGGTAAGCCACGGAATTGATATCGTTCTCTGGGGAATAGGAATGCTAGTGAGAAGTTACTACGCTAAGGTTGGGGTTGAGGAAGATTATTTTTTTATCTTTTTATATTTTTAAGAAATAGAAAGGTACGAATCTCGGGGTATTGGATTTGGGGGTTGGTATTTCTACCGGTTACTCTACTCGTCTAATTATCTAATCTAAGGTGTATGTAGTCTATGTCTAATTATTGTATGCTCGTATGATGATTTAAAGATGTGTTTACTTAGGTTTTATTACTCCTTAATTATCTCCTATTGATGGTTGAATTGTCACGTCCTTATTCTTAATCGCGTTGTGTGTCTAAGGTCGTAGGGTATGCGTTTATCCCTAACTCTTTGAAACTACCAAAGGTTATTGCCTACAAAATATCTAGGATTTATAAACTTAACACTAAGGTACTATTCGGATGGTTTAGCCTACAATGACTCTAGGTACTATAAGCTAAGGTTCACAAAGATTAATCAAGCATTAACTACACAACGGATGATTTATCGCAATACTAGATCATTAACAATTAAGATAAGAGACAACCAATCAATATACAATAATTAAGTTTCATATTCCTAAGCAAACACACAAGTAAATTAATGGGACATGGAAACATGCAAGCATACACACAATTAATTGAAGACATAATTGAATTAATGAAGTAAAACACTTATCTTGATGTAAGATAGGGTATGGAACCCTAAAATCTTGTACAAGACAGACCTTGGTTCGGTTTAGGTTCTTACTCCAAAAGACTACACACCGAAAACTAAAAATTCGGATTCTATATATAAGATTACACATGCGGCGGCGCTACCTTTGATTTGTGACGCCGCCGGTCGCCGTTATTAGGGTTTCGTCATGGCACGTTAGTCTTGCGGCGGCGTCACCTTATGCTTGTGACGCCGTCCCTTCGATCTCTAACGTCGTCGGATCAAATCTAGGCCGATCGAGTTGCGACGCCTACTCTTTTAAAACCCGAAGCCGTCACTTGTAAATGAGCAATTTGGCTACTAAGCCGTCACAAAAGTTGTCCGGCGTCACTAGTTGTGCTCGACGCCACCTTCGATTCAATGACTGAGTGTCTCGATTCTTGACTTTGGCCATTTTCTTCGTGATATTCGCGCCTTTTCGTGCGAATAAGCGTCATTCCAAAGCATTTTGCCTTCAAGATACCTAAAAAGTGAAAAGAAACGATATTAAGTAATAACGGATACAAAAGTGATCAAATAAGGGCTTAAACGACCCCTCAAAAAGGTACATTTTAAAACCTTATCATCTTACCAATTCCATTCGCATTGCATAATTCCATTGGAATTCCATAAACACATACCAAAATAGGAATAGTTCTTGGTTCAACCTTTTCAAGCCAAATTCCAGGTTCCCAAACATTTAAAATCAAAGGAATGTTGTTCACCATCGAAGGCCCGCTTTCCAAAACAACTTTCATCCCTTCTTCACTCTTAAACTTGAAGTAGAACAAGCCAACACTTGTCTTAGTAATATCACAAACCCCACAAATCCTCCACATTTTACTCAAATTAGCATTAACAACCCTGAAATCCATTGAAGTCCTAACAAAATACCCATAGAGATGTAGAGCACTAGCTTCACTTCCCTTTTTAATATCTTCCACAGAAATAGCAATCCTCTTAGATCCATCACTATTCTTAGACACACAATGAGGAGTAAAAATTCATTTGTAGTTCTCTGTCTTCAACTCCCTTCTTCATTTTCTCAGCAAAGGACTAATTATTGAGAGAACCATCTAAATTAAGAGCCTTAAAACAGACTTACTAGCAGACCACACATTACTAGACTTGTAGAATAAACTAGGACCAAACTGCACCCTAGTCAATCCAACAATAAGCTTATTAAGAATACCCTTATTTACTTTGAGCATTTCCAAACACAAATCCAGAATCACCATTACCACTCTCCACCTCATCCTTATTTGCTTTCCTAGTACTTTCAACCTCCATGTGCTCTGCACTAGCCACATTGAGCTTACTAGCACCATTACTAACAAAACAAGGATCTACACAACAATACATCTCCCCCTTATTCTTCGTATCATTTCCATTATTAAATAGCTCAGACTTAGAAGTTTCTAAAGGATTATTAATAAATGAACCATCATTCCCAATAATCAAACAATCACTATAATCCTTAGAAACATTACAACCAATAATGTGGAAAACTAGAAGGGGGGGTTGAATAGTTTTACCAATTTAAAACTTCCTTTTAAATATTTAGTTCGACTTGTGTTAATCTATTTGGTTGTTTATGTTGGACGTTGATAGATAGATATATAAACGTATAATGAAAGATAAAGAGTAAGAAGCACATCACCACGACACAAGTATTTATAGTGGTTCGGCTACAAGGACACCTTCCTTGCCCTACTCCACTCCCCGAGTCACCTACTCGAGAGTTCGTAAGCACTACACCAACTCCTTATGGCGGAAAAGCCTTCACAACGTCGCTTAACCTTTTTCCGGTACAAAGCTAAATACCGAGTTCCATCACACCAAGGCGAACCACACCTAACACAACGTCGCCTACCCTTTATACGATGCTAGGCTAACCACCGAGTTCTTTCACACCAAGGAGAACTAATCCTATCACAACGTCGCCTACCCTTTATTAGGTACTAGGCTAAGCACCTAGTTCCATTACTATGGAGGAACTACTACCCTTTACAACACAACACCTAATATCAAGGAGATCCACTCCTTGTTACAACACCACCAAGGATATCAACATCCTTGGAAATAAACAAATACTTATATGTATAACGATGCACCTCATCGATTATACGACCTAAGCATTCTTCCCAAATGCTACTTGATTTGAATCTTCAGCATCCTTCACTAATGCCTTTGACACAACTCTTGGCACTCTTCACTAATGCCTTCGTCTTGACACCTTTAGCATTCTTCAATAATGCTTTGACACGGATGATAAGCACATTTCACTAATGCTTTCATCTTGACACTTTTGGCATCCTTCACTAATGCCTTCAACCCAACATATATGGAGAAAGAAAGAACTATCAACAAGAGAACCTTAGTTGTCTTGATGATAACGGCATGGCAACTCATGGACTTGAGCTTGCTCGTCTTCAAGAGGTGGTGATCTCGCTTTAAGAGGAACTAGAAGATCACACAAAACAAAAGACAAACTACATAGATCACTTGGATCCGAGGTTAGAGGTTATAATACTTGGGAAGTATGTGTAAAGTGGTAAGTAAAAAGGAAGAAATGGCTCTCATTTATAGAGAAAATTCTCTCTTTTCCGGATCCGCGGATCCTCCCACAAAGGATCCGCTAGCACAAAGCCGGGGATCCATGGAACGCCTCTTTTGCCCATGGGTATTTTTGGTTATGGGCCATGGGTCATGGGTTATGGGTTGATCTATGGTTTTCTTTCTAGATACAATGTATCTCAAGGATAAAATGAACTTGGTTAAGTGGTATATATAAAACCATGGGTTATGGGTCAATACCATTTGCTAGTTTTTACCCATTTGGTATATACTTCTTTTTACCCATTTTAGTATACTTAGTTTAAGTATATGTTAACCCAATATGTAAACACTAGTTGTTGTACATATGTATCTAAATCATAAAATCACTTATACTTGTTTTAGTGTTTTATGCGAAAACGTAAGTGTGTTAGGAAACTATTGACTCAAACTATTTACGTATTCTATTTGTTTCGTTAAAATGATTTTACGTTTGTTATCGACAAAACATTAGAAGATCGTAAAATATAAATAAACGTTTTTACGGCTTATTTGTATTAACACATAAGTATCACTACCATTACTACCCTTCCTAAACACCATCTGTCTAGAAATATCCTTATTAAAAGCAATCTTATCTGAAACTTTAGAAAGGGCTTCATTAACATGAGAATTACTAGAGTTAGAACGCTTACCACCACCAACCATAGGAGAAGGCTCACTAAAATACCTTTAGGCCGATTCTTCACACCTTTAGGCCTTCCTCTAGATCTAGTCGAAATAGCACCATCATTAGGAACACAAGGCTTATGTTGCATACCTTCCGCCGACGTCCCTGTGAGAGTACAAAACTCCTCAAGGATTTTATCAGGGGGTTTGAGGATCAAGTAGCATAGCAATATTGCGAAATAGAGAATTTAAACAAAAGGAATTTCAATATAATCACAAACTAACAACCCTAAAATGCCAGGATTGAAGAGTTGCTTGAAGAAGACGATATCGCCAAAATCGCTAAGAGAGAAGAGAGAGAAAAATGTTATAGTTTAGATTAGTAGTTTTAGTTACTACTCTTAAGTATAATGTCATACAAGTGTAGGAATTTTTTAACATTTCTTCCTCAATAGAAGAGCAATGGAAATGCTTAAGAGCATTATGAATGATGTTTGGATTAATTTATGTGCGGAGCCTAAATTTTTTGTTAAAAAGAAAAGAAAAGCTTATGAGCTTAAGAGAACACGATATGGTCGCTGATGGCTTGAGCCATCAACGATGGCGCGAGACCATGGTGCGAGAACCACAACGATGCTCGGCTCGTCGTCCCTCAGATGGTACATACCAGCCCACACCGTGGGTTATTTTCATTTTATATTTTGAGTGGGGTATATGTGGATCCATGACAATACTTTTACTCTATGGCACTACTTTTATATCAGGAAGGGGTATTTTGGTGTCATAGGCAAAAGTGATGTTATGGGCAAAAAGTGCTAAGGTAGCACCACTTTTGCCCATGACACCACTCCACGGCACCACACCATTCAGGCTCTCCAAGAGCAGGTATCGTACAGATCGTGGGTGGTCTGCATCAGAAAAGTGGTGCCACCCCAACACTTTTTTCCCATGACACCACTTTTGGCTATGGCACCAAAACCCTCCTACCTAGCATAACACCAGTTTTTGTGATGCCGTTGTACATTTTTTTTTAATTTTTAAATAAAACAATATATATAACTAAAATTTAATTTCATTAATAAAAAACATATTACATAAAAAAAATACATTAAATACAAAAGTACGTAAAAAAAAAGTTTGACGTAAACATAAAAGTAAACTAGTTGTGGGATAATATAAATCTACCCGAGACCCGAATATTACCATTAACCTCTTAATACGCTAAATTTCAACCCAAGTTATCCTTAAACAAAAACAAATTCGGATAAAATTTGCCAAACAAAAAACAAAAATTCAGCCCAACTAAATAGATAAAAATATTGCACAGTCCAAGCCAATTATTATTCCCTGTACTAAAAACACACGCACTTCTTCATCCTCTCTACCTTGTTCCTCAAACCTGCAAAAAAACAAAGAAAGAGAGAAATAAATACAATCAAATTAATGAAATCTTATAAAAGAACACACACTTCATTTGTTCACATTATTTTTAATGGATTTAGCCGGGTCAACAACTGACCCGGATCCTAACCCTAATCCAGAACTACCTACCGCCGAACCTTTATCGGTTTCAGTGCCTCATCCAACTAGCAGATACGAGGCACAAAAAAGACGTGACTGGAAAACGTTCTTAAAATACCTAAGCAACCAAAAACCCCCATTGACATTATCTAGGTGTAGTGGAGCACACGTTATCGAGTTCTTAAGATACCTAGACCGATTTGGAAAAACTAAAGTGCATGTGACTGGGTGTCCAAATTTTGGACACTTCAACCCCCCTGCGCCTTGTGCTTGTCAGCTCAAGCAGGCGTGGGGGAGTTTGGACGCGATCATAGGGCGACTCAGAGCTGCCTACGAAGAAAACGGTGGGCAGCCTCAGTCGAACCCTTTTGGAGCGCGTGCTGTTAGGATTTATTTAAGGGAAGTCAGGGAGAGTCAAGCTAAAGCTAGAGGTGTTCCGTATGAAAAGAAGAGGAAACGGCCTAGTGGTGGTGGTAAGATGGCGGTAGTGAAAGTATCGGTGGATGGCGGTGGTGATGACATTTCTAGTACTGCTTCGGCTACTTCAACGGTTTAATTAATTGTTTATATATTGTTCTTGAGTATTGCTATTTTTTTAAATTGTGATACAATATTATTATACATTCACTAGCTATTATGAATTAATTAGCTTGAGTTTTGATTTATGTTATGCATTGTTTTATTTAAAGAGTTTCTTACACGTTTAAGTAAAAGATTGTATGTTCACAAGAATGAACATTGTTTACGTGTTTAATGGTTGGTTACGTGTTACAACAATGACAACAATACTCAATCCTGCAGGCAAAGTTTTAAAAATCGCGCGCCTAGGCGCACGAGGCTCTAGCTTTTGGGCTTGCTCTAGCTTTTGGGCTTTTTTTAGATCGAGGCTCACGACGTGCATGAATCCCACAAAAAGCGCAACGCCTTGAGGCTTTTTGCGCCTGGGGTTTTTTGCGCCTAGATGTAACGGGTTTTTTTTTGGCTTTTTTTCAAAATAGTAAGATAAGATACATGGGACTTATGAGTTATATACATAGGCCTTTTAACTCATAAGGTGAGTATTTGTATGATTTGTAAATTTGAACTGATTTTATGTTTATTTTATTCAATTGAAATTTTCTTTAAGAAGTTACTTTGTTTCACTAAGTATTTTCTTTATGGCATATTATCATGAAAATGTGGCATTATGCCTTGAATATGAATACGTTGCTTGCTTGATATTTTGGGTTAAATTGTGAGCTTTGTTAGATGCAAGTCTGCAAGTGTAGGACACAAGCATATTTAGTCTGATATGGATTATTTTAATCTCTATATAGGTCATCTAGCCAAAGAGTTGATCCGTTTGAGAAGTGACAACTAATCCATTTTAATCTTTATAACAGCAATATGTGTCATGTATTAAGTATTTTTAATGTTATTTTATGTTATTTAAGCTACATAAATGGTCACATATGTTATTTAAGCTACATAAATGGTCACATATGTTATAAAATCTTTATAACAACAATATGTGTCATGTATTAAGTATTGCTATTTTTTTAAATTGTGATACAATATTATTATACATTCACTAGCTATTATGAATTCATTAGCTTGAGTTTTGATTTATGTTGTGCATTGTTTTATTTAAGAGTTCTTACACGTTGAAGTAAAAGTTTGAATGCTCACAAGAATGAACATTGTTTACGTGCATAATGGCTGGTTACGTGTCACAACAACAACAATACTCAATCCTGCCAGAATGAGGTATATAGCACATAAGTTTCGTAACAGCTAGTTACATAAACGACTGTTAAATGTTAATTACTACTCATAAGTTACCACAGTAGTTGTTAATTAGCACTGTTCAACCGTACACATCTCCATTGTTTAAAACACTGCAACTTTTGTGTGAACGTTACACAGATTAAAATGCATACACAGTTGCCAGTAGTTGGGACAAGATCAGAAATGGTCAATGACCAGAAATTATAAATAGGAATAAAATTTCCATAGCCGAGATACATATGAATTTAATTGCAGGACCTCAAATTATTTCTCCCGAAAGTAGACACAAGAGTTCTCGAATTATTAAGGGCGCTCCATTGGAAACCCTGTTCGCTCAATTTTGCTTACACTCGTTATGGTTTGGAGACTGCAACATACGTGGTAAACATAGTACTAGTTTTTATTTCTAGTAAATCAAATTATATTATAGTTCATCTTTCTTGACTAAAATCTGTTATGAATATTATATGTTTAGCCATTGCTGTACTATGGATAGAGTTGATTAGAGAAGTTCGTTGGTGCTGGGAGGAATCACAGCCATTGCCACGAATGCCAACCAATGCCACTATTGACCTATCAACTTGTTTGGTTAACCAAAAGCTGCAAATGGTAAGGAACAATAAATAATATGAAGTTTCTTGGTTTTGTTACATGTATTTCTCTATTGTCTTGTCTTGAATTTCTTATAATTAACGTTTCTTCTCAATGTTATTGCTACTCAGCTTGCTATATGCATCGAGAAAAGACGCCAGCAGGTGGACAGCCACCAAGGTGGTGATGGCGACAACGGCAGTGACTCTCCGCGTCCTGAGGTAGGTTGGCAGTTGTTCTTACGCTATATTAGATAAGAAATAATGATATTTGCTAACAGTTCCTGAGCTTAATGGTTTATTTTACTTGAGTGTAGGCACGTGATGTCGTTAACAAGGACACATCTACATCTGATCTATCGAGAACCAAAGAAGGTTTAGTTAAGGAAAGTGAAAGGTGAAGTAAGCAAGTGAGAACTCCTTGGTTCTAGTTATTGAGCACCAATATTTCATGATTAGTGTTAGATAATTCATATACATGATTTTTACATTATCTAAAGTTTGAAATTGTCGTATTATTCAATTTGCAGCACCTCAACTTCTGACGACTTTCAGAAATCAGGAGCAACCACTTATAGGTTTACTGCTATGCCGCATCACACCGTGACATCTGTTGATTCAGAATCTTCGAATGGTAAGAGGAGGGATCAGCAGGTGTAGTGGAATCCATGATGCTTCTGAAATCACGCGACTACATGCATGCTCCATTCACACATGTTCATCTCACTCACTTTCTCTCTTTATACATTTATGTTTGCTCAACGATGAATAACTTGGTATTCGTTTATTCATAGGATCCACCAATTATGACAGAAGATATGCATGAAGAAAGGCTCCGTGCAGTTGAAGTCTTGGGTGATTCGTTTGTAAGTTCTTACTTCTCACATAGTTGGGATAAAAGGATCATAGATGTTGATTAAGTAACATTTCTGGAATCGTTTACCAAGTAAAGGTGGAAATGTTGATGTAGTTACTTGAATATTGGTCAGTTTGGGTTGTGTTTATCTCAAACCGGGTCAATGGGTCAATTGATCTGCATAAAAGTTTTCTGCTATAAGGGGGAATGATTCAAACGGGTTGCAAATCCCACAAAGTATTTATTAATGCATACAACATAGTAAATCACTTTTCTAAGATTTAGTTTACTATTCTAATAATAAAGTTTTTGTAATCATTAATATCTATAAAAAAAATAAAATTGAAAAAAGTTATTGTGGCCCGACTCAACCTGAGCCAGTCCATTCACCCATACGAATAATCAACCGTTTTGACCCAGCTTCATTACCAATCCGACCACCTCTAGTACAAAGTCATCATTGTTGAGACATTTCATTGGTAAATACTGATAATGTTCTTGTATATTTCTGTCAGAACTTCTCTGGCCAGTTGGAGAAGGACATCCTAGCATCAGGTAATGACCCTAATTCTGCATTTAATGAATGATTTTGAAAGGCTTCATCTTTTGTTAAAAGACATATTGATAAAATGTAATTTTTTGTTTTTTTCGTTGTCTAACCTTTTGTGCATAATATTGTAAATCTGAACCAGACATGTCAGCATTTAAAGCTGCAAATCCAGATGCTGTTTTTGAAGATTTTATTCGATGGCATTCCCCGAAAGACTGGGAGGATGATGATTCACCATCTTCTAGAAAAAAATGGCCTCCTGGAGGAAGACTTTCGGAAAGAATGTCAGATCCTGGGAATTCATGGCGCAAAATTTGGAATGATGCACCATCTTTGCCAGCTTCAGAACAGAAACCACTTATGGGTCCAAATAGAGATGGAGAAAAGGTACATAATTTACATATATTACAACTTCAAAACTATATCTGTGTTTCACACTTTCACATACATCGTTTTTGTAAATATTAAGAGGAACCTAACATCCGACCCCTTTACCTTAAAGATACTTCATTATCTGGAAACGGTGAGGCCTCATCAGTTGCTGGAGCAAATGGTGTGTGGCGCTTTCCGCGCAGCAGCTGACACTCTTAACCAGACTAGCTTTGGTGGACTAAAGAATATGACACCTTACCATAGCTTCTGCATTGAGGCCTTTGCAAGGTAGGTACCTTTGTCTGTCTTTTCCATTTATCTTGGTTATGATTCGTGCAACATGTATCCATAGGGGTGTTTGTATTTGCCATATAAAATTAATTATCTGATTTTTGTGACTTGAAGTTGTGATTAACCATTTTTTTTGTGTTTTGGGGAATCAATTGCATACTGACTACAACAAACTATTTATTTAACGGAAAGTATATACATCTCAACTTTAACCCCTATTTTAGTGAATTTTTACCTTCCTTTTTTTTTTGTTAGTAATTCTATTTGGAAATAAGTATTATTTGAAAGTATAGTTGAATTTGTTGTTAAAAAATTAGCTTAAACAAATAATACGATAGTTGATGAAAAAATAAATTGTCATACTTCAGCTTATATATGCTGACAACAATATATGATAATGTCTTCTCTGGTCATTTTATCTATGACTCCATAACTATTTTCTGCCCTTCAAAGTGTTGCAACTGATTTTTAGATTCTGGTTATTCAATACTCCGTATCATGTTAGTCAATTCCAAAGTGCACATCCGAACACCCCATGTCTTCAACCTTATAATATTCATCTTTAATTTGCAGCAAACAAGTTACCTGGGGACATTGAGATAATCGAAGACCTGAAACGGCTGTGTGTTGTATATGAACATGTGGAAAAGCTAATAACTCTAGCAGCTTCTGTTCATCGCAAATTCTTACATGCACCACGTCTTGCGCAAACTATCTTTAACGACTTCTACAACTTTTATGTACCCAAAATGGGGCACGGCTCAGTTGAAGGCGATGCCAACAAGGTATGTCAAAATTGTTGCATTGTGGTTAGTCTTTGTTGCTTTTCGATCTAATTAAAATGCGCATTCTAGTTTTGTGTTAGACACAAGAGGTGATAATATTGAGCCATTGACTTACGAATTGACTGATTTGGGTTGTTTTATACCTTGATGGGGTTAAATCAACAATTTTGATCAAATGAGTCCGGGTTGGAAGACACTGAAAATCTATCTTTATTGCATACAACCTGCTACGTTTTTTAAATATAGTCTTAGAGATTTAGGTTATTAGTGTAATGATATCGTGTTGTGTAATCATAGATAACACATTCTTATTTTTATATAAAAATGAAATTAAAAAACGGCCGATAAAGTTGTGGATTAAGACAGCCAGACTATTGTGGCCAATTACTTAACACACTCATCTTGGCTTAGCAACCCAAACAGAGAAAGGGTATGTAGCTACAATCAGAATAAAACAAAATTTGGTTGGTTGGTAAGTAGGATTTACTATAAGTATGGGTTTAGTTATAAGAGGGCCCAAAAGTTGTGAATTAAGTCAGCGTGACCATTTTGACTAATTACTTAACACACCTAGCTTGTCACCTCTAGATACAAGTAAATAAGGAGGTGTTTGGTTGGTAACTAGGATTTACTATGACTATAGGTTTAAGTATTAAGGTGGAGCGGAAATGAAATGAAAACCAACCTCTTTCGTGGGTTTAGAGTATGCCTATATTGGTGGGTTTGATATCCAAACCCATTAACCAAACACATATTATGCATAAAATTCATTCACACAATTCTCACACCCATAAACCAAACATTAACTAGCAACTAATGAAAAATTATATTTTTCTCAGGAAGCGAAGAAGGAAGGTGAACGAGAGAGATGTGGTTACAAATATGTTTGTTCAACCCTCGGCTAGCCAGTCTTGGAGGAAAGTGTTGAGCATGGGGAATCTACTAAACGGGCACGAACCAATTTTAAGGGAAATAATATTCTCATTGCGTGATCGGGTTGACAGTAGTTACCATGCTCCTGTAAATCGGAATCCATGGAGTCATGAGCAGGAAATAGAAACTCACAGGATGTGCATTTGTGGTACTTCAAATGATTTAAGGGTAGCTTTATCTGTTACCTCTTGTGATTGATAAAATGTATTAATTCGTTTTAAAGTTCGCCATTTATGGTGTTAATGTGTTCAAATAGACACGGTACTGCATGATTTACCTTTTACAAAGTTTTATATACATATGTAAAGTTTGATCTAATAAAAAATTCTTGGTTCTTTGTAATGTCAAAGACAAAGTAAGAGGGATATATATGCAATTTCCACGATGGGATAAGTCAGAACTTCTGAACCTTGCTCTAGGGCTCTCGGTTTGACTTTTTAAGAGATTTGGAGTATCGTGTGGTGTGGTGTTATAGGAAAAAGTGGTGTTATAGGAAACCTTTTCTCTCTAAGCACTTTTTCTGGCACCAAAATCACCTCTCCTGGTATCGGTTTTGTTGTTTGGTTTTTTTTTTTTTTTTTTTTTTTTTTTTAAATAAAACACTATATTTGTCTATTGTACTAGTTAGTATTTCCAACTGAGTTCATGGGTACGTTTTAAATGTACCAAGCTCAATGACACAGTTAATCACATAAATAATATGTAATGTCACAACAAGGAATGAACAATCCAGAATAGTAAACTGTGCAAGTCTTGAATATTAAACACCCCACCTTGGGTCAAATGGGTTTAAGATGTAAAAATGTAAAACAAAGTGGTGTAAAATGAAAAAGTAAAAAAAGTATGAATCTCATCTTCTTCTCAATCGCATAATACCTGCAACCAAAAAAAAAAGAAAAACGCAAACACGAACACATCACTAACACATCACAAACACAACACAAGACGCACAAACACAAACAAAAAAGAAACAAACCCATAAAAAAAGAAAAAAACCTTCGGCGTGAGCTGGTGGCCATGGCGCCAAGACCCACCAGTCCACTTGCAGTGTGGTGTCTCATGCCAAAGGGTGGTGTCGAAGGCTTTGGCTTGAGCCACCAGCCCTTGTACCGAGCTCTCTAAGTATTATCAAAATCTACCACGTGCTTGGATTAGCTTACGTAGTTTCAAAACACATCATTGGTAAAATAACTCAAAAGGATGACACCTTTGAGTAAGGGCAATGGTCACCACTTACACACCTTCCGCATCAGCTTCACATCACCACTCTACTAATCTTTCACTCACAATGGTTACCACTCCTTCCGTTTTCATTTTAAATACTCACTTAATACAAATATATCCACAAAATAACCCACTCACAAATCAAATAAATAACAGTTAAACCACCCATGGGGCCCACATATGCACGGTACACGAGAGGTCACTCATTACACCTTCCTCCTTTTTTTTCCTTCCTGTCGTGTGACCAAGAACCCTGCAATGGGTGTGACACGTGCGAGTGTTGGCCAATAGTGAGGCCTTACCCTTATTTCACCCGGTCTTAAAGAGCATAGTGGCAAATAAAAGTCACAACAAACGACCAATGAAGATGAAGTAAATGGTACAAGTAAGCTGGAAAGCCAATGAAAGAGGCTAATGAAATTGTGCTTATTTGAGCTCAGATATGCTAATTAACTATAAAACCCAAACACCCTCTAACACCATTCGCATTAAAAGTTCCCATTTAGAATAAGAAATAACAATGACAATTCTAATTCCCCGAACCATTACTCGAATAACTACTGAAAATAAAAATAACCATCACTTGAAAATAATACAAGAACAAAATTGTCGAAAAAGAATTACAAAATTGTACACCTCAGTTAACATACACTTACAAATCTCGAAGCTGAAAACATACAAAATGTCAACTGCTCAAAAAAAGTGGTCAAAGGGTCTTCCATTTGACACTAATTAATGGTTTGAATAAATATAAAAACCACATTCCTTGCATGGTTGAACCAACACTGTATCATCTTCCCTATAAAAATTGATTCATGAGGTTTTCTCAAGAATGACACACCAATTAGATTTGTCGTAAAATTTATCCACGATAACTGCGTTTTGCATTCCAGAAACCAACCTAGTAAAAGAAAAAAAATAGTTGGGTTGTTAACAAAATATGTTAATTATATGATGAAAGACTAAAGACAGCAATGTGTTAATAGAATATGTTAATAATATAACCAAATACAAAAAGCCAGCAACTTGCTGTCTTATATGCATACCATGGATACAGGTGAATAAATGACAAAACGAAAACCTGGATCAGACACGCACAAACCAGAGCGGTCCTGATCCACTATCGGGTCCTAGTGAAAGTTAAAACTTTTTAAGTTGAGGACCATAAACAATTAGCATACCTGGTCCAATAATTTGCATAAAACCATTGAAGGGCCGCTCCTAAGATGCAAGAAACTAGTCCTTAAATGCATGTTTTCTCAGTGATTTTATATAAATACAATAGAATAAAGTTTAGCTGTTTAGATGCTAAGAAAATACAGATTAAAGTTAGAATAGTTGAATGCAACCCTATATACAATTTGTTGCAGCATGTACTCACCTGCTTTAAAAAATCTGATTATTTTGGCAGCAACAATCTAAGACATCAAAAATAAAAAATAAAAACAATCTAAGGTAGTGTTTGATAACAACTTAATGTGTCTTAATTGAAAATTAGGTAAGTTAATTAAGTCACCAAATGAATGTTTGTTTAGTGCTTAAAACTAACATGTGACCTTCTAGAAAAAGCTAGGGAGATGAGAGTCTACAAATTAAGTCCATCCTTTTTATCATAATTTTACATGTTTACCCTCCCACTTCTTAACTTTATTTCAAATAAAAGGGTATAACAGTAATTTTTACTAATTCAGACACTTTATTCAGCACACAAAACAAACAACCATTTGTCCATTTATATATCTACAAACAGACAATATATATATACAGAACTTAATAAAAAAACTAAACTAAACTGGAAGCAGATTTGCCAAACACTTGCAAACCAGCCATCTCCAATCACAGACTTTTAATCAAATTCATATGAATAAAAAAGAGAATATTTCACTTATATTCCTCGTTTACAATATACGTCAAATTCCAACTTCAAATCTTTGTATACTAAACTAATTTATTATTAACCAATAACTTAATTTCTACACCACTTTATGTATATAATTGCATTATTCTATGCTTTGGAGGATAAATAGTAAACGGATGAGGTGGATATTGATAAATGCTCCAAAAAATTCTTAAAATATGAAATGGTTGGAGATTTTTCTCTATGCTCCATTCTTCAAATATGAAGGGAAAAAAAAGGTAATATGGAGAGCATGGTTGGAGATAAACACCCTACTAGCAACATTAATCTCTCTTAAAATAGCTAATATTTTCCATCCTATGCAACACAAACACCATGCGGGTAATTATTATGTTCTATACACAATATAGTTTCAAACAAAAAGTAAGGAATGCCAAGTATCAGCGTCAAATTCCTAATCCAATCAGCAATCCCCTACCTATAATACTTAAAAGTATTATCATAATTCGAACTCTTCGTATTGCATCACTTTAATTACACCCCAGTTTCAATTCCTAGCAAATCCCCTAGGCATTTGAATCTTTAGAACGGCTTTCAACAAATAAGACCACTAGAACACAACAGTATGGCACATTTAGTACTTTACTCCCTCCATCTCAAAATAAATTCAATTAGTTACCACGGCTTTGTGCTATAAGTAATATCTAGCATACTAATGACAAAATATAGGAATCTTGAGGTGCCAAATCAATGCAATAAATATTTCCATCAAATATGACAGGCCAAGTATTGACTTGATACTTAACATTTACGCAAATAAAAGAAAATGATATATAGAGTATTTATTACAATTTTACTAATAATAGTTGAGCCATTTTGCTGAAATGATAGCAATGCTATCTTGCAATATGCTAGTATTATCACAGCATTTCCAATTTTGGTAAGGTTTTCATGATAATTTTCTAGATGCCGAATGTCACTCTAATTTGGGTAGATAAGACTCCACTATCATGTCTATGAATGATGTTTTGTTAAATTTTATAGTGGCCCAAGAGTTCCCTCAAACAATAGTCCTATTAGGCATTAGCAAAATAAGATGATTAATTTCCTAAAGCTAGGGATAGTTCGATAATGTTAATTATGTCAATAATAGGTTTCTATACATATACTCCTTACCAAATTCTCCAAATCTAATTATTTTCACTTTGAATAATCAGACAAGCAAAATCATAACCCTTTTACCTAAACTCTCAAAACTTACCATTGCCACTTCAAATAGCAATAATTGATTAAAACAAACATTCAAAAACGCTTTCAAGTAATATTTACCCCAATGAATCTTTCATTATCAATTAAATGCTCAGCAAGTTTTGCACACATAATAATCAACACTAAAAGCATAAATCTTATCCTCGTCCTGTAACTTATTTTATCATAGATAAATTAAACGAAGCAAAATAAATACAAATGCTCAATCAATTAACTTAAATTGCGCATAGGCATGAGAGATATGCAAACATAGTCAATGCACAGCTTAAGAACAAAAATTATAAATAACAAACGTAGTAAAATTTTACCTTTCGAGTTCACCTTCACCAAACACATGATAATATCTATCATAAACAATCGCACCCTTCTGATCATCTTTCCTCGCTAGACCATTCTCAACTGCACCAGCCGAAGCTCCACTCACTTCAGCTCTATGATACGGCAAATGCCACGGTACAAAATACTCCTGTTGCTTATCCTTCTTATCCCCTTCATCCTTTTTCACACTATTTACATTACCAAACCCTTCAACATCCTCATTCGACACACTCACCTCACTTTCCGGAATACTTTCCAAACTAACCGAAGACGCACTTCTCACCCTTGGACTCCCTGGCCCAACCCACTCAGCCAAATACTTACCCGTAAGCGGAGTCCACTTATTAACCAACCCTCCATCCTCCTGCTCAACCGCCCAAACCGTAATCAAAACCAACCCACCAATCCTCACACATCTAACCATCTCCTCAATCGCCTTTTTCCTCCTATCCTCACTACTCAAATGATGCAAAACCGCAATTGAAATAACGGCATCCCCATAGCCGTCTCTATACGGAAGATTAACACAATCAGCAACAAGCACCTCATGACCTCTATCACTACAAATCTTAACAAGGGGTGCACTAATATCACAACCAATAAAGTAACAAGTAGTATTTAAACCTAAATACTTACCATTACCACAACCAGCATCTAATACTACTGACCCAGATGATAAATTGTTTAAAAAAGATGAAACTTTGGGCCATTTTGCAAAACGGGTAGCACTAAAATGAGGTGCAATTGCATCATACACACGATGGACATATTTTTTTTCGATTTCTGGGGTTGATTTAATGTTTGGAGATGATTCTTGATGTGGGTTTAATGTGGATGATGATTGGGCTTTTGTTTTGATTGGTTTCATTTGGATGAATGATGTGTGGATTTGAAGAGTTGATATGATTTGATGGGGTTTTGTTGTTTTGAACATTCACATAAGAAAAGTGATGAATTTGAGATTAGTTGTCAAGTTGATGATTGTTAAACCCTAATGTTAAACGGCTTAAAATCCTCCATGTTCTATTGTTTCTTTAATGGTGCCTTATTTTATGTCAAGTGATTTAAGTTAAAATAATTTCAATGATTTTGTTTACGGCTTATATATTTTTGGCGAATTGTAACCATATTGAGGCTCACATTACCATTCAATACATCGTCAAATTCATTATTTTTAGGTGTTATGATCGCTATTAAACTCATTTTTTAACAAATTTAATTAAAAACTAAACTAAACTTTCATTTATAATTAAAAATAACATTTTAAAGATCTTATCTTGTCGAGAATAGCGATTCTGCGAATGACTAAAAAATAACTC
This sequence comes from Chrysanthemum lavandulifolium, assembly GCA_022545495.1. Classification (NCBI taxonomy): domain Eukaryota; kingdom Viridiplantae; phylum Streptophyta; class Magnoliopsida; order Asterales; family Asteraceae; genus Chrysanthemum; species Chrysanthemum lavandulifolium. Next base: position 160,737,158 of record CM040241.1, read on the forward strand.
TTTAGACATTAAAGTTGACATTTTGTCTTTCTTTAAGATATTATATATTATTTTACCATTCAAAAATAGTTCAAAAATAAAAATCGAAAAAAAATTCGTAAATTTCAAAAAAAGTATTGAAAAAAATATTCAAAAATAAATTTTGGAAAAAAAATTTGAAAAAAAGTATTTGAAAAAATTTAGAAAGCAGAAAATGGTCATAATCTTAAAGAAAGACAAAATGTCAACTTTAATGCCTAAAAGAGTTATTTTTTTAGTCACACGCATGACCGCCATTCTCGACAAATATATCGATTTAAAGGTTATTAACCCTTAAAAATATTACATTAAAAATTAAAAATATCATGCATATTAAAAACTTGAATTAAACTCCACGGGAAGGTATCGGTATGAAGGTTTTGATGTACGTATTCCAATTTGATTTCTCTTATAAGCTGTAGTGTTTGTTCATGACTTCGTACGAAGTCGTCATCACGATATGCTTCCTCCGGATGCCAATCGGAAGATATCGCCATTCCTTTGTGTTTTGATTCGCTTCAAACGGTCGAGTTTTATATCGCATAGTGGCCAAGCTGTGAATGGCTAACCAGTAACAAACTTAAAACAATCTGAAACAAATGCAATGAAGATCGAGAGTATAATGTTTCCCAGTCGTTATGTCCCAACGAACGTCATGAGAATAATCAAACGATGTAGTGATCGAGAGGATTTGAGCGGAAAAGGATTTTGATTGATTATACTAAAAGAAAAAGTATAAACTACAGGGCTTAAATGCAAATTAAAGACAATTAAAAAGAAAATTCTATTAAATAAATCTATCACTATTTGTAAAATGATGTTTTGATTTTTCTTTATAAAACTTAAATTAAAAAACTACGTGACGCACACAAAACTGTGGAAATCAAGCAATATTAATCCTAAAAATATGAAATGACATTTTACAATCCTAATGATAAGAGAAAATTTTAAGAAAAAGAAAATTATTTTTATAACTATTTATCTAATTATTATTAATTAAAAACTATTTTAACTATTTAATAATACCCTAAAATACAAGAAAATAGGAAATTAAGCTAGAAAATGAAATTATGACTTAGAAAATCTAAAATAACTAAAAAGAATTTTCAAAACTAATTTTATATTTTTCGATTATTTTTCTATTTTCTATGAATTAAAACTATTTAAAACTAATTAAATTGCTAAAATTACAAATTAAACTATGAAAAATCTAGAAAAATATTTTTTGACTTTTTATATTTATCTTAACCTAGGAAAATGAAAACTTATTTTTTTGAAACTTTTCAATTAATTGTATTAAAAGCTAATTAAAATTACCTCAAAAGCTGCTTTTAAATGAAGAAAAATAGTAAACAGTGCTAGAAAAATATGAAAATTCAGGAAACTCTAAAATAATATTATGAATCTAAGAAAAATATGAAAACAGTGGCTTATGTATGAATATGGAACTGCAATGGAAACGCTTATAAATAAGCACTTGGCTTAAGCCAAAGGCACCAAATGAGTACCAAACTATCACAGAAGCTCTAATAAGCTAAAAGTACTAAAAAGCAACTAGTTACAATTATCTTTAACCTCTGAATTGTAAACCGCTATGATTTGAATGATTTGACTATCAAGTGCTTATGATTTGAGGCCTACTTTGTGGCTTAAAAATAAGCTACCCAACAAGTTGGAACTGAAAAACAGATAGAACTTGAAGTTGACCTGGTTGGCTACTTGTAAACCAAAGATTAGCCTTGGGCAAGCTCCTATGAGCTTTTGCCAAGCTCTGCAAGAACTGTGCAAACTCAGTGTTCACTGAGTTTGTGAGCGAACAAATAAGCCCATTTGATAAGCTCTTTTAGAGCTTTTACAAAATTTCTAAAATTATGCAAAAATCATTTTAAGAAAATATACCAATGAACTTATAAAACTCAAAGTTTTACTTGATTTGGCCCAAAATCGAATCAATGAAAATCATCTCGGTTGAAATTAAAAGCGAGTTTACAAATTGACTTTTGACAAAATGAAAAGTTGACTTATTTGAGATTTGATTCAAATTTGTGGACTGAGAATGATGTTATATGGTTAAATGAAACTATATTAGGCTAATCTACTGATTTCTAAACACATAACAAGATTTTGATTTCACAAAATCACAACAGTTAAGAAATTAAGACAGGTGATGTGTGATTTTGACTTTTGAGCTAAGCAGATGCAATATCTTGACAGGAATGATTCAAATGGAAAATATTAAGACTAAGTAGACAGATATCAAGCAAAAACAAGAGCTTAAGCTTAAACAAACCTACTGATCCAAACACTCTTTTAGAAACTGTTTTACTAATTTAAGCTAACTAATTACTAAGTTAGCTTATGCTAACACTTGAAATGATTCTAGTTACCCTAATTACCACTAGTTAAACAGGTTTAAGATAGCTAATGACCACAGATTTCAACAAAACAGGTTGTGCAGATAAATGAGAAATGGAAAGTAAAATACAAACTTACAATGGTGCAGCTTATTTTGCAGCTTATACCAAACCCAAACTATGCTAATCTAACCAAATCCAACCCAAATCCACTCTGCATCAGCCCCATTCCATTTCCACAACTGATTGAACCAATGTCTCTTCACAGTTGACTTTTGTTGACCAACTTGATATTTTGCTTGAAACCGATTAGAAACTTACAAAAGCTATATTAAGCTTAAATAAGCTTGTTTGACCGATAAAAAGCTTATTGAAGCTTGGTTTTAGCACATTTATATCGATTTTATAACAGAGGATACAAAACATGAAACTATATTAAAACCTTTGAATTGATACTTGAAAACAGTTTATATTGATAAAACAGATTGAGTTTAATACATAGAAACAAAAGATTACAAAATTAAAGACTAGCTAAGACAATTTTTATAAATACGACATACATGAATTTAAAAAACTAACTACTACTTGTCTCTTGCTTCTTCTTCCCTCCTTTATACTCAAAAAGCTTCCCACTTGATTTCTGAGTGTATCCCAGCCTTTAATCTCAACCATTGGATGTCTAGAAATCATTTGGCCATTGGATCATTTGGCGGAAAAGCTATTTTGACCGCGGGCTCGAACTAGCAACTAGGGGTGGCATTAATTGTGGTGTGTTGTGATGATGAGGGGAGGTTTGAGGAGATAAAGTGATGGGAGATGTGATGTTGCTCGAGTTGCGATCAAGTGGGAAGGAAAGGATTGGGAGGAAGGGATAATGTTTGACCGGTTTGACTTGGGGTCCGAGCGGAAGGGTCAAAGGTATAAATGGCGGTCCAAAATGCAAAAGGGTCAAGGCTTAGCTTATTTTGACAAGGACCAAACTGCAATTATCCAATTCTTGAAGGACCATTTCGCCAATATACCAAAGTTCACACAAGGGTCACTTTTGACAAGTTTCAATAGTGCAAGGACTATTTTTGACATTTTCAAATTTTCAAATGACCATTTGTGACAATTTCAAAACTTGAGGGACTAAAGTTGTAATTTTGCAATTTTTGATTTTAAGGACCAATTTTGACAACTCATGAATCCCTAAGGACTTAAAATGATATTTTCTTTATTTAGATTTACCAGGACTGCTTTTGACAACTTTTGAAACTTGGGGACTAAACCGCCAATTATGCAAACTTGATCGTTTTTCACCGTATTTTGATATTTTGCATTTAAAACACATAAAACACTTATTTGTGATATTTTATCATTTTGATGCATTTCGAGTGTTTTCGATGTTTTTGCGTTTAAATGAGATAAAATGATGAGTATTTACACACTCATCAATCCCCCACACTAAGATATTGCTAGTCCCTAGCAATGTTTTGAGAAAAATTAATGGATTTCATCTCTTTACCAAAAGCCATTACTCGGAGTAGCCAAATGTTTCGGTTCAAGTAAGAACTTTGGTACACCGATAACCAAATGATTTTGAGCAAATCACCGACCAACGGATTTGATTTGTCTTTACCGAGCCGTTTGCTTCGGACTAGCCAACTCTTAGATAATATATCTTTGGTGAGTGATTACCAATTATGGTTTTTCCATCGCCTTTACCACAAGCCATAAACTGCGGGCTAGCCAACTCTTCACTTTTAAGGATGTGGTGAAATGAATACCATACAATTTTGGGCAAATTGTGTCGTCAACTGATTTGAGATATCTTTACCAAGAGCCGCTTTATTCGGATTAGCCAATCCTTTTGTTTATTAGACATGGCGGATGATAATCAGATGTTGAGTAAGTGAAAACACTTACTCCAAAAAATTTTTGCCAAAATGGGGAATTAGGCGGTATAATTACATGATAAAATTCGTGAAAATTCCCCCACTAGAAATGAATATTGCCTCAATATTCAAAGTACCGCCGTTATGTCAAACATAGAACGAAAAGCGAAATACTACGGCCATTATTTAGCAAGATTTTTTTTCATGAAACTCTTATGTACAACAATGGGGCAACTCCCCACACTAGGGTGGTACACGGGTGAAAACCCATGTAGCATGCTCTTGTTTTTGATTCCCGAGTCGCTAGCTTAACTCGATCCCGCATTCATTGGTTCATGGGAAAAGTTTGTAGATCCGGACAACCGGGAGAGAATGTCCTCTCCAAAATAATGCTTCAATCGATGACCATTCACTTTAAAGTTTGGACCATCGGGTTGACATAACTCAATGGTTCCATATGGAAATACTTTAGTGATGGTGAATGGTCCGATCAGGTGATTTTAGTTTTCCGAGAAAATCTTCAATCTTGAATTGAAAAGAAGGACTCGATCACCAAGCGTTGAAAACGCGGTTTTGATCTTTGAGTCATGAATCTTCTTTGTCTTTTCTTTATAGATCAAAGAGTTTCGTATGCACGATCACGGAGTTCATTTAATTCATTCATTTGAACTTTCCGGTGATCACCACCGTCTGAATATCGAAGTTGGCATGTTTCAAGGCCCGTAAGCCTTGTGCTCAAGCTCAACCGCAGATGACATGCCTTCCCATATACAAGCTTGTATGGAGTACACCCGATGGGTGTTTTATAAGTCTCTGGAAGGCCCAGAGTGCGTCATCTAGCTTATCCGACCAAGAGGCACGGCCGCCAACCGTCCTCTCCAATTCTTTAATCCTCGGTTGGAAACTTCCACTTGCCCACTTGTTTGGGGTGGTACGCAGCAGAGAGGCGGTGAGTTACACCATACTTTTGCATGACTCTATCAAATTGGTCATTGCAAAATGCGTACCCGATCACCGATTATAGCTCGTGGAGTTCCAAACCTAGCAAAGAGATTTTAAGAATTTCACAACAACTCGGGCATCGTTGGTAGGCAAAGCTTTTTCAACCCATTTTGACAAATAGTCAACGGCCACGAGTATGTATTTATTATGAGAGCGAAGGAAATGGCCCCATAAAGTCAATGCCCGGATGTCAAAATCTCGGACACTTGAATGGCGTTTCGGCATTTCATTTCTTTTGAGATATTCCGTGGCGTTGACAAGCGTCGCGAGTTTTGACAAATTCATGGGCATCCTTATAAATCGTGGGCCAATAGAATCCGAATCAAACACCTTCTTGGCGGTGTAGTTGGGGCTATGATGTCCCCCAAGAGGTCCGAATGGCAAGCCTTGAGAATGTCAATAGCTTCCCGACCATACACACATCGCCGGATGACTTGATCCGCACAAATTTTGAACAAGTAGGGGTCGTCCCGAGTAATGTTTACATCTTTAAAGAATTTGTTGTTAATACAAATATCGTCATTAAACGTTATTTATATTTTTGATCTTTGCCTAAGTTTTGTTAACGACAAAAGTAAATTTAATTTATAAAAGCTTAAAGCTTGTCAAGTTTATTAGATATTAAAACAAGCTTTCTCAAACAATATATTCATCATTCAACATTTACATTTATGATTAGTAACATCTTGATATGACTCTAATCATTATGTATGATAGTAGTTTGTAGAATGTGTTAGGTTCTTAAAACCAAACACTACTTAAGCATTTGCATATTTCTATTAATAGTAATACAACATGTTGACATCATGTATTACATCATGGAGATCATTGGAAGATTCCATTAGATATTTTGTGAAGATTTGTACTCTTCATATCTTGCACAATCTTACTTAGATAGAGTTGACTTTAGGCAAGATTTGATATCTTGACTGTCGGTGGCGGTACCAATTTGGTACAGGCGGAACCCTTTAAGGGTCCGCGGTTCGCGGACGCTCTCGTCAAATTGGCTATAAATAGCAATGCCAAGCCAAGTAGTTTATCATCCCTTTCTAACATACTCTCATACATATCTTCTCTCTAACCTTTCTAACTCGGTTTCATATCATATTAGTGATCTCTTTGTAGCAAAGAAGATCAAGTCATATTCAAGCTTCAACGAGAAGTTGGAAGTCTTGTTTGTTTAGTGTTGTATGATCTAGTGTTGATCCATACTTCATTGTTGTATCAAACCATCATAATCTTGTGAGTGTGAGTGGTTAGTATTTTAGTCCTCAAAATACATTGTGTGTGGGAGTAGTTGTACCTTGGAAAGAACTCGACATCTAGCTTAGTGTCGGAAAATAGTGTAAGCTAAGTGTAAAGGTTTTCTCCACGGTGAAAGGAGCTTGTTGACTAGTGAAGTTAAACTCGAGTGTGAGACTCGGGGAGTGGAGTAGAGCAGGAAAAGAGTCCTTGTAGGTCGAACCACTATAAACAACTTGTTGTGGTTTGATCATTTCTTTCCTTACTTACTTATTACATATTGCTTGCATATTTCATTAACATACTTAAGATCAATATCAATTGATCTTTCAATAAGTTTCAAAACAAAGTTTTTAATCGGTAAACTATTCAACCCCCCTTCTAGTTTTCTACAATTGGTATCAGAGCCTCGTTGCTCAAGAATTTCTAAAATAACTTGTATTTTATAAACTTGAAACGATCCATGGATTCTGAAAACTTTAAAGAAGGGCAATCTATGCAAAGACCACCACTCTTTGAAACCAATGGATTTATCTATTGGAAAAACCGTTTTGAAACATATGTAAAATCAAAAGATATAGATCTTTGGTTTATTATTGTTAAAGGAGATTTTAGTTCTACAACAAAGGATATTTCCGTTGATGAACAAAAGAAATTAGTTGCTAAAATAATGAAGCTAAAATGATGCTTTATAATGCTTTACCTAGAAAAGAATATGAAAGAATTTTTATGTGAAACCGCCAAAGATATTTGGGAATCTTTAATTGTTACACATCAAGGTAATTCACAAGTCAAGGATAACAAAATTGATCTTCTTGTTCAACAATATGAACAATTTGTTATCCCCTGAAGATGAAACCATTGATTGTGGCTTTGCTCGCTTTAACACTATCATTACATCACTTAAAGCACTTGACTAATCTTTTCGTAGTAAGAACTTTGTCGAAATTTCTTAGAGCACTCCATCCCAAATGAGAGCTAAAGTGACCGCTATTGAAGAATCAAAAGATCTCTCAATAATGTCACTAGACGAGCTAATTGGCAACCTCAAAGTTCACGAAATGGTAATGGAGAAAGATTCGAGATCATCAAAGGAAGAAAGGAGAAGATCAAATCCGTTGCTTTTAAAGCAAAGGCGGAATCAGCGATGATGGTGAATCTTGTTCCGATAGTGAAGATGAGGAGTATGCCATGGCGTTAGAGATTTCAAGAAGTTCTTTAGAAGAAGAGGAAAGTTTGTAAGACAACCTCGAGAAGAAAAGAAGCCATTCCAAAAGATCGGGATGATAAGAAGATCAAAGGTGAAAGAAAGTGTTTTAGATGTGGTGATGCAAGTCATCTCATAGGAGAATGTCCCAAGCCACCTAAGAGCAAAACTCAACGAGCTTTTGTAAGTGGTGCTTGGAGTGATAGTGAAGACGATGAAGAATCAAGCAAGGAAGAAATTGCTCTAATGGCACATGAGTCAAATGAGGTACTTTCAGACTCTTCTTATTCTTCCATGATGATGACACCTTGCAAAACAATATAATCAATTGTGTGAGCTAAGTCTAAAAATCATAACTAAAATAAATTTCTAAAACTAAAAGGAGTTTTTGGAAAATGAGGTATATGAGTTAAAAGAAAAGCAAAACGACTTGAAAAGGAAAAGCAAATGACAATGATTGTAAATCATGTCAAGAGCTAAATCTTGAAATAGAAAACTAAAGCTCACACAAGAAGTTTTAATAGAAAATAATTCTAAGTTTAAAAGGTTTAACAAAAACATCGCTATTGCCGATGAAATAGTTAAAATCCATAAAACACCGGGAGACATGAATGGGCTAGGGTTTAATGAAGTTTTAATTCCTAAGAGTCAAAAAAAACGGCCGAAAGGATTAACATTCATCAAAAGCGATGTCAGACAACACGGACGACGGAACCAAAAAGGGTTCCGTCACAGTTAGCAAATGGTACCGCTGGTACTTCAAAGTAAGAATGTTCGCATCACGGACCGCATCTTGAATCGTTAAAGTAACAAAGAAACCAATGATAATGTTAAACTAAAACCAGCCATTATATCGAGAGTAGGACTTATTAAAAATGAATTTAGATCAAAACCACTCAACAACGACATAAAACTTTGCCAAACGCCTTTCCTAAGAGCAACCACAACGTTCAACATAATTACCAACACAACGGTTGGAATCAAAACTTTCCTAGACCATATCAAACTCCAGTTACATGCCATGGAACCCTTATCCATCATTTCCATACATGAATCAAATAAATGGTATGTTTAACCCAAACGGACCCATGAGATATTGGGGACCAAATGTTTGAGTTATTCGCTTTAGGTATGTTTGAAAGTTGGATTGGAACCGATGAATGGATAAAAGATAGTGGATGCTCACGACACACGACGGCAACAAAGTCTCTTCTCATCATACCAAGAGTACGACGGAGGTAATGTCACTTTCGTAGCAATCTCAAAAGCAAAATCATTGGCAAAGGTACGATTGCTCATAACTCTAACTATTGAAAATGTTGCTCATGTGGATAGGTTTGGATTTAATCTACTTAGTATTAGCCAACTATGCGATAAAAGTATAAAGTACTATTTGATGAAAATGGTAGTAAAATACTAAAAGATGGTATCACCATAGCTAAAGGAGTTAGGAAAAATAACATATCGTCATGAAAATAGATAAAACATATAATGACAAACTTTGCCTAACGACATTGAGACGATAGCTCATCTCTTTGGCATAGACGCTAGGTCACGCTAATATGCGACTTATACAAAACCTATCTTCAAAAGAGTTAGTTAGAATTTGCCAAAACTAAAACATGACCAACACTTTTGCGACGCTTGCAAAATTGGTAAACAAACACATAGTAGTCACAAATCTAAAAATATGGTATCTACATCTAAGTGTCTAGAATTATTACATATGGACTTGTTTGGACCGTCCGCTATAAGAAGCTATGGAGGCAACTTATACACTTTGGTCATAGTAGATGATTACTCAAGGTTTACTTGGACATTATTTTTGAAAACCAAAAATGAAGCTTTTGATAAATTTGAAATACTTAGCAAGAAAATTCAAAATCTTCTAGGTGTCAAAATTGTCGATCCGAACGGATCATGGTCATGAATTTGACAACGAAACTCAATTTGGAAACTTTTGTGATGCAAATGGTATAACACATAACTTTTCGGCTCCACGAACACCTCAATCAAATGGAGTAGAGAACGTAAAATAGAACAATTCAAGAAATGAGTAGAACAATGCTTAATGAACAAAACATTCCTCAAAAGTTTTGGTGTAACGTGATTGACACTTCTACATATATTTTAAATAGAGTCCTAATCGTCCTTTCCTAAACAAAACACCATATGAACTTTATAGAGGTAAAAAGCCAACATTAGGATATTTTAAAGTCTTTGGTTGTAAATGTTTTATTCTTAACACTAAGGATTATCTCACCAAGTTTGACCCAAAGTCTTATGAAGGTGTATTTCTTGGTTACTCTCAAACTAGTAAAGCTTACATTGTCCTAAATAAAGAAACAATGATAGTCGAGGAATCGATTGAACATAACATTTGACGAAGTCCACCTCCTCTAAGACATCACCTTTGGTAGATGATGACTTAGTTGAAAGTCAAATAATTGAAAGTCAAATTGATAATAACAAGGAAGATGAACCATTAAATAAGGAAATTATCAACATAAAAGAATCTAAAAGTCATCCATTAGAAAAGGTCATAGGAAAACTTAATCAAAGAACCTTAAGATCACAAGCTCAAAATCAAAGTAATCACTTTTGTTTTGTATCCACCATTGAACCAAAAACCATAAATGAAGCAATAAAAGATGAATCATGGGTAATGGCCATTGAAGAAGAATTAAACCAATTCGTTAGAAATGATGTTTGGAAACTAGTTCCAAAACCCAAAGATCAAACTATAATTGGAACAAAATGGGTCTTTCGAAACAAAATGGACGAAAATGGTATAGTATCTAGAAACAAAGCTAGGCTTGTTGCACAAGGTTATAATCAACAAGAAGGAATTGACTATGATGAAACTTATGCACCGGTAGCTAGACTTGAATCTATTAGAATATTACCTTATGCATGTGCTTATGATTTTAAATTATTTCAAATGGATGTTAAAAGTGCTTTTCTTAATGGGTTTATTAACGAAGAAGTGTATGTTGCTCAACCTCCCGGTTTTACCGACTTTGAGAAACCACATCATGTCTTGAACTCAAGAAAGCATTATCTGACCTTAAACAAGCACCTAAAGCTTGGTACGACCGTCTTAAGACTTTTCTTATTGATAACAAATATACTATGGGATTAGTAGATAATACTCTTTTACTAAGAAAAGGAATCGCAAATTATTATTGTTCAAATATCGTTGATGACATTATATTCGGATCAACTTGTCAAGAACTATGTAATGATTTCTCTAAAATCATACATGACGAGTTTGAAATGAGTATGATGGGTGAGTTAAACTTCTTTCTAGGACTTCAAATTAAACAACTAGAAGATGGTATTTTCTTTAATCAATCTAAATATATAAAAGACATGCTTAAGAAATTTGGTCTGAAGATTCCAAACCAACTAAAACACCCATGTCCTCGGACACTAAACTCACAAGGACGAAGAAGGTGAATCCATAGATAACACTAAATATAGAGGAATGATTGGTAGCTACTCTATCTTACGGCTAGTAGACCCGACATTATGTTTAGTGTTTGTCTATGTGCTCGTTTTCAAGAAAACCCAAAGGCATCACACTTAGAAGCATTAAAAGGATTTTTAGATATATTAGGGAACAACGTGTTTAGGATTATGGTATCCCAAAGGAACGGTATAGAAACCATAGTGTATGCCGACTCGGATCATGCCGGTGATTATGTCGATAGAAAAGTACAAGTGGTATTTGCACTTTTGTTGACATTGTCTCACCTCATGGTTTGCAAAGAAGCAAACGGCTTTAGCCATCTCTACTCATTGAAGCCGAACACGTCTCACCGGGAAAAGCATGTCAACAAGCTCTTTGGATGAAGCAAGCTCTCAGAGACTACGAATTCATCTCAACGACATTGTGATACTTTCGACAACAAAGGAGCCATCGATCTCAAGAAGAATCCCGTTCAACATGCTCGTATAAAGCACATTGAAATCATCATCACTTTCTTCGCGACAATGTTCAAAAAGAAACATTTCAATCGAGAAAGTATCCTCGAAGACAACATTGCCGACATCTTTACTAAACCTCTTAAACGAGAACCTTTAATCTTCTTAGACTTGGTTTAGGGTTAATGGAACCAAGCATGTAGGATAAACATAGCCTAAAACATTAGAATAGTCAAACCAAAACAATTTTGTCTTGTTTACGCTCAGAGCCACGGCACCAACGACAACACGGACGGAACCAAAATTTGGTGCCGTCTCGTCCGTGGTGTCATCTCTGAAAAAAATTTTTTATACATAACATCTTCTTCCTCACAACCCACTTTACCAAAACGTGTAAAACTTAAACCAAGCTCATTATTGTCATCTTCCCACTCACTAATCATCGAAGATAACATCATTGTAAGTATCCTAACTACATTTCATCTCTTAATTCTAAGTCTAGGATTCTTATTTATGCACAAAACTATCACAAATCATTACATGGGGTTTTATGTATGCTTTTATACCAAATATGAATTCAATTGGCAAATTGCATAACTAGTCATTCAAATTAGGTACTACATTATCATATTGCATAAACAAAATCATGTTTCCCACTAATTGATAGATAATAAATATAAGGCCTTATTCAAACAACCAAACACCCCATGTCAAAAAGTTTTGAAAAGCTTCTCACTTTAGGAAAACATTTTTCATTGCTAATACAAATAGAAACGTTAGAATTTTCATCACTTGCATGCTCTTGAATACTAAAGGTATTGCATAACTAATATGCACTCCGGGTATATTCAAATATAGCCACATTGAATTAGGAGCATTTGGGTTATCTCATGGTATTTGCCAAACACTCCACTAAAACCATTTTGTGCATAAATGAGTCGAGATAACATAACTCAAATTGTTTTCATATAGGCACACACTAGAATCAAAACGTTAAAATAATTTTTTTAACATGTTAATTCTTGTCCTTAGGAATAACCATGGTAGCCGCAAGATTCTATGATCACAAAGACACTCTTAACTACATTCCCAAACACCACAAAACCAAAGGACTCACCAAGGAACAAGTAGAAATATTTAGGGTCTAGAATCAAGGTATTTCCACGAGGGTAGAACCATTCACCCATCCTTCCTGAGCATACCAATCTTCGTGAAGAACTAGCCGCCATTCAATTCGATTGTCTTCTTGACATTGATGAACCAATTTGTCCTAGGTTCGTGTTAGAATTCTATGCTAGTGTGACCGGTTTAGTAATGAAGATGATGATGAGTTTTGTCTTAGCTTTAGAATCAACCAAAATGACTTCACCATCACTTTAAGTGAATTTGCTAGAGTACTAGGAATTCCCAACCGAGGAACTTGTGTCTACGGATAAGTGGTCACCGCCTTGATGCAATCAATGACCGCTCTTCCTACATAACCCGTTTAGCCGATAAGGATGTCATCCGTGAACACCTTTTTAACCCAAAAACGGATACAACCCGAGTAACCCGAAAGGGAAAAGAGGTAGACCGAGATCCATATGGAATGGAGCTCAATGAACTTAAGAACGAATTTAAGAAATGGGAGGAGTTACTTAGAGCAAACGTCATTAGCACCATAGGGAATAGGGATCACATAAACGCTTGTCTTTGCCACATGCTTTACAACTTATCCACCCGACAACCATTCAACTTAGCTACTACATAGCTGGGAGAATGAATGATATTCCAACTCGAGGATCCGTTGCTTTCTTCCACACGGATGCTTCTCACCCGTCTCTATAGAAACTTCGCCCAATTCCACCAACCCCAAAAGGGATGCATCTTCACTATGAACTCATCCCCACATCTTTGTACCTTTGAGTGATGCTCGAGTTGCTAAGACTAAAGGCAAGAGAGCTAAACCTCCAACTCCTTCATCATCATCATCAAATAGCTCGAGGATGGTCTTCCAAGCTCTCGCCTTCCACCTCAAGAGTATTACACATCTCTTCCCGAGATTGAGAATGAATCAGCAGTAATTCAAGCAAACTATGGGAATGTTCAAGTGCCTTGGTAGGATGATGAACAAGATTTACAGAAGTCGACAAGTAAGGGTACTTTAAGGAGTTTTGAACAATGCATTATCGTTAATGTTTGATACTATTTAGTTGTTTTTATTATGTAGGATGATAATATAACTTGAAACAATGGTGTATGCTAACAATCTCATGCATGGGGATAGCACAAGTATGCTATCAATTTTACCCATTTTCACTATATTGTGAAAATCAATAAGCCTTGCTCTTAATCTATGCTCCACTATGTTTACATATGTTATTTACTTTTCCTAACTAGAAATGTTTAGTATAACAATGTTTTGAGAAAAAAATTCGTGTTTCGGAAATTTCGCTTTTAAGAAAACTCGTCAAATTTCAAGACTTGACGGATCGATGCGGCACCATTATTTTGGTACCGTCCTTTATATAATTTGTACCGCCATATCATGCAGCGGACTGCACGGCACCCTTTTTGGGTTCCGTCGGGTGTATGATTTTGGTCGCCGTGGATCTCCGTGTAATTTTCTCAATTTCGACTCTTTCGTGATTCAAAATTATCTTCCATCACTTATAAATCAATCTTAACTAGTTTATATCGTTATTAGAACTAGTATTATTCACTAGGGATGTAAAAACCATTTCCACCAAAATTCAAAAATTTGAAAATCCACCCAAGGAGCCCTTTGGCATAAAGGAAGGAACCAAATTTTGGTACCTTCAAATCCGCGGGTAATCAATAGGAAATTCCACTCACTAGAACACATTTATTGCATATCTTTTCTTCTTCACTCCATCTTCTTTGTATGGATTGACTTGGGTCATATGACTAGCATTCAACCACTTCCAAATCATTAGGAACCTCATCTCTTCAATGGTTCAACATCAAATCAAACATTTTCTCAACAATTTCTTACCTCTATAAATTGAAAGGTTTTACCATGATCATCCTCACACCTTCTTCATTCTCACTACTATCTAGCAAATCAAAACCCAAGTTAAAATGACTAAATCATCACCAAAACCTTGCAAGAAAACCGCTAGAATGAGCGTAAGGCCTTGTTGTTTTGTTAATCTTAGCTCATCATCAAGAATCTTCACCACTCACCATCTCATCTCCCATTAGAGATGATACACCTTACCTTAGCTACACCCACTTCATCACACATTGTGATCACCACCCACCACCATCAAAAGCACCTACTTCACCTCCACCGGCACCCATCCAAACATCCAAACACCTCACCACCTTCACCAAGGTCTCCACTCTCACTCCCATGGAGTTATTTTCAACCCACCAACATCACCAAATCCTTTCCTAGAGGACTTGGAAGACTTGCCCCTGGGCCAAGTCATCCACCACCATTGCCATCCTTTGGCACCATTGAGCGAATCGCTCATGAATCACCTCGGTCATCCATTGACCCAAACGCCCATTAGGCCAAGACCTCTCCTTTCCACCCCATTCACAAGGACATTCATGGTCCTTTATACGGATCATCCACTTCCATCATCAATGTCCCTCATATTGAGGACATTCCGGAAAGCATGCTGGGATGACAATCCCACTAGAGAGGAGATTCGTCGAACTCCACAACCTCCACCAATTCAAAGGCATGGTGGATTCTCACTTGTGAGACAATGCAATGCAAAGTGCTTTGCTTGCATCCATCATGCCCACTCCAAACATCCCAACACCACCAACACATCAACCATTCCACCACCACAACCTCCACAAACTTTCTACCCTCCAGGCATGGTTGCTCAACTTGTGAGCAAGCGGTCAAACCGTGGAACGGACCGGATTATGGTCCATGACTTCACGAAGAAATGAGGTTCATCCTCAACCACATTCTTGAGCGCCTCAACGCTTTTTCCCATCCACCATCACTTTAGGATGGTTTTAGAATAGTCTTTTATTTGCTTTTTTTTGGATAATTTTAGTTTCTTGTACTAGAAACACATCATTGTGTTCTCTTTCATGATCTTTACTCATGAAAAATTTTAACTAATGAATGTTGTTTATTATGTTGTTGGTGTCATTACATAGTGTTTGGAAATGCTTGTGAATGATCATTATTACTAACAATTTTTTGTAGCTTTACTTTCACAATCCATGTATCTTCCCATTAAAGCACCCAATTTAGGGGAGCTTTGAACAAGGAGATAATAGCTCGGGCTCATTACATTCGCGATAGCCTCTTCTTTTGTTGAGACAAAAAGGGAAAATATAGAACATGAAATTGTTTATATTTGACTTTTCGAAAAAGTCAAACGCATACAATTGACTTTCTAAAAGTCAAACAGAACCCTCATTGATAATACTTGACTTTTCTTAAAAAGTCAAACCCATAATTGACTTTTCGAAAAAGTCAACATCATGCATCAACTAGTGAATTCTTTGACTTTCATAAAAGTCAAATTTCATACACTTGCATTATCATTTCCTTTTCAAAGTTCTAAACTAATATTTTATAACTCTTGTACAAACTTTGTTTCTTTTATAAAATAAATTTATATTTTGTCCTCAACAAAAGGGGAGATTGTTAATACAAATATCGCCATTAAACGTTATTTATATTTTTGATCTTTGCCTAAGTTTTGTTAACGACAAAAGTAAATTTAATTTATAAAAGCTTAAAGCTTGTCAAGTTTATTAGATATTAAAACAAGCTTCTCAAACAATATATTCATCATTCAAGCATTTACATTTATGATTAGTAACATCTGATATGACTCTAATCATTATGTATGATAGTAGTTTGTAGAATGTGTTAGGTTCTTAAACCAAACACTACTTAAGCATTTGCATATTTCTATTAATAGTAATACAACATGTTGACATCATGTATTACATCATGGAGATCATTGGAAGATTCCATTCGATATTTTGTGAAGATTTGTACTCTTCATATCTTGCACAATCTTACTTAGATAGAGTTGACTTTAGGCAAGATTTGATATCTCGACTCATCGATCTGGCGGTACCAATTGGTACACGGCAAGGAACCCTTTTAAGGGGTCCGCGGTCCGTGGACGCCTCCCGTCCAAATTGGCTATAAATAGCAATGCCAAGCCAAGTAGTTTATCATCCTTTCTAACATACTCATACATATCTTCTCTAACCTTTCTAACTCGCTTATATCATATTAGTGATCTCTTTGTAGCAAAGAAGATCAAGTCATATTCAAGCTTCAACGAGAAGTTGGAAGTCTTGTTTGTTTAGTGTTGTATGATCTAGTGTTGATCCATACTTCATTGTTGTATCAAACCATCATAATCTGTGAGGTGAGTGGTTAGTATTTTAGTCCTCAAAATACATGTGTGGGAGTAGTTGTACCCTTGAAAGAACTCGACATCTAGCTTAGTGTCGAAAATAGTGTGTGTAAGTGTAAAGGTTTTTCCACGGTGAAAGGAGCTTGTTGACTAGTGAAGTTAAACTCTCGAGTGTGAGACTCTGGGAGTGGAGTAGGGCAGGAAAAAGAGTCCTTGTAGGTCAACCACTATAAACAACTTGTTGTGGTTTGATCATTTTTTCCTTACTTACTTATTACATATTGCTTGCATATTTCATTAATATACTTAAGATCAATATCAATTGATCTTTCAATAAGTTTCAAAACAAAGTTTTTAATTCCAGAAACTATTCAACCCCTTCTAGTTTTCTACATTTGTTTTTCCCTGGGACGACATCCCTTTCACCACAAAGTTACGCCGCATGGTAATTTGCAAAGTCCGCAAACCATGGGGTAGAAGAGTTCCACTAAAAGAAACTACATTGAGTGTTTCGAGAGGAAATGTTTCATTTATTTTTCTCTCGAACACATCCCGTGAGGGTTTTCTAGACGGACAGATGATCGCAGCCTGTGTTCTCGCCTCCCTTTTATCACGATAATGATATCAAATTTTGTAGGAGGAGAACCCAACGGAGCGGGCCCTCGGCTTTGCATCTTGTTTTGCAAAGAGATATTTGAGAGCCGAGTGATCCAGATACACCACGATTTGGTCAAGATAAGGTATGGTTAAACTTCAAACGCATACACCACATGCCTAATAATACTTTTTCTCAGAGTGGTGTAATGGGTTTGAGCTTCACCATAGTTTTGCTTACAGTAAGGATAGGCTGAAAATGCTTGGTTTTATGCTGTCCCCAAGATCGCACCGATAGCAAAATCACTTGCATCGCACATGAGCTCAAAGGGTAAATCCCACTTGGGCAACTAGAATGGGTGCCCGTAGTTTTTCTTTAATGTTTCAAAAGCTTCATGCACTCAGTGAGAAGATAAAAGGAGCATCTTTTTCAAGAAGATGGGTCATAGGCCGAGCGATTTTAGAAAATCTTGTATGAATCTACGATAAAACCCTGCATGACCAAGAAAACTCCTAATACCTTTAACGGTAGTAGGATGAGGCACTGGCAATAACATCAACTTTTGCTCTATCAACCTCAATCCCATTTTGGAAATCTTATGGCCAAGGACTATGCCTTCTTTGACCATAAGTGGCTTTCTCCCAATTTAGACAAAGATTGGTGTCTTCACACCTTTGAGCATTTTATCTAAATGGGAGAGGCATGTTTGAAACGAGTCCCCAATGACCTAGAAGTCATCCATGTAGAAAACTAGAAGGGGTTGAATAGTTTACCGATTAAAACTTTGTTTTGAACTTATTGAAAGATCAATTGATATTGATCTTAAGTATGTTAATGAAATATGCAAGCAATATGTAATAAGTAAACAAGGAAAGAATGATCAAACCACAACAAGTTGTTTATAGTGGTTCGCCTACAAGGACTCTTTTTCCTGCCCTACTCCACTCCCCGAGTCTCACACTCGAGAGTTTAACTTCACTAGTCAACAAGCTCCTTTCACCGCGGAGAAAACCTTTACACTTCGCTTACACTATTTCCGACACTAAGCTAGATGTCGAGTTCTTTCCAAGGGTACAACCACTCCCACACACAATGTATTTTGAGGACTAAAATACTAACCACTCACACTCACAAGATTATGGTGGTTTGATACAACAATGAAGTATGGATCAACGCTAGATCATACAACACTAAACAAACAAGACTTCCAACTTCTCGTTGAAGCTTGAATATGACTTGATCTTCTTTGCTACAAAAGAGATCACTAATATGATATGAAACCCAATTAGAAAGGTTGAGAGAAGATATGTATGAGAGTATGTTAGAAAGGGATAAGAAACTACTTGGCTTGGCATTGCTATTTATAGCCAATTGACAGAGCTGCTCACGGATGGCGGACCCTTTAAAAGGGTTCCGCCTGTACCATTTTGGTACCGTCATTCGACAAATAAGATATCAAATCTTGCCTAAAGTCAACTCTATCTAATGAGATTGTGCAAGATATGAAGAGTACAAATCTTCACAAAATATCTAATGGAATCTTCTAATGATTTCCATGATGTAATACATGATGTCAAATGTTGTATTACTATTTATAGAAATATGCAATGCTTAAGTAGTGTTTGGTTTTAAGAACCTAACACATTCTACAAACTACTATCATACATAATGATTAGAGTCATATCAAGATGTTACTAATCATAAATGTAAATGCTTGAATGATGAATATATTGTTTGAGAAAGCTTGTTTTAATATCTAATAAACTTGACAAGCTTTAAGCTTTTATAAATTAAATTTACTTTTGTCGTTAACAAAACTTAGGCAAAGATCAAAATATAAATAACGCTTAATGACTATATTTGTATTAACAATCTCCCTTTTGTTGAGGACAAAATATAAATTTTATTTTATAAAAGGAACAAAGTTTGTACAAGAGTTATAAAAATATTAGTTTTAGAACTTGAAAAGGAAATGATAATACAGTATGAAATTTGACTTTTATGAAAGTCAAAGAATTCACTAGTTGATGCATGATGTTGACTTTTCGTAAAGTCAAGTATGCGCTTGACTTTTTAAAAAGTCAAGTATTATCAATGAGGGTTCTGCTTGACTTTAGAAAGTCAATGTATGCGCTTGACTTTTCGTAAAAGTCAACTATAAGTAATTTCAAAGTTCTATATTTTCCCCTTTTGTCTCAACAAAAGAAGAGGCTGGAATGTAATGAGTCGAGCTATTATCTCCCTTGTTCAAAGCTCCCCAAATTGGGTGCTTAATGGGAAGATACATGGATCAGGAAAATAAAGCTACAAAAAATTGTTAGTAATAATGATCATTCACAAGCATTTCCAAACACTATGTAATGACACCAACAATATAATAAACAACATTCATTAGTTAAAATTTTCATGAGTAAAGATCATGAAAAGAGAACACAATGATGTGTTTCTAGTACAAGAAAATAAAATTATCCTAATAAAGAAAATAAAAGAAAGACTATTCTAAAACCATCCTAAAGTGATGGTGGATGGGAAAGAGCGCTGAGACGCCAAGAATGCGGTTGAGGATGAACCTCATTTCTTCGTGGAAGTCATGGACCATAACCCGGTCCGTTTCCACTTGCTTGACCTGCTTGCTCACAAGTTGAGCAACCATGCCTTGAGGGTAGAAAGTTTGGGAGGTTGTGGTGGTGGAATGGTGGATGTGTTGGTGGTGTGGGATGTTTGAGTGGTCATGATGGATGCAAGCAAAGCACTTTGCATTTGCATTGTCTCACTTAAGTGAGAATCCACCATGCCTTGAATCGGGGAGGTTGTGGAGTTCGGCTCGAATCTCCTCTCTAGTGGGATTGTCATCCCACATGCACTCCGGAATGTCCTCAATATGAGGGACATTGATGATGGAAGGATGATCCCGTGATAAAGGACCATGAATGTCCTTGTGAATGGGGTGGAAAAGGAGAGGTCTTGGCCCCACGGGGCGCTTGGGTCAATGGATGACCGAGGTGACTCATGAGCGATTCACTCAATGGTGCCAAAGGATGGCAATGGTGGTGGATGACTGCCCAGGGGCAAGTCTTCCAAGTCCCCAGGAAAGGATTTGGTGATGTTGGTGGAGTTGAAAATAACTCCACGGGAGTGAGATGAGACCTTGGTGAAGGTGGTGAGGTGGTGTTTGGATGTTTGATGGGTGCTATGAGGGAAGTAGGTGTTTTGTTGGTGGTGGAGTGGTGATCACAATGTGATGAAGTGGGTGTAGGTAAGGTAAGATGTGTATCATCTCTAATGGGAGATGAGATGAAGAGTGGTGAAGATTCGGATGATGAGCTAAGATGAACAAAACAACAAGGCCTTACGCCATTCTAGCGGTTTTCTTGCAAGGTTTTGGTGATGATTTAGTCATATTTAACTTGGTTTTGATTTGCTAGATAGTAGTGAGAATGAAAAAGTGAGGATGATCATGGTAAAGCCTTTCAATTTATAGAGGTAAGAAATTGTTGAGAAATGGTTTGATTTGATGTTGAACCATTGAAGAGATGAGGTTCCTAATGATTTGGAAGTGGGTTGAATGCTAGTCATATCACCCAAGTCAATCCATACAAAGAAGATGGAGAAGAAAAGATATGCAATAAATGTGTTCTAGTGAGGGAATTTCTAATATTCAGATTACCCACGGATTTGAAGGTACCAAAATTTGGTTCCTTCCTTTATGCAAAAGGGCTCCTTGGTGGATTTTTCAAATTTTTGAATTTTGGTGGAAATGGATTTTATATACCTTAGTGAATAATACTAGTTCTAATAAAGATAAACTAGTTAAGATTGATTTATAAGTGATGGAAGATAATTTGGAATCACGAAGAGTCGAATTCGTAAAATTACCGGAGGATCCACTAGCACCAAAATCATACACCTGACGGTACCCTGTGGGCAGTCATTCCGTCCACTTCAGCATGTATGGCGGTATTCAAACTACATAAAGGACGTACTAAAATTATGGTGCCGCCTCGATCCCTGGAGTGTCAAATATGGATGTAGTTCGCTTTTAGGTGTCTGGGAAATTTCAAACTCGAATTTTTCTCAAAAGTGTTATACTAAACATTTCTAGTTAGGAAAGTAAATAACACATATGTAAACATAGTGGAGCATAGATTTTGAGTATATTTATTGATTTTCACAATATAGTGAAAATGGGTAAAATTTGATAGCATACTTGTGCTATCCCCCTGCATGAGATTGTTAGCATACACCATTGTTTCAAGTTATATTATCATCCTACATAATAAAAGCAACTAAATAGTATCAAACATTAACGATAATGCATTGTTCCAAACACTCCTTAAAGTACCCTTATTTGTCCAACTTCTTGTAAATCTTGTTCATCATCCTACCAAGGCACTTGAACATTCCCTTAGTTTGTTTGAATTCTCACGATTCATTCTCAATCTCGGAAGAGATGCGTAATACTCTTGAGGTGGAAGATGAGAGCTTGGAAGACCATCCTGAGCTATTTGATGATGATGATGAAGGGTTGGAGGTTTAGCTCTCTTGCCTTTAGTCTTAGCAACCTCGAGCATCACCAAAGGTACAAAGATGTGAGGGATGAGTTCATAGTGAAGGTGCATCCCTTTTGGGGGGGTCAGGAATTGGAGCCAAGTTTCTATAGAGACGGGTGAGAAGCATCCCGCATGGAAGAGCAACGGATCCTTGAGTTGAATATCAATCATTCTCCTAGCTATGTAGTAGCTGTTGAATGGTTGTCGGTGGACAAGTTGTAGAGCATGTGGCAAAGACAAGCGCTTATGTGATCTCTATTCCCTATGGTGCTAATGACGTTGCTCTAAGTAGTTCCTCCCATTTCTTAAATTCGGCTTAAGTTCATTTAGCTCCATTCCATATGGATCTCGGTTTACCTTTTCCCTTTCGGGTAACTCGGGTTGTATCACTGGGTTAAAAGGTGTTCACTGATGACATCCTTATCGCCAAACGGGTTATGTAGGAAGAGCGGTCATTGATTGTATCAAGAGCCATGAGTGACCACTTATCCGTAGACACAAGTTCCTGGTTGGGAATTCCTAACACTTGAGCAAAGTTGCTTAAGGTGATGGTGTAGTCATTTTGGTTGATTCTAAACCTAAGATGTAATTCATCATCGTCTTCATCACTAAAGCCGGTCACACTAGCATAGAATTCTAACACAAACCTAGGACAATTGGTTCATCGATGTCAAGAAGACAATCGAATTGAATGGCGGCTAGTTCTTCACGAAGATTGGTATTTTCAAGGAAGGATGAGTGAATGGTTCTACCTCATGGAAATACCTTGATTCTAGACTCTAAATATTTCTACTTATTCCTTGGTAAGTCCTTTGGTTTTGTGGTGTTTGGGAATGTAGTTAAGGGTGTCTTTGTGATCATAGAATCTTGCGGCTACCATGGTTATTCCTAGGGACAAGAATTAATATGTTAAAAAATCGAGAATAAATTTTAACGCTTTTGATTCTAGTGTGTGCCTATATGAAAACAATTTGAGTTGCGGTTATCTCGACTCATTTTATGCACAAAATGGTTTTAGTGGGGTGTTTGGCAAATACCATGAGATAACCCAAATGCTCCTAATTCAATGTGGCTACATTTGAATATACCCGGAGTGCATATTAGTTATGCAATACCTTTAGTATTCAAGAGCATGCAAGTGATGAAAATTCTAACGCTTCTATTTGTATTAGCAATGAAAAATGTTTTCCTACAAGTGAGAAGCTTTTCAAAACTTTTGACATGGGGTGTTTGGTTGTTTGAATAAGGCCTTATATTTATTATCTATCAATTAGTGGAAACATGATTTGTTTATGCAATATGATAATGTAGTACCTAATTTGAATGAATAGTTATGCAATTTGCCAATTGAATTCATATTTGGTATAAAAGCATACATAAAACCCCATGTAATGATTTGTGATAGTTTTGTGCATAAATAAGAATCCTAGACTCGTAATTAAGAGATGAAATGTAGTTAGGATACTTACAATGATGTTATCTTCAGTGATTAGTGAGTGGGAAGATGACAATAATGAGCTTGGTTTAAGTTTTACACGCTTTGGTAAAGTGGGTTGTGAGGAAGAGGATGTTATGTATATAGTTGTTTTGAGTCAGAGATTACCACGGACCGCACGACACCAAATATTTGGTTCCGTCTGTGTTGTCGCTTCAAAGCGCCGTGGCTACTGTGAGCGTATATAAGGCAAAATTGTTTTGGCTTGACTATTCTAATGTTTTAAGCTATGTTTATCCTACATGTTTGGTTCCATTAATCCTAAACCAAGTCTAAGAAGATTAAAAGGTTCTCGCTTAAGAGGTTTAGTAAAGATGTCGCAATGTTGTCTTGGAGGATACTTTCGATTGAAATGTTTCCTTTTGAACATTGTCGCAAGAAAGTGATGACGGATTTCAATGTGCTTTATACGAGCATGTTGAACGGGATTCTTGTTGAGATCGATGGCTCCTTTGTTGTCGCAGTATCACAATGTCGTTGAGATGAATTCGTAGTCTACTTAGAGCTTGCTTCATCCAAAGAGCTTGTTGACATGTTTTTCCTACCGAGACGTATTCGCTTTCAAGAGTAGAGATGGCTAAAGCCGCTTTCTTCTTTGCAAACCATGAGGTGAGACAATGTCCAACAAAAGTGCAAATACCACTTGTACTTTTCTATCGACATAATCACCCAAGATGATCCGAGTCGGCATACACTATGGTTTTCATCTGCCTTTGGGATACCATAATCCTAAACACGTTGTTCCCTTTAATATATCTAAAAATCTTTTTAATGCTTCTAAGTGTGATGCCTTTGGTTTTCTTGAAATCGAAAGACATAGACAAACACTAAACATAATGTCGGGTCTACTAGCCGTAAGATAGAGTAGGCTACCAATCATTCCTCTATATTTAGTGTTATCCACGGATTCACCTTCTTCGTCCTTGGTGAGTTTAGTGTCCGAGGACATGGGTGTTTTAGTTGGTTTGGAATCTTCAAGACCAAATTTCTTAAGCATGTCTTTTATATATTTAGATTGATTAAAGAAAATACCATCATCTAGTTGTTTGATTTGAAGTCCTAGAAAGAAGTTTAACTCACCCATCATACTCATTTCAAACTCGTCATGCATGATTTTAGAGAAATCATCACATATTTCTTGACAAGTTGATCCAATATAATGTCATCAACGATATTTGAACAATAATAATTTGTGATTCCTTTTCTTAGTAAAAGAGTATTATCTACTAATCCCATAGTATATTTGTTATCAATAAGAAAAGTCTTAAGACGGTCGTATCAAGCTTTAGGTGCTTGTTTTAAGGTCGATAATGCTTTCTTGAGTTTGAAGACATGATGTGGTTTCTCAAAGCTCAGAAACCGGAGGTTGAGCAACATACACTTCTTCGTTAATAAACCCATTAAGGAAAGCACTTTTAACATCCATTTGAAATAATTTAAAATCATAAGCACATGCATAAGCAAGTAATATTCTAATAGATTCAAGTCTAGCTACGTGCATAAGTTTCATCATAGTCAATTCCTTCTTGTTGATTATAACTCAGCAACAAGCCTAGCTTTGTTTCTAGATACTACACCATTTTCGTCCATTTTGTTTCGAAGACCCATTTGTTCCAATTATAGTTTGATCTTTGGGTTTTGGAACTAGTTTCCAAACATCATTTCTAACTAATTGGTTTAATTCTTCTTGCATGGCAATTACCAGATTCATCTTTTATTGCTTCATTTATGGTTTTTGGTTCAATGGTGGATACAAAACAAAATGATTACTTTGATTTTGAGCTTGTGATCTTAAGGTTCTTTGATTAAGTTTTCCATGACCTTTTCTAATGGATGACTTTTAGATTCTTTGATGTTGACAATTTCCTTATTTAATGGTTCATCTTCCTTGTTATTATTAATTTGACTTTCAATTATTTGACTTTCAACTAAGTCATCATCTACCAAAGGTGATGTCTTAGAGGGAGGTGGACTTTCGTCAAATGTTATGTTCAACGATTCCTCGACTATCATTGTTTCTTTATTTAGGACAATGTAAGCTTTACTAGTTTGAGAGTAACCAAGAAATACACTTTCATAAGACTTTGGGTCAAACTTGGTGAGATAATCCTTAGTATTAAGAATAAAACATTTACAACCAAAGACTTTAAAATATCCTAATGTTGGCTTTTTACCTTTATAAAGTTCATATGGTGTTTTGTTTAGGAAAGGACGATTAGGACTCTATTTAAAATATATGTAGAAGTGTCAACGCAAGTTACACCAAAACTTTTGAGGAATGTTTTGTTCATTAAGCATTGTTCTACTCATTTCTTGAATTGTTCTATTTTTACGCTCTACTACTCCATTTGATTGAGATGTACGTGGAGCGGAAAAGTTATGTGTTATACCATTTGTATCACAAAAGTTTCCAAATTGAGTTTCGTTGTCAAATTACGCACCATGATCCGTCGGATCGACACAATTTTGACACCTAGAAGATTTTGAATTTTCTTGCTAAGTATTTCAAATTTATCAAAAGCTTCATTTTTGTTTTCAAAATAATGTCCAAGTAAACCTCGAGTAATCATCTACTATGACCAAAGTGTATAAGTTGCCTCCATAGCTTTTATAGCGGATGGTCCAAACAAGTCCATATGTAATAATTCTAGACACTTAGATGTGGACACCATATTTTTAGATTTGTGACTACTATGTGTTTGTTTACCAATTTTGCAAGCGCCGCAAAAGTGTTGGTCATATTTTAGTTTTGGTAAATTCCTAACCAACTCTTTTGAAGATAGGTTTTGTATAAGTCTCATATTAGCGTGACCTAAGCCTATGCCAAAGAGATGAGCTATCGCTCAATGTTGTTAAGCAAAGTTTGTCATTATATGTTTTATCTATTTTCATGACGATATGTTACTTTTCCTAACTCTTTAGCTATGGTGATACCATCTTTTAGTATTTTACTACCATTTTCATCAAATAGTACTTTATACTTTTTATCACATAGTTGGCTAATACTAAGTAGATTAAATCCTAACCTATCCACATGAGCAACATTTTCAATAGTTAGAGAGTTATGAGCAATCGTATCTTTGCCAATGATTTTGCTTTTGAGATTGCTACCAAAGTGACATTACCTCCGCCATACTCTTGGTATGATGAAAAGAGACTTTGTTCACTATCTTTATCCATTCATCGTGTTCCAATCCAACTTTCAAGCATACCCAAGAAGCAAATAACTCAAACATTTGGTCCCCAATATCTCATGGGTCCGCTTGGGTTAAACATACCATTTATTTGATTCATGTATGGAAATGATGGGTAAGGGTTCCATGGCATGTAACTGGAGTTTGATATGGTCTAGGAAAGTTTTGATTCCAACCGCTGTGTTGGTAGTTAGGTTGAACGTTGTGGTTGCTCTTAGGAAAGGGCGTTTGGCAAAAGAAGTTTTATATCGTTGTTGAGTAGTTTTTGATCTAAATTCATTTTAACAAGTCCTACTCCCGATATAATGGCTGGTTTTAGTTTAACATTATCATTGGTTTTCTTTGTTACTTTAACAAATTCAAGATGGTTCAGATTAAGTAACATTCTGTGCTCACTGAAGTACCATGTACCATTTTAGACAACTGACGGAACCCTTATTTTGGTTCCGTCTCGTCCGTCTTCAGATCAAAAGAATTTTGATGAATGTTCGCCCTTTCGGCCGCTTTGTTTTGACTCTTTGAAATTAATACTTCATTAAAACCTATCCCATTCATGTCTCCGGTGTTTTATGGATTTTAACTATTTCATCGGCAAGAGCGATGTTTTTGTTAAACCTTTAAACTTAGAATTATTTTCTATTAAAACTTCTTTGTGAGCTTTAGTTTTTCTATTTCAAGATTAAGCTCTTGACATGATTTACAATCATCGCTATTTGCTTTTCCTTTTCAAGACGTTTTGCTTTTTCTTTTAACTCATATACCTCATTTTCCAAAAACTCCTTTTGGTTTTAGAAATTTATTTTAGTTATGATTTTTAGACTTAGCTCACACAATTGATTATATTGTTTTTGCAAGGTGTCATCATCTATAGAAGAATAAGAAGAGTCGGAAAGTACCTCATTTGACTCATGTGCCATTAGAGCGATCTCTTCCTTGCTTGATTCTTCATCGTCTTCACTATCACTCCAAGAACCACTTACAAAAGCTCTTTGAGTTTTGCTTTTAGGTGGCTTGGGACATTCTCCTATGAGATGACTTGCATCACCACATCTAAAACACTTTCTTTCACCTTTATTCTTCTTATCATCCCGATCTTTTCGAATTGCTTCTTTTCTTCTCGAGGTTGTCTTACAAACTTTCCTCTTCTTCTAAAGAACTTCTTGAAATCTCTAACGCCATGGCATACTCCTCATCTTCACTATCGAACAAGATTCACCATCATCGCTGATTCCGCCTTTGCTTTAAGAGCAACGGATTTGATCTTCTCCTTTCTTCCTTTGATGATTTCGAATCTTTCTCCATTACCATTTCCGAACTTTGAGGTTGCCAATTAGCTCGTCTAGTGACATTATTGAGAGATCTTTGATTCTTCAATAGCGGTCACTTTAGCTCCATTTGGGATGGAGTGCTCTAAGAAATTTCCCGACAAAGTTCTTACTACGAAAAGATTCATCAAGTGCTTTAAGTGATGTAATGATAGTGTTAAACGAGCAAAGCCACAATCAATGGTTTCATCTTCGTGGATAACAAATTGTTCATATTGTTGAACAAGAAGATCAATTTTGTTATCCTTGACTTGTGAATTACCTTGATGTGTAACAATTAAAGATTCCCAAATATCTTTGGCGGTTTCACATAAAATTCTTTCATATTCTTTTCTAGGTAAAGCATTATAAAGCATCATTTTAGCTTCATTGTTTTTAGCAACTAATTTCTTTTGTTCATCAACGGAAATATCCTTTGTTGTAGAACTAAAATCCCCTTTAACAATAATAAACCAAAGATCTATATCTTTTGATTTTACATATGTTTCAAAACGGTTTTTCGAATAGATAAATCCATTGGTTTCAAAGAGTGGTGGTCTTTGCATAGATTGCCCTTCTTTAAAGTTTTCAGAATCCATGGATCGTTTCAAGTTTATAAAATATAAGTTATTTTAGAAATTCTTGAGCAACGAGGCTCTTGTACCAATTGTAGAAAACTAGAAGGGGGGTTGAATAGTTTACCGATTAAAACTTTGTTTTGAAACTTATTGAAAGATCAATTGATATTGATCTTAAGTATGTTAATGAAATATGCAAGCAATATGTAATAAGTAAACAAGGAAAGAAATGATCAAACCACAACAAGTTGTTTATAGTGGTTCGGCCTACAAGGACTCTTTTTCCTTGCCCTACTCCACTCCCCGAGTCTCACACTCGAGAGTTTAACTTCACTAGTCAACAAGCTCCTTTCACCGTGGAGAAAACCTTACACTTCACTTACACTATTTCCGACACTAAGCTAGATGTCGAGTTCTTTCCAAGGGTACAACTACTCCCACACACAATGTATTTTGAGGACTAAAATACTAACCACTCACACTCACAAGATTATGATGGTTTGATACAACAATGAAGTATGGATCAACACTAGATCATACAACACTAAACAAACAAGACTTCCAACTTCGTTGAAGCTTGAATATGACTTGATCTTCTTTGCTACAAAAGAGATCACTAATATGATATGAATGAATTAGAAAGGTTAGAGAAGATATGTATGAGAGTATGTTAGAAAGGGATAAGAAACTACTTGGCTTGGCATTGCTATTTATAGCCAAATTGGACAGAGGCGTCCACGGACGACGGACCCTTAAAAGGGTTCCGCCTGTACCATTTTGGTACTTAAGCGATCGACAAATAAGATATCAAATCTTGCCTAAAGTCAACTCTATCTAAGTGAGATTGTGCAAGATATGAAGAGTACAAATCTTCACAAAATATCTAATGGAATCTTCTAATGATTTCCATGATGTAATACATGATGTCAAATGTTGTATTACTATTTATAGAAATATGCAAATGCTTAAGTAGTGTTTGGTTTAAGAACCTAACACATTCTACAAACTACTATCATACATAATGATTAGAGTCATATCAAGATGTTACTAATCATAAATGTAAATGCTTGAATGATGAATATATTGTTTGAGAAAGCTTGTTTTAATATCTAATAAACTTGACAAGCTTTAAGCTTTTATAAATTAAATTTACTTTTGTCGTTAACAAAACTTAGGCAAAGATCAAAATATAAATAACGTTTAATGACGATATTTGTATTAACAATCCATAAACACCTCCATTGTTTCCCGATCATGTCGTGGA
This sequence comes from Chrysanthemum lavandulifolium, assembly GCA_022545495.1. Taxonomy (NCBI): domain Eukaryota; kingdom Viridiplantae; phylum Streptophyta; class Magnoliopsida; order Asterales; family Asteraceae; genus Chrysanthemum; species Chrysanthemum lavandulifolium. The sequence goes on from CM040241.1 coordinate 160,767,119, forward strand.
AAATTGCCATCATACATCGTTGAACGTGCGGGAGCATTACATAAGCCAAAAGGCATACGTGCAGTAGGCAAAAGTTCCGTATGGGCGAGGTGAATGTGGTCTTTTCTTGATCCAATGGATCAATGGGGATATGAAAGTAACCCAAGAAACCATCAAGGAAACAATAGTATTCGTTCCCCTCGCTAATCTCTCAAGCATCCGATCCATGAAGGGTAGAGGAAAATGGTCTTTCTGGTGGCTTCGTTTAACTTGCGATAGTCGTACACACACGCCATCCGTAACCAATCGAGTTGGAATTAACTCGTTTTCTTTATTGTGACAACAGTTATGCCACCCTTTTTGGAACACGGTGAATTGGGCTAACCCGAGACTATCGAGATTGGGTAAATTAAACCGGAATCAAGAAGTTTGAGAACCTCTTGTTTGATAACCTCATGAATCTTAGGATTCACCCTTCTCGATGTTGATCTTGGTTTGAAGTCATCCTCCATTAAGATTTTGTGAGTACAAAACTCGTGGTTGATATTTTAATGTCGGAGAGTTTCCAAGCAATTGCTTGCTTGTGTGACTTCAAGACCTTGATAAGAGCGATCTTCTCCTCCTCGGTTAAGTCCTTAGCAATTATGACGGGTAATTTATCATCACCCTCCAAGAATGCATACTCGAGATGAGAGTAGGTCCTTAAGTTCAACCTCGGAAATTCATCGGTAGATGTTTGTATCGATTTGATTTCCTCAATCGTGATCTCTTTCGGAGGAGTGAAGGTAATGGATCTTCATTTAACAACCTGCTCCGGATAAAGGATATCTCCTCCGAATCATAAACACCATCAATTCCGGCGGAATTGATTCATCGATAGCAAGAAATTCATCGATCTCTTCGGAAGAAGTAAGCCTCCCTCAAACGGGTGAGAGAGGGGAAGAGTCGCAATGATTGGTTGAGAAGATGTGGTGGAATCCCACTCACGAATTATGAAGATAACCAAGAAACTCTTGAGAGTACTCCTCGAAGCAATATCAATTAAATCGATTCGATTGACCGATTGACATCATAATTTACTGAGTACCTCAAGTTTGATCAAGGTTAAAGGTAACAACTTCATTACCCACACGTAATGTGATTTCTTGCTCAAATACATCAATAAGAGCACGGCCCGTTCTTAAGAATCCTCTTCCAACAATGAGGGAACCCGAGGATCGTATCAAAATCAACAACCACAAAGTCGGTGGAAAATGGAACTTTCCTACTTTCACGAATACATCCTCGGCAATGCCAAGAGGACTTGATATAGAACGATCTCGCAAGCTCAAGAGTCATGCGGTAGGAACAAGTTCGGAAGAGAAAGTTTCTTCCATCTCGAATAAGGCATCGATTGATGCTTGCACCAAGATCTGCAAGGGCAAAGCATTCAATCATTCCGGAAAACACAAGGAAGAAGAAATTTTCCAGATCTCCAAGCTTCTCGGAAGCTTCTTTAACAAGATCTATTGGCGCCTCGCTCGTAGGAGTTTTAGCCATTTCAAACAGTTTTCCTTATTGCTTAACATGTGTTTGAGAGTTGATGCAAACTTGGGCATCAAGATGATAGCATCCGCAAAGCTTATGTCAAATGAAGTTCTTGGAAAATTTGAAAGAATTTTTCCATTTGATGACCGGCCTTTTCGCGGAGCTTTTGCTCATTTAAACGTGATGGGTAAGGAATAGAGGTTTTGATTGGGGTCACCAACCGGAGGTTCAAAACAACTCGGGTTTGGTTCGGGTTTCGGACAACCGAGGATGGACATTCTTGGTACTTTCGTTATTAGTAGGAAGTTCCTTGTCCTTTGTCGCCTCAGTTCACTTTCCACTACCTTTGGGAGAGAAGAAGAAGAGGTAGTAGGAATAAGGGTCCATCATCTGGCACCACTTCGGTTGTGATCGCCCAGACGCCCCTCGGATTAGCGATCGTGTTGCTAGGTAAAGTACCGAGCCCGAGGGTCGATCATTTAAAGACTTCTTAATGTCGAAATGGCCGACCAACAACATATTCATTTCCTCCAGGATTTCATGAATTGCTTCAACAACTCATCGACGATGGTCCAGTTGGAATAATGGCTTGATTTTGCAGGGAAAATTCCGCCTCTATTGTTTGGATTAGGACCTTGATTTTGAAAATTTCCTTGATTATTGCCATGAAAGTACCTGTGGTTGAAATTTCCACGACCTTGGTTTCTATTGAAATTTCCTTGGTGTTGGAAATTTTGATTTTGATTTTGAAAACCGTTATTTTGACTAAAATTACCTTGGTTTTGAAAACCTTGGTTTGGTCTATTCGATTTTGATTACGGTTTTGGTTTTGGTTGAAACCGGTGGTCCAGGTAGTGGTTAGGACGGTGGTTCGGGTCCATAGAGCACGATATTGGTTGCCTCTGTATTGGGAATCCACCACAACATTTGCTTCAAAGGTTACCATCGGTGGCCATACAGTCGTAATAGGCATGGGGCCACCACAAGTAACACAAACTTCCACTTTCTTAACTTCACAGGAGGTGAAGTTTGTGAAAAGAAACTTTCTTTTGGTTGGAGAGAACCAAAGCTTGAATTGCTTCAGTGAGTTTGTCAATCTTAGCATCGGTGCTAGATTGACTCGGCGATGAAGAAGAAGGACCAACACCGACTTGGGAAACAACCGGTTTGCTTCGTGCAAGTCGGACTTTAGACTTGTTTTCAATTATTGTTAAAGCTTCTTTTACGCTTTTGCTTAAGAAATTTCCTCCAATGGAGGAATTGAGAGAATCTTGATCGATTGACTCACTCCATTATAGAAAGTATCGAGTTGCATCAACTCGGAGAAACCGTGGTGAGGACATTTGCGGAGCAATTCCTTAAACGATCCCACGATTCATCGAAGGGTTCATCAAACTTTTGTGTAAACTTGATGATTTCATTTTAAGACTCGTGGTTTTGGAAGGTGGATAAAACTCGTTCACAAATTTCTTCACCGTGTCTTCCCATGTTTCGATTGATTTAGGTGGTTGTTTTTCAAGCCAATCCGGCTTGCCTCAAGGAAAATGGGAAGGTAAGAAGCTTAACAACATCTGTGGGGACATTCTTGTATTTGATGGTAGATGCAATCTTGTTAAACCATCGAATATGAGCATGAGGATCATCCCGCTTTCAAAACCATAGAATTGACTTGAGGTTACAAGATTCGAGAACCGGTTTTGAGTTCAAAGTTTTCACCACAATGGCCGGGATAACAATAACATCTCCATACCCGTCGATGGGTGCTCGGAGAAGCTCACACATAGGACGTTCTTCCGCCATGACAACGGAAGTAGTGTGGCGATCCGGATCTCAAATCCGGTGATGGGGCGAAAAGTCACGGACACGCCTTCTTGGAACTCGACAAGCTCGCGAAATGGGCTTACGGACCTAGAAGAGCGTCAAGATACACTAGAATTAACTCTAAGAGATCTCATAGTTAAGGAAAGGAATGGGAATTATGAAAATGGTGAAAATGGGTAAGAAGAATCTTTGGGTTTTCGGTTCGACAAGTAGATATAACAACAAATCCAATTAAAACAAGATCGAGGCAAAACAACAAGTGAACTTAAACCAATAATCACAAGATGAATGGCTTTGAAAAGGTACACCAATCACAAGGACACAAAGGCAAGTTTTAATCTTTGGTTCGGGAACTTATTATGGTCGTACCCCAGTTAGGTAGTACATTGCCTTGGTTTGCGGTGGTAATCTTTTATGTTGTTTTTATTAAACAAAGAAACGACAAATCTTTTGTATTTTTATCTTTGATACATATATAGAAACAAAAGAAAAATATTTTTGTGTTTTATCGTTTTTGATGTTTTAGGTTTTGGATTTTTATAAGAAAATATATATAGATATAGATAGATGGTATGAACAAGGAGTGAATATTCAAATCACTAATCTTCTAAGCGTAAGATAATTAGCACGACTCCCGTGGCGCTAAAATTTGATTCGCTCCCAAACGGTCAAGTTTTATCACGCAAGCTAGCCACTTGTGAATGGCTAACCGTAACAAACTTAAAACAATCCGAAACAAATGCAATGAAGATCGGAGAGTATAATGTTTCCCGTGTCGTTATATCCCAACGAATGTATGAGAATAGTCAAACGTAGTGATCGAGAGGATTTGAGCTAAAAGGATTTTGATTGATTATACTAAAGAAAAAGTATATAAACTACAGGGGCTTAAATGCAAATTAAAGAAAATTAAAAAATTCTATTAAATAAACGCTATCACTATTTGTAAAATGATGTTTTGATTTTCTTTTATAAAACTTAAATTAAAAAACTACGACGTACACAAAAACCGTGGAACCAAGCAATATTAATCCTAAAAATATGAAAATGACATTTTACAATCCTAATGATAAGAGAAAATTTTAAGAAAAGAAAATTATTTTTATAACTATTTATCTAATTATTATTAATTAAAACTATTTTTAACTATTTAATAATACCCTAAAATACAAGAAAATAGGAAATTAAGCTAGAAAAATGAAATTATGACTTAGAAAATCTAAAATAACTAAAAGAATTTTCAAAACTAATTTTATATTTTTCGATTATTTTCTATTTTCTATGAATTAAAAACTATTTAAAACTAATTAAATTGCTAAAATTACAAATTAAACTATGAAAATCTAGAAAAATATTTTTTGACTTTTATATTTATCTTAACCTAGGAAAAATGAAAACTTATTTTTTTTGAAACTTTTCTGAATTAATTGTATTAAAAGCTAATTAAAATTACCTCAAAACTGTTTTAAATGAAGAAAAATAGTAAACAGTGCTAGAAAAATATGAAAAATTCAGGGAAACTCTAAAATAATATTATGAATCTAAGAAAAATATGAAAACAGTGGCTTATGTGTATGAATATGGAACTGCAATGGAAACTGCTTATAAATAAGCACTTGGCTTAAGCCAAAGGCACCAAATGAGTACCAAACTGTCACAGAAGCTCTAATAAGCTAAAAGTACTAAAAAGCAACTAGTTACAATTAGCTTTAACCTCTGAATTGTAAACTGCTATGATTTGAATGATTTGACTATCAAGTGCTTAACAGATTTGAGGCCTACTTTGTGGCTTAAAAATAAGCTACCCAACAAGTTGGAACTGAAAAACAGATATTGGAACTTGAAGTTGACCTGGTTGGCTACTTGTAAACCAAAGATTAGCCTTGGGCAAGCTCTTATGAGCTTTTGCCAAGCTCTGCAAGAACTGTGCAAACTCAGTGTTCACTGAGTTTGTGAACAGGGCAAATAAGCCCTGTTTGACAAGCTCTTTTGGAGCTTTTACAAAATTTCTAAAATTATGCAAAAATCATTTTAAGAAAATAGACCAGCTGAACTTATAAAACTCAAAGTTTTACTTGATTTGGCCCAAAACTGAATCTATGAAAAATCATCTCAGTTGGGCTAAAACTGAGTTTTGCAAATTTGACTTTTTGACAAAAATGAAAAGTTAACTTATTTGAGATTTGATTCAAATTTGTGGACTGAGAATGATGTTATATGGTTAAATGAAACTATATTAGGCTAATCTACTGATTTCTAAACACATAACAAGATTTTGATTTCACAAAATCACAATGATTAAGAAATTAAGACGGTGTGATGTGATTTTGACTTTTGAGCTAAGCGGATGCAATATCTTGACAGGAATGATTCAAATGGAAAATATTAAGACTAAGTAGACAGATATCAAGCAAAAACAAGAGCTTAAGCTTAAACAAACCTACTGATCCAAACACTCTTTTAGAAACTGTTTTACTAATTTAAGCTAACTAATTACTAAGTTGACCTGTGGGCTCTGAACTAGCAACTAGGGGGGGGGGGTGGCATTAATTGTGGTGTGTTGTGATGATGAGGGGGGAGGTTTGAGGAGATAAAGTGATGGGAGATGTGATGTTGCCTGAGTTGCAGTCAAGTGGGGAAGGAAAGCAGTTGGGAGGGAAGGGATAATGTTTGACCGGGTTTGACTTGGGGTCCAGAACAGGAAGGGGTCAAAAGGTATAAATGGCAGGGGTCCAAAATGCAAAAGGGGTCAAGGCTTAGCTTATTTTGACAAGGACCAAACTGCAATTATCCAATTCTTGAAGGACCATTTCTGCCAATATACCAAAGTTCACACAAGGGTCACTTTTGACAAGTTTCAATAGTGCAAGGACTATTTTTGACATTTTCAAATTTTCAAAGGACCATTTGTGACAATTTCAAAACTTCGAGGGACTAAAGTTGTAATTTTGCAATTTTGATTTTAAGGACCAATTTTGACAAATCATGAATCCTAAGGACTTAAAATGATATTTTCTTTATTTAGATTTACCAGGACCTGTTTTGACAACTTTTGAAACTTAGGGACTAAAGCGCCAATTATGCAAACTTGATCGTTTTCACCGATTTTGATATTTTTGCATTTAAAACACATAAAACACTTATTTGTGATATTTTTATCATTTTGATGCATTTCTGAGTGTTTTCAGATGTTTTTGCAGTTTAAATGGTACAAAAATGATGAGTATTTACACACTCATCAGTTTTGAATCATATTATGTAATATGATGCATTTATACGTCATATTCCTTATTTTATCAATAAACCTCATTGCTCGTAATATAGCCCATTTTTTCTTGAGAATACTAAACGTTCTTTCTACATCTTCCTTGTTGCTTCATGCATTCGCTTATACAATATTCGCTTGTGGGCATCGTCGCTTGGATGTGAAATTGGCTTAATAAGTTTCACTGATTCTGGATATATCTCGTCAACAATATAATATCCCCATCTGTAATTTATGTCGTTAGTCACAAACGAAATCTTTGGTGCTTTTCCGTCTTCGAGATTGTTGAATATATGATATTGATGTATAACTTTGATGTTATTGTTCGCCCCAGAAACACCAAAGAAAGCATGTCATATCTATAAGACTTGTAACGCAATAGCTTCCATCAAAATGAATGGATTTTGTTAGGATTATGAAAATCCATATGAAAGACTCAAATTATACATTAGTAATATATACAGCCCAAGTAGGGGCGCTTTTATGACTTGTATATATACCTTTTCCGAGTCATGGGAAAGGGTTGGATGTTCATTTGAAATTAATTATACAACTTCACTTTCTCTCACTAGCACTCCCACATTCTCTCTCTAGATATTCGGCCTAACCACAATCCGACCTTGTGTTATGATATCAAATATCTTACAGATTTGAACCATCATCACGTCTGCAATATTGCCCTTAATATGCATTTGGACAACCAAACTGTTCCTAATCTGTACAATCAAGGCTTAACTCGTGCTCTTTTTCGTGAAACCAATAAAGTTTTTTCACATATGTGTGTAGGTTTTCGCAAATACATGTTCCATATATTTCCATAACAAACTTACAAAAATACTCAATAGAATCACGAGAAGTTGTTGCACCCATTTGCAAATATTCATCAAGGGCGTCATAAAACGGTGTCGTATGCCAATTAACGAATTGTGGAGGTGCAATTCATCAATGCTGGAATGTCTTCTCTACCGATGCAATCAATACTATTGTGAAGAATTCACAATGATTAGTTACATATTCAACTATGCTTGTAAATAGTTCTCGACTTATTCAGAACCTCTTCCGGAATGTATATGATCCTACATCGGATGCTTACTAAAATAGGCGATGATTAAATGCTCATGAGAACCATAACGATCTCTACTTACGATGTTTCTTATACCTCACGAACTTTCACCTTTTCGTTTATAGCTAATAAACAAGGTCGCTCTTTTTAAAAATGACAAGCCTACTATTAACTCCTTGGGTGAGTTTGTACATATGAATGTTTCGGAATTCATTTAGATAATGACAAATAATAAATATTTTGTTTGAATTTGTGTAGATAATGAGAATGATGATGTATGAAGTTGTGTATAAAAATGATGAGCTATGAGGGGTATTTAGTAAATGTGAAAGTAACCGTTTAGGGGCCCACTTTTGGATCGTTTTATGTTTTTTTTTTCTTGGAACCCGCTTGGTGGTCACCACCACCATAAACTTTGCAAAATACCCATCACCGTGTGCAGTGTGGTTCCCTCCTATGGGGTTCACGTGTGGTGCACTCCACCACCAGGTTATGCTTCACCACCATAATGCCTAGCCTAACAAGGTTTATGAATCATGCGTTGCGTGAGGTTAATTTGGGAAACAAATTGAAAATATAACTTTCATATATAAATAGGATTGTTTTCTTAATATGATTACAATCATAACAAATTTTAGAATTCATACTTTTCACATTACTTATTATGATGTAATTATATATTTATATATACTAGCGAATACACATGCAAAGTGACGGTTTATAGCGGCAAATAATTATACATGTGAACTTGTAGTTTTGGTGTGACCCTTAGTGCAACACTGATGGGTTTAATTTGTAGTCATTGTGAAAAAAAGTATATAGGTTATAAACGAAAAATTATAAAAGTTTGAGGATTTGAGGATTAAAGTTAAACTATTAATTTAGTTGTGAGTTTTGTTACCGTTTTGAAGTTTTTCAAAATTTCAACTTTCAAGATTTAGGAAAAGTCATCTGCCCCTTATATAGAGTATATAGATAAATTTGTGAATTAAATCAAGGCTTATAAATAATAACCAACAAATATTTTATTATATAAAAGGAAAAAAATTGACATAAAGATTTTGGAACTTCCGTTATTAGGTAATAATTGAATAATTGCTATATATTTTTTTGAAGATTTTAAATTTATATAACTTAAAGTTATCTAATTTGGCAAAAACTTTTATAAATTCGTTTCCTATAAAAGATATACAAAAAATCAGAAAATACGCACGTACTCAATGGTTCGTTTCTAATAGTTAACGACTAGATTACAAATTGTGAATAAAAAATCATGCCTCAAAAACTCTAAAAACATGGAAAAAAAATTATAGACTCATCTATCAGGTTGGTTCAAAGCTACTAAACTCCTCCCCACAAACGATTTTGAATGGCAACTGCTAAAAAACCTCTTGAACTTCTTCTGTAAAACCCTAATTGTGAGGTAAAAGAATCTTTGAAAACAAAATGTTAACTACAAGATACATATCGGGCCTTTTATTTTTAATTTATGCATAAATCTTCGTTATTAACAATTTTGGTTAAAGGAAAATTAAACCAATAACGGGCTGAATATGAAGAGCACATATCAAACGATGAGGAGACGCGAGCAAACCAAAAGGAGCTTCGACAAACATGGAGGAGCAACGGGCAAACAAGTTGAGGAAATATCTTATCATCAGTTGGGTGTTCTTCGTTTCTTATGTTTACCGAAAAGTTGACCGGTTGGATTTGGTCAATGTGGGTTGGTTTTTTAGGTTCTGGTAGTCAATGGTGTTTATGAACAATATCTTTTGTTAATGGTTGGTTATTTAGTTTATGTACATTATGGTTTCACAACAATGGTTCAAGTATCTTTAATTATCTACTTTGATTTGTGTTATTTGTTTATTAAGTAGGATTATGATTGTTTATGAGTAAACAGGATCTTACCATCATCATCTAAACCGAGTTCACCTAACATTCTATCCAACTCATGAACGGTAAAAGTCTCATAATTAATTAGATCTACATAATCTACCTAAGAAAACTTGTATACTCTGTCTGGGGGATTAGAAAAAACACATGAGTGGTGGATTTTCACCGTGAAGAGAGTTATTTGGGAAGAAAAAACAATAATCAAATACAAAAATTCATAAAGCAAGACTAATAAGTCCAAAATCAACGACAAAAGATTTACAAACATAAACAACATGCAAAGCACAACCAAATCGAAGAAAAATATCATAAAAATCAAAGGGTTACAAATCTTACTGTAAAGAGACCCAATATCGTTAATGGGTTATTGTAAGCTCATATTTTCCAATAAGGAGGCAGAATCATGTTGGATTTAATCGCTTCAGAACTTTGATTATAAACCATAATGATGTAAAATGCAATTGTACGGGTGTTCTTGTGGTTGAAATAAAGGGTTTTTGGGGATTGTAACCGGGGCGGGTCGAACTGGGTAGGATATAAAGGTGGGAAAAGTGAAATGACTAAAATACCCCGATATGGTCCTCAAATTGACGGAATAAAATAACGCTCGTTAGGCCGAGGGACACAAATTACGTGGAAACATCCACAATAATGGCATAATTTACCGTTTTATCTTTTGAGTGGCTAAATTTGTAGTTTTGATTATGCTCGCGATATTTTTATGCAGTTTACCCTAAATAATATTTGCCTTTCCAGTTAAATTGTTTCCATTTTGGTAGAATTATTTGTAAGATGATTCAATCCTCTTTATTGAATTTATAATTCAATAATTTTGAACCATTTTTGTAAGTGGTGACAATGTGTTTGATTTAGTCCTTGCAGTTTGGTGTTAATATTGTTGTTGCTAAAACCATAATAAATTTATTGTTATCGTGGAAGGTGAATCGTCATAACTACTAAATTATACTTGGAAGATTCTTTTGTTTCGATTTCTGGATGTAGATATCGTTGATTTTGATTTTTGGATGCAGTTTGGTGTTAATATTGTTGTTGCTAAAACCATGATAAATTTATTGTTATCGTGAAGGTGAATCGTCATAACTACTGAATTCTACTTGGAAGATTCGTTTGTTTCGATTTCTGGATGTAGATATCGTTGATTTTGAAAGGTATTATCCCATTCTTGTAAGTTTTGCATCCTCTTTGTTACACATCAGTGTATTATTGTTAAGGTGAAACAAATTTGAAATAGTAAATACTAGATTTACCTTGAAATAGTTTCACTATTTTCGCTATGCACTTCATGCCGATATATTTTGTGACTACTTTCATGGTGTACGATGTTATTTAGCTACTGTCAGTTCTCACAAAATAATCATCAAAGTGTTTAGTAACAGAAAAAGAAAATCATGAGCTTTGGGAGTGAGAGGGGCTGCCTTACTTCATTAGACAAGTATTGGACGATCCCTAAATTGACACATGAAGTAAAACAAGGAACAACTTCTCTAATGTTTAATCTATTTTTTCTTCACTCTTTTTCAGCTACGACCCACACATGCAATACGAACCTTAATGAATAATGAATAATGAATCACCATGCACAAGTTATACGTATGTAATGTTATTATTTCATACAAACCATTCTTTTTCTCTCTTCTTTGAATTAAGTATCATTTTCAATTTACCTGGGCTGTGAATTTGTACAGAATTTGTATATCTATATATATACTACTTTATAACGACGTTTGCTTCTAAAATTGAAGGCTTAAAATTAAGCTTATGGAAAGAATTCAAGCCTCAACTCTTAACCTAAAATTAAGATAAGAGCCCAATCATGAGATGACACGCCACACTTAACAAACTCCGTTCTAACTCCTAACCACTAAAAATTAAGATAAGGTCTTCCAATTATAAAACGACATGTATCACTTCTCAACTAAAAATTCATCTTTATTTTCAAATTAAAATATCTTTTATCTACTTATTTTTTATAATCTAATTTCACCATATTTTCTAAAATTTTACGCTTCTTTAATTGAACATCCATTTTGATATATTTTATGAGTTTTTAGTTTTTTATTTTTAGTAGGTTTATTTTATTTTAATTCAAAATTTTACAACTTTAACCTTTATTTCATTTATAACTATACTTATCGCCGCCGCTGTGCGCGGGTATCCGGCTAGTATAAAGTAATGTAGAATGCTAAAACATTTGCATAACATTTTGACGAGGTTCTTGACGTCTTTACGTTATCGTGTTATCGAGAGTTTGTTGTATACTTTTAGTTTGCCCTAATGGGAATTTTAAGTATATTTCCTCTTCGCCATTTGGTAGTGTCGTTTTAACAAATTTCTCTTTATCTACCTATTATATAAATGAGAACCTCTTTTTCACTGTAGGTGCCTCAAAATATTACACGTGAGCTTTCTCATCCGTTCTCCATGTGCCACATAAGCACATCAACAAATGACATATGTTGCTACTTGCCATATCATCAAGTACATGAACTTTGGGTGACGGTCTTTCACTTTTGTCAAACGAAGAGATCTTACATACTCTTTCCCAAATCACAGCCCATACTTTGGCTATACTTCATTTATGGAAGCCATTGAGTGTGCTATTGACTTATTTTGCAAAAGAGAGGGAATGTCATACTTGCCTATACTATTTATCTCACTCTAACACAATAAAATTTACCCTATCCCACTTTTCTTCCCTACTTCGGATAATCTTCTTAACCAGTTTCTTGTTCTAGCATCTCCAAATATGCTCACAATCTCATGAGCTTTATATTCTTCGTATTTTTCAGCTCTCAAATATCTTTTGGTTAGTGCAGGTATACATTAGATGCATCCAGCTCTCAAACATGACATTCGCGTAAACTTCTATTTATTCTTTCTACATCTAATTTTAGTTTTTGCACGTTTTGTTTTGAGTCCATGCATGTGGTTATTCATTTCAGGTAATGTTTGAATCAAGTTTTATTATACACATATGACAGATCGGTAAGCGGGCGATAGATGAACGGAGGATGCACACAATGAGATGTATACTTGTAACTTCTTGATACAAGTAAATAAAAAAGAAACGGTACGTAGATGGTTATTCAGTGTATCACCACTCTACCGTTCCACTTTCTTCTTTTATTTATCTATATCTTTGAAACATATTGCTTTTGTTGTCTTTTCCTTTGGTTGGAAGATCAGTTAAGTTATTTTGACTAGCTTTCGATTTTGGTAAGAATTTTTACATGTGAATATTGAATGTTGTGACATTCTGGTTATATATTTCTTACATTCAATATTAGTTTCTTTATATGTAGGTTTTGCTATTGTACAAATGTTTGGTTTAGAGTTAGGGTTGATGGTGGAATTGGTGAATAAAGATCTTTACGATATATATATTTACTGTATACTTACAATTTTATGTTGGATTGCTAATTAACAGATATCTTGCTAAAGAAATAATGTCACTCATTTATGGGATTTAGCCTTCAAAAGCTAATTAAGGATAAGAAGATGTGAAAGAATGCAGAGATTGTTCTCTGATTATTTGTTTGCGAGAATGTTTACACTGATCATATGTTTAGGCTTGCTTAGAGGACTATATATAAACCAAATGTATTTTCCTATGGCTATCGTTCACCTTTGAATATCAATTTACTTTTAATGTTGTTATTGTTAGTAAAATTTAGGATACTAAATCTAACGGTACCTTACAATTAAACTGAAAGAGTGCAGTTGATATCTTACAATTGTTTAACTATATCATAAAGTTATACACCAACACTCTTTAAATAATCGGCCATGTAATAGGGTAGAATACATAAATCCATATCAATATCGATACGATAAGTAATTTAGTCAATGAAAGTACCTTGAATAATACAGTGGTACTCATCATGGCCAATATGGTTATATGCACATTATTATGTCTTTTTCCTAGAAAGAAGTTACCATATCTATGTCTACATTGCCAATATGCCATATTGTTGATACAAGCAAGTTAAATATTATACTGTAGAAAGTAAGGTGCACCGTGTTAGGTGGTAGCGTCACAATAGTTATCTATTTTTGAAACCAAACACTGATTACATAGACATAATTAACAAAAAAATTATCTACTTTTCCTAAACTTTTCTGTATGTTATCTAAAATAATTTTTAACAATATATCTATCATTCAATACGAGTAGTGGATAGGAGCTTCGGACAATATGACGAGCGCGGATATGATAATATACAATAACTGGATTCGCAATTAGTTTTCTCGAAGTAGTATGTAATTTTCTGAATTTCTCTTTCTATAACTTAATAGAAACTCATTGGTTTCAAAGCTATTTTATAGATGTTGACATTGGACTTTGTGATTGCACAATGTACGTATACAAACGTTTTCTAGATTTTATGTGTTTTTATCTTTTCTAATTGAAGCAGGGGATGCTAACCTTTATTGCATGCACTCTTATCGTAATCTTTTTATAATCTTGGGCCGTGCTTAGCACGGCCAAAAAACTTCACTAGTTTATATACATATTGTTGACTTTCCAAAAGAAATTTTTATTTAGTTAAGGTATGGTCTCCGAAATTGTACACGTAGTGTTAAGAGTATACATCAAATAATGAACTGAAATATATGGGTGCAACAGACCACAAGTGGTTTTAAATTTACCTTGAATTGTTCTCATCTTTCTACATCTTTTTTCGTGAAGGTGGCAAACCGAATGCAAACGCAACACATCAAGATCGATGGCTTTCGAAGACAAGCTCTTACGTTTGTGTCTCTTTTTATAGTTAGGTTACCGAACATATAAAAAAGATTTTTAGATCACATGTCAAACAAATCAGCATAAAAACAAGTTATCTGACCGTATGCTTTTTATATGCTATGTAACCTATTTATTATGTTCAATAATTAATAATTCAGCTAAATTTCCATAGTTTAGTAACTTAAATATCGAGTTATATAAGTTTAGTGACAAAATATAAAGTAACGTAAGTGAACAAAAATGCAATTAACAAAAAAACTCCCGCTTGCATTAACCCTAGCATATATGAGTTTGTACCTTATTAAAACGGTTCACCCGAGCACGCCTTCAATATGGTTATCAAATTTGACCGGTTCAATGATAATAGGCTCATGATTGCCTTTTGATTTAATTTGTTAGATTTAGTAGTAATAATAACTCTTCGCTATGTGCTTCTTCTTGTGTGGTCATCATTTTTCCGATCTGCAATTCTACGTATGCAATTCTTGTGTGGTCATCATATACCCATAAACTGGGATTGGCAAGGGGTGGTTACCTATTATAAACCAGGGTTATTCACGAAAATGTATTATATTTGTCACTTTTTGTCGTTGTGTGTATCGTCTTTTATTTTTTTCAATTTTGACACCAACTTTTTGAATTCGTGTTATTCTGTGTACAACTTTTGTGCAGAACTATCAACTTTCAAATTATTTGTGTGTATTTTGTGATTATTCAACCATGTAAAATGACCATTTAACCCTTCGAAAATTGAAAACAGTAAGGGTAAAATGGTCATAGATACACACAATAGCACGAATTAAAAAGGTTGGCGTCAAAATTGAAAGAAATAAAGAACGATACACACAATGACAAAAATGACAAGTATTATACATTTTCGTGCTAATAACCCTATAAACTATAAAGAGTTGCCGATTCTCTTATGAGTTTGCATGTAAATAAGTCATTCATAAGTTTTTGGCTGCTGGTCATAGGCTGAACTTTCAAGAAACCGTAGCTGGGCATCAAAATCCATTAATAAGTCATCATGAGTAGTTCATTCTTACAATGAACAATCTGTGCGTAAGAGCCACATTGAGAGCATTTATCTACTTGAACGTGTATGAGCCTGAGCATACTCCGATGTAATGACGGCCTGTACCATTCTGTCCAACTCTGGCGAGTTTGAAATTTGAAAAAGAGCTAACTTAAGTCAGTGGACTTTCATGTTTTAACTATTTGAGCGGTTAATAATAATAGCTAACATAAATTAAACCATATCCAAGATCAAAATTTCCTACTTAAAATGGGCTATAGAAATTAAGGATTCAGATCTACAGAATTGAAATACCCCGCTAGATTCAGAAAACTAAAAAAAATAGTGAACATTAAAACACAAATCCAATTATCCAAAAAGGAAATAGCAGTAGCAAACCAGAACTACAGCACAACTCCTAACCCAAGAGCCTATTTCTAAACAAAATGGATGATGCTTAATGCAGAAACCATACTTGAAACTTGCACTTCGATACAGATATTCAGTGTTATAGACCACTACATAAGTAAGGACATATAAATCAAATAGTCTATATATCTCCTTAAACAGGACATGACAGCCGGCAAAACAAGCTCTTAAAAGCTTCACAAATCAAGATAATAAACCCAAATGCAAAACCATACAACCTCCGTCAATCAATCATCAATGAAACAACTAAAGAAATTCACTAACCACTCAAATAAAGTGAATTACATAGCCCACTATTCCTGTTATGATCTTGGTTTAGCAATTTAGACCACAAAACACTCATGTTTTCTTGTCATTTATATTAAAGATCATAGAAGCAGTATTTTTTTACGTGGGTAAGCACTACCGTTAGAGCTGGCAAATTGGTGGCCCAGGTAACGCGTAACCTTTTTCTATTGTTGAAGTGCCTGGACTACCTTATGAAGAGCACATTCAAATTTGGATCATTGCAGCCTTCATCAGCAAACTGAAGGCTATGAGCCCATATGATTATCACAGATGGTGATTCATGAATATAGAGTCTAGCTAATGAACCATAGATATAAGTAATATACAGTAAACGGTAACTTAGTTCACTCTTCAACAAGACCAAACAAAAAGATATACAGAATTAGCATAAGTAGCACAAAACTAGCAAAGTCTATGAATAGTGGACAGATTTAGGCTTTTTCAATCTACGCAATGCTGATATGTTGTAATACTTCACAAAGTAACCAAATAGTAAAAAGAATAAAAATGAATATCCTGAAGTCCATGGCATCAAAGAAACAAAAACATTGTAGGGAATTGGGAAAAGATACCCTTCTAAAACTACCTTCCTTCCTTGACCCACAAAATTTCAAAACGGGGGTAAGGAGCTATGAACGCAATTTACAGAGCTCTCATGACATGCAAAAAATGAAAAAGGCTCAAGGACCAAGTCATGAAAGTTCTCTATACAAAGTAGATTCTTGGTAAAAGAAACCGACTGATTTTACCTGGCACTGTTTTCGATTCTAATTGGAGCTCATTGTTAGCTGTTCAACCTCCAGTCATACGGCTGATAAACCACTTTTAATTGATTGTTATTAAGCAGATCCAAAAGAGTTTGGGTCTTTTCCACCTCCAAGTATATTGCAGCATGTTTCAGTACCTCTGCTTCATTCCTCCCAAAATCGACACTATACCTGACAAATTACACAATAAAAAGTCTTAGATTTGTGAGAATAAAGTAAGAGGTAAGAAACATATGATGTGGGTTAAGTCATTCCAACAAAGAGGTGAGCATTTAATAATAGAAGGCAGCTTTTTTATTCTGACAGCTCTTTTTTTTTTGGGTAATCATGGTTTCCGACCTTTTGGCCAACTAATTCACAGGGCGTGTAGCTTGTAGTTATGCAAAAGTGGATACAGAGGGTAAGCAGTCTTAACCACATAGTTGAAGCTTTTTGTTGTGTCAAAATAAAAATATATGTACTGGTAATGCACAAGGACATTCAGATTATGCAGTACTGGTAGTAAATACCCTGATTGAAGCCTTAGATCCACCACTGTACAGATGTGGCTCCATTTCTAGACTCTAGGTAAAGATGTGGTTAAGCAACATGTAAGTAGGCAGTATGCACTACACAATTTTTGAAATTTAAGGCCCAAAAAATTACTCCTTCTGTTTGAACGTTTGACTCGACTCATTAGTTGATATAAGCCTTCCACTAATACCTTGGTGCCTAAAATTCCCCTTGGTAAGGCAAAATAAATAGATTTTGTGGACAACGGTCTATCATTACAACTATCTCGATGTGACTAGTAATGAGTCAATAGGTGGATTCGGATTAGAATCTTCAAAAAGAATAACAAACATTGCACTGTTGAGGAAGGTGATATTAGAGTATAATATGGCAAACTACTTTCCCTAAGAGTAATGAAATAAAAGTTTTATGTTTCATTAGATTATAGCTCTGTATTATTTTGCCAAACTACATTAGAGTATACAACGCAATTAAATTAATTTTTTTTCCATAACTTACCAGCTTAGTATTCTGGTAACTGATACAGTCATGGCGTCCGAATCAAGTACTAATGCCCCACTTCCAACAAAGTTGCGAGCAGCCTCCATTAATTCCATGTCAATGTTTTTTGGAGAATAGCAGCGAAGGGCAGGGTCCGATCGACTACCAGAAACCAACGCAAAGTGGATAAGAGGCTCAGAATAGGGAAGCGACACCTGAAAATTTTATTTATATAAAGAGACGACTCGTGTTAACTTTGGATTTTAAGTGCACTGGCAAAATATTAAATCGAAATCTACTTATAACAATTTTTTATCCGATGCTACTCGTGCATAATAAATCACAACCTAGCACAACCTCCATTAATTTCATCGATACCATTGATAAGAACTTTGGTTGATGAACACATGTTTTGAAGAGCAATTTATGAGAAGAAACAACCTTTGGAGAAGCTGGTAAATTTACTTTATTGTGTCTATTAAAAACCTCTTTGCAACAATGTGAGAAAAGCTCTACCATTTCAGGTTTAACACAAACATTAGGTATTTGAGTCATTGTATAACTTAATACTAGTAATCGGGGCAATGATAAATTTACATAATTAAACTAGATAACAATGCTATCTCCATACTCTGAAAACTATTTAAGTGGATTATAAGATGAATATTCGTCCAGTTGATAAAACTAATGAATTAGAGTGGAAGTGTCATTGCGAAAGACGCTGCCACTCGAAAGCTTTTGTAGTTTGTTCTCTTTGTTAGTTTGGAATAAAATGGTACTTGGGTCCTATGACAAACCATCACCACGAGATAAAAAAAAAAACAGCTCAATCTGTTATTTGGTTCTAGCAAAATGTTCAGAAACTTTTAGCAGTAAGAATTTAAGCAAAACTAACAAAGGTATTGCCAACTTGCATGCCACATAATTCAACTAGTGAAAGAGTGATTCAATAATTCCTAAAGAGAAATGTGTCACCTTAAAGCGTTTGTCAGCTATAGCAAATGGCTTGGTAAGAGTATATGGTGGTCTCTGGTTGGCTCTTAAAATGCCATTCTGAATGTCTGAAAGCGAATATGCAGATCCACCAATAACATATTTGAAGTCATTAAGCAATTTCCTTCTTTCCAATGCTCCTTCTGGATGACCCCATACAAGTATTGCATGAATTGCCATCAGATTATATAGATTAATAAAGAAGGCTAGTCTTTCTTCCTTGGGCGTTTTATTTAGGTCAAGTCTTTGAAGTTCTTCTGCAATCCTTAAGTACCTATAATGAATATTTGTAACTCAATCTGTCAACAATCTGTCAATTTCCACTTTACAAATGAATCAAAATATAATCATTAGAGATGACGAAATGGGAGGGTTGGGTAGCCGGTCAAACCAAGTTCAGGCTGAAACGCTATTATTAGGTTCAATAATGAGGTAAAGGCCTTCTTTTCCAAAGTAATGGGCCCTTTCAGTAGAAAGGAAAATGCTGAGACGCTATTATTGGTCAACACTTTTCCTAAAACAGGTCAGGTCAAGTTGCGCCAAAACACTTCTTGTAAAAAAAATTAAATTTTAATTACTGTGTCAAAATTATTTGTTTTTTTGAATGAAATAACATTAGAAGTTTTGTTCGTTTAGAAAATACTTTAGTTTCCCTCATCCATTTGACCTGTTTCCTTAAACTAATTTTTCTTTTCGTTCCACTTGACCCATTAGAGTTCCAACATATTCGGAATTGAGCAATTAAGTAAATGGGTTGCAGTTGTAATCCCAGATAATACTTAATGAAGTACGCATAATCAAGTACTCAGCTGTTAAAGCTAGGGATAAGCAGATATGTTCACCTCTATCTCAATAACAGTTATGGTGCAACTCCATACCTATTTATCAAATTGATCTGACCCCAGATACTCAGAAAATATCTCGGGATATTCTTTGGTTTTGGTCTTTTGGATCGTAAGCATTTACATGATTAGTTTTATGAAACAGTCGAAGATGAACAACGCACCATCAAGTTGCAATAATCGATTTAAATGCATATCCAAACACCCCCCACAACCCAATAAAATCCTTTACAGCATAGAGCCTAACCTTGCAAACTCCTCGCTCCCATGGATTGTTCTATATGCAATGTGTTTTCCATCTTCTGATGTGTAGGCGTCAAGGATGGCATATAGCAAAAATCTCAACCTATTAGAGAGTTCTACAAGAGATTGCCTCTTCAGTTGAATGATACCCCTTGGGATGTTCTGACATTGACTTATTACAGGATCTTGATCCAAAAATCGATAAGGGTGATTGCCATCTTCAAAAGTATTCTCTCTGGAATTTATGCACATAATTGTTGAGCAAATATGTATTAACTTCCTATCAGAAACTAAGAGTTCAAAAGAAAAATACAAAGAAACTGAAGGAAGTTAGACTACTCACTCAAGCACATGCCGGAAAAAAAGCTCCTTAGCAAGCTTACGGCCAAATTCAATAGCCTGTTTGAAACAAATAATCCTTTTAAAGCACTAGCAAAAGGTTATAAGTTTCTGTTTTTAGAATGTGTTGACAGCATTTTATTTTAAGACAGCTGAATGCTTAAAAAACCAAGCCAGCTACGTAGTTTGTACTAATCAATGAAGATGCTGCTTCTACAGCGTGCCAAGATAATTGGCAGAAGTAAAAAGAGTCCATAAAAACTCAAACATAAAAGCAAAGCGTGCTTTGGGTTTGTCTATACAAAGAGCAAAAATTATTAGAAGTAGAAGTAATGAGTAAAGAAAGATGCAAACATCGTAAGAGTATATTCTACAGCACGTTATATTACAATTAAATATCTAGTTCTGACTATGTCATCACATTATCGCTTTCAAAACGCACATCCAAACACCTCATATATAATTTTGATAATTATTTCAAGCTAACCCAATTATGACAAGAAGAAATGTGCAAACTATAAAAGAAAAAGTATAGTACCTCTTCTCGTTCCAATAATTGATCTTCTGATAAGAAATCTACAGCTTCAGAACCCAAAAAGCAATTAGTTACCCTGCGAAATTTATAGAAACGATCCTTCACAATAATTGATCCCTTCATCTTCCGAACAATAATTGCGAGTTCATCCACAACACCCCTACTAGACACATCATCTTCCCCTGAAAATGGTGGTAAAGGTGCTTTAGGTGATGGCCATTCACTAGTTACATACTCTATTTTCTCGTCAAGCAGACCAGACTCATCCAAAGCCTTTAACTCATCCAATCCTCCAATAAGATCCTGGTTGAAAAACACTTTAGGAACATCTAACAATCCCGTGATCTCTTCTAATTCCCTTTTTCTACTTGGGTACACATCTATATTTATTTCAAAATATCTAAGCTTTTTATTGCGTAGAAATAATCTTGCTTCTTTGCAGCTTTGACACCATAACTTTGTATATAATACAATTCTTCCTTTAATTACTTTTAATTCCAGAGACTCGAGGGTAACCTCCTTTAGCTCATTTTTGGCTTCTTGACTTTCATGTTCTTCTTCGATTGACTTTACATCCTTATTGTTGTCGATTTCATTAGAATCGTCCTGTGCATCACCTTTTCTAGAAATACGCCGGAATATGTTAGAGACTGAATATAAGCTCTTGAATTTTACAAATTTTGTGAGAACTGAAGTCTTTCCCGGCCAAGCAACATTGCTAACTAGCAGTTTAGGTTCCTGAGTTTCATAAAGTACAAGCCTTTCTTCCTTTTTACTAGATGTACCATCTTTAGGGTCAGTTTTCATCTCCCCTGTACCTTCAGATAATGAATCTACAGTGATACCCTCCCGATCATTCAACACCTCACCTATCTTTTCACCAGACTGATTGCTGATTTCATTTGTTTCTAAAGATTGTTCTCTATCCTCCTTATCGTTCACACAATCCAATATCTCACCCTGTTTACCAGTGCAACTTACAGAATTACCCTTCTCCTGGTTTTCCTTGTGTGTATCTGATTCACCCGTGAGAGCATTAATCATGTTCTCAGAATCTGAAAGCCGAACTGGAGAAAATGAGCTGTGATCAGTAAACTTAGCCTCTTCCCGACCTCTTACCTCAATATCAGTACTATCATATACTGAATTATTAATCTCCCGGTCTTCCTTCTGAGTATCTGTTTCATCCGTGAGAGCTTTAATCACGTTCTCACAATCTGAAAGCGGAACTGAAGAAAATGAGCTGTGATCAGTAGAATTAGCCCCTTCACGACCTCTTAACTCAACATCAGTACTATCAGATACTGAATTACCCTTCTGGTCTTTCTTCTGTGTATCGCCTTCACCCTTGATATCATTGCTCGAGTCCTCAGAATTTGAGAGCCGGACAGGAGAAATTCTGTTTTGATCAGTAGAATTAACCTCTTCCTGACCTCTCACCTCAAAATCATTACTTTCTAATACTAAATTACCCTTATCCTGATCTTCCTTCTGAGTATCTGGTTCATCCTTTATATCATTGATCAAGTTCTCAGAAATTGAAAGCCGAACTGGAGAAGTTGAACTGTTATCAGTAGAATTAGCCTCTCCCCAGCCTCTTACCTCAACCTCAACATCAGTACTATCATTAAATGAATTAGCCTTCTCCTGGTCTCCTTTTGAATCTTTAGCTCACCTGTAAGAGCATTTATCGAGCTCTCAGAGTTTGAGAGCCGAACTGGAGAAGATGAACTGTGAGCAGTATAATTAGCCTCTTCCCGATGTCTCACCTCAGCCTCAGTATCAATACCATCATTTACTGAATTAACCTTCTCTTGGTCTCCCTTTTGAATCGTTGGTTCAGCAGTAAGATTATTAATCAGGTTCTCAATATTTGAGATATGGACTGAAGAAGATGTTGTGCCATCATCATTAGACACATCCTCTATCTGATCTCTTATCTCAATGTCAGTTGCAGAACTGAGTGTAGCATCATACTTACCTTTCCGAATATCTGAATCAAAGCCGGGATTTTTCCTTGTGTTCTCTGTAACTGAGAGTCGAGTTGGGGAAGAGTATGTGCTGTTGTAAGCGCTGTTGTAGGCGGACATATCATCTTCTTGACTATGTATATCAATATCATTTGCAGAATTCAGTACGGCATCGTAGTCATCTTTTTCTTGGTCTTCTTTTTGAATATTTGGTTCATGAGTGAGAGTTTTGCTCAAGTTCTCAGAATATGAGAACCGGGTTGGAGAAGAGACTGTGCTGTTGTAGGCACTGTTATAGGCAGACGTGTCATCGTCTTGACTTCTTATCTCCATATCATTTGCAGAATCCTCCATTTCAGCATCCATAATATCAAGCGAATTTGAAACCAAACCCTCTAAAAGATTGCACTACAGTAATGCATAACTACTAAGCTGCTACAATGACAGTTGCTTGAAAAAACCTGTTTCAGAATATGAAAAAAATAGCTAGTCTATCATTTGCAGAGATTAAGCCGAATGAATATGATTAAAATACAACGTAACACACCATGTGTGTTTTATCAACTATTTTATAAAGGTGACATAAGTACATAAACCTGGCATCCCATAAGGACTCAACTTCATTGTATTTAATGTTTAATGTCTAACAAACGATTAAAGCGATGTTTGATGTATAAATAAACTAATTACTGCGACTTGGAGTCGCGATAATCAGTTTATAAAGTTTTAGCAGAAAACAAATTAAGACAGTTTTATGCAAATGCCCCTATTAATTTTTATTCTTCAAAGTTAGAATGTAAGAAAAGTAATTATTGAGAAAGACTTAAAATTACTTAGTTATCCCTCGTTTAAACAAAACAACATCTCAATATGATTATTCAAGTCCAACTTTCACCACTGAAAATGAACATCCAAACACCCAATAGAATACTGAGTGCAGAGTCAGTGCAGATCAGTGAAAATAAGAAATCATCAACAATTATATCTAGCATAACCCTTATAAAGAGTTTATAATAAGGGGTTCCACCAATTTTAGTACCAAGGTGAAGAACAATCTTGGCCATTCATTCCATTCAAATTGGTCCATAATGAAAGGGCAAAAAAGGAAATCACACAAACACAGTTTCAAACCAAACACAAAATTACCCACCGCACAAACACACATATATGTACTCTTTTGATTCAAGCATCACTCCAAACTATCAAATTATTCATATTTTAAACAAACTCTCTCTCTCTCTCAAAATCGAAACCGTTGGAAAACATCAAATTCAGTATTAGGATACAAAAAACATTGACATTGTGCATGACTCATAAGATTATAAGCTAAGGCCATTTAAGCTACCTCACTAGCTTCTACACACATTTTAATTTTTTTTTTTTTTTTTTTTTTTTTTTACATGAAATGGTAGATAAACCGGTACACCAATGTCCGTTAATGTCATCGTATGTAAAAAAATTATTCCATCTAAAATTAAGTAAGATTATCATATTCGGAGCTATATCAAACATATCAAATTAAGGTTTATGCTAAACATAGCCCTTTAGGGCGATATTTAACTGGTTATGACATGCATACGTCATCATATTATTTTAAGCCTTTAACCATAACCACTAAAAGAGGCTGTAGATAATCACCGCAAACATGTTGATGATAACCACCTCAAGGTAGTTAAAGTACAATAAAATATTAAGTATGCATATCTTACACTATAAACATAATTTACCACCTAAAAAAACACAAATCTCGTAACCATAACCCTTACCGGCCTACACGGCCCGCCCCTAGGACAATATGTGAAAGACAATTTTTAGACTCACTTTAAGGAGAGTGTCCACCCACTTTAAGAACTTGGCCATTTTTCTTGCAAACTTCTCTTTGCATGTATTGTTTTCTTTTTCCATTTTGCACATTTCGGAAAATGCAATACAATCAAAACATATTTTCTAAACTCTATAACGTTATTCTAAACTTTACCACGAAAAAAAAATGATGCCTTAATTCTACAAAATCTGACCCTAAAATAATCCCATAATTTTAGTCTCAACAACATATATTTAAATAACCTAACCCAAAAATTCTACATTTCAAAACGAAATGCAAACAATTGCATCATATTAATCACCTTACACGAAATTGTAACACAAATGAGAAGACTTACAGATCTAGAATGCAATGCCAATGAAATGAAATGAAGAATTTATGAGGGTTTACAATCAATGATAATGAATATATGTATATGGAAATAATTTTGGGAATTGAAGGTTTGAAAGCGTTTCGTCGTTGGAATTAAAATTCATTAATTTCGTAATAATAATATCTTTCTTTGTTTCATTTTTACTGAAAGCGGGAACAACAACTTATTTTGTTTGATACTTATTTTCGTTTATTTTATACTTAATTTTATAAATTGTCCATATGGTTTGTCGAGTTTAACAAAAATCATCCCTCGTAAAAAAATTTAACGGATCCTCTCTATGTGATTTTGACTAGGGGTAGCAATTTCTGACCTGACACGAAATCCGACTTGAAACCGATACGAAATTTAACAGTGTTGGAATCACTCCTAAACTATAATTCAAGTGTTTGTAATTAATATGTAATAGGTTGCTTAATTAGCCTTTTATGTTAGTACTTAAGGCAAGGCTTATGTAGAAAGCCTATAAGCCTTGGCCCAAATCCATAAGAAAGGAAAGGAGTTAGTAGTGTTGCCCTAGCTCATTCCCCTATAAATAATCTTGTAAACCTTCCTTAGAAGGTTGGTTGTTCACTTTCACATTTATCCTAAGCTTATCATTTCACATAGTCATTCGTATACTTGTGTTTGTGTTCATCCGATCTTTCTTTACCTCATTTCTTCATATTGATACTTGTGTTACAAACATGGTGACCTAACAGTGGTATCAATCGCCAAATAGTTTGGTGAAACGATTTTTGTTTTTGAAGTTTTAAGATATACGCGTAAGTCTCGGTATTCACATATTCAAATGCTTAAAAATATTATTTTTTACACTTTAAAACTCAAGATTCTTGTCCTTTCAAGGTTATTTGGTGTTAAAGTTTAAGTTTTTGGCAAAAAGTTTGAAACTTTATGTGTATTTCATTGTTTTTGAGCTTGGTTTGATATGTGTAGTGTTTTTACGCGTAAGGGTAAAAAGAGTTTTTGATCATCAAGCTTCACACTTTGGTGTTATTTTGGTGATATTGAAGCCTTTTCATCACAAAATCTGGTTTAAAAACACTTTTGGGCAGAAATCTCAGTTTTGGCAAAACTTGGTAATTCTTACGCATAAGTAAACCCTAGTTTTACGCGTAAGGTTTTCCTTGGTTTGATCTTGATGTTCTTGGTTTACTCGGTGTTTTCTTGCTTGGATAAGCACGAAAACACTTGACTTTGGATATCTTTTACCTTGGGATAAGTGTAAAGGATTTTTAGGCAAAACCATAGTTTTACGCCTAAGCAAAGTTCTTACGCGTAGAATCTCTTTCTGCCTAAGCATAAACTTACGCATAAGCACAGTCTTACGCCTAAGCTAAACTTACGCATAAGAATTCTACTTCTAAGCCTTTGTTTACGCATAAGCTAAGTTTTTTCCTAAAGCTTACGCTTAAGCTATCACTACGCGTAAGTTTATTCTTTACGCGTAAGGATTGGTTTTACGTATAAGGGTTTCTCTACGCTTAAGATATTTTCTACGCCTAAGGATACTTCATCTAACAAAGTTTCATTCGACTAACAAAGATCCATTTTTCAACACAAGTTTCAAGATGTCTCAACCACCATACTCTAGCTACTATCCTCATGTGTATCCTCAACAACAACAACAACAACAACAACAACAACTCCATCAACAACAACAATTTTATCAACAAATACAACAACAACAACTTCAACAACAATTTCCTCAAGGAGCAATTCAACCACAAATGATTCAACCACCACCTAGTCTTCAAGTACAACCCTACACAAACTTTCAAAATCAACATCCATCCATGAATACTATGAAGGAACCGTCTTGGTTTGCAAAGATGTGTGAAGCTTTAAGTAGCCAACAATCCATTCATGAGGCTGGATCACTTGATAGACCTCCAATGCTCACTCCCGGAAACTACGATCAATGGGTGATAAGGTTCTTCAGGTTTTGTGATCTAAAGAAACCACATGGAAAGTTCTTGAAGAAGGTCATCCTGGAAGGTCCGTTTCAGATGCCTATTGTCACTACACCCGGAGATCCAAATGCTAATCCACCAAGAGGTGATGTCACCAACATTGCCAATCTTAATGAACTTACTACCTATCAACTTCTACACTTTGAAGCCGATGAACTGGCAATGCAATACATCCTTTTGGGATTACCCAATCCGATACTTCGAAGTGTTAAAGCAATGTGGGAACATATTCATCTTCTCATGGAAGGCACTGAACTCAATCAAGAGGACATGGAATCCAAAATCTACTTGGCTTATGAACACTTCATCATTGAACCAGGAGAGACATTAGAGTCATATCATCATCGATTCTCAGACATCATCAATGACTTGGACAAACATAACATCATTATGCCAAGAATTGCATCAACACTAAGTTCTGAGTAGTCTTGGTCACGATTGGGAAAAGTATGTCATTTTCATCCGTTAAGCGAAGAACCTTCATCATGCTACATATGGATTGTTGTACGACTATTTGAAGCCCCACCAAAAAGAAGTTGACAAAGAAAGAGTTATCCGTGGACTCCCTGTCTCACCTTCACTTCCGGATAATCAACAATTAGCTTTGTGGGCTCAAGCTTGTTATCCTCAATTCCCGACTTTACAAACTGTATTCACAAATCCTCCACAACCTACTCAACCATCAGCTAAGATAATACCTTATGATCCTTCACAACAGCAAACACCATAAGAAAATCAACTGGTTCCATACAACAACAACGATACTCAAGCACTTTACAGTGATTCAAATGAGGATGTTGAAGCTTTTGATGCATTGCAACAAAGATTTGTTATGATTGCTAGAGCCTTTGGTCGATACTCCAACAAATCCAACAATCGCATTCGCACCTCATCTAACACAAGGAATCGGGTTGTTGTTAACAATGGAAGAGTTGAGGTTGAATCATGGTCAAGTTAAATCCGATAGGCGGTGGTCAAGGGTTTAATCCAATGGGAAGGAATAACATGGGTGCTCCACAACAACAAAGGGCTCAAGTGGTTGAGCAGGTAATGCTCGAATGGGGTTAATGGTCTTCGTTGTTATAAGCTGTAATGAGAAGGGTCATCGGCTAATGCATGCCCAAAGCCGAGGACAAGAGCGCGCTTATCACAAAGAGGCTTTACTCTTGGCTCTTAAGGATGGTGGTGGAACTCTTACCAACAAGGAACAAAGCTTCATGGCAAATGCAGATTCGATGATGACATGGAGGACTTGCAGGCTAATGCGCGGTGATGCTAATGGCTAACATGCACGAACTCCACATGAGTGATACAGCCCATTGTATGACACCGACGGCTTGTCTCGTGTCGGATCACACTATAATTCGATCGATATCTCCGCCAACATACGCATCCGACAAGGATCGAGTATTCAACATGAGCCGTCTACATCTCATTACGATGATAATCAAATAGATCCAGTAGTTATATTTGACGATCAAGATGACCTTATGGTTAATATTGATAATTAAGTTGACTCCGTTGTTATATTTGAGGATCTAAATAATGATCATGTTGAGACTCACGTTGAACAAGCTGAACTTTCGTCTAATCAAGAATTTGAGCTCATGGCCTTAATTAATGACCAAAAATCTCAAATGGAAAAATGCCGTGACATCAATAAGCAATTAAAAGACAAAAATGCCCTGCTGACTAAGGATAATGAAAAATGCGTGACATCAACTCAGCAGTTTTCAAACACAAGAAAAAGCGTGAAAAGGTTTTGAAGTCGCTTTTGCTAAATCTTACCAAAGCGAAAATCATTAGAACAACGATATCGTGATCTAGTTGCATATAAGAATGCTTTGTTGTCTCAAATAGAACAAGCGAAATATGATCATAAACAACAACTTAACGCTCTCACTTTGGAAACTCAAAAGCCAAGTCCGAGTTGTTAACTTATCAAAACAGTTACGTGAGTACAAAAAGCATTTAAAGAAATGAATAGATGACTATCTTGAAGAAATTGTCGACTTACAAAACAAAATCAAAGAGTTTCAAATGTTGTTTATAAACATGGTGAGTCAATCACAACTATTCAAAAGTTTACTTTAAACCAAATCCAAATGGATATGGACCGAATCTTGCCGATTACAAACCAAAGTTTTCAAATAGAGCATTCAAACCAAATCACGAATTTTATAGTGCGAACATAGAATTGATGATTCCATTATGAGTGTTGTTGAATATAATCGTCAAGAGGAATTAGAAGAAGAAGGCGAGAGTCGGTCAAAATTGGAAAATGTTGTTTATAACAAACCATTTAACTATTCAAAAGCCGTTACTTTCGTCACACAACAAGATTTTCTAACACACCTTGGGTTATCACACCTATACGAGGGTCCCTTTCCAATCTTGCACAAATTAATGGTCCTTTACCTTCACTTAGTGAAATAAAACCATTAGCCGAACAATGTAAAGTCAT
Source organism: Chrysanthemum lavandulifolium (assembly GCA_022545495.1). Taxonomy (NCBI): domain Eukaryota; kingdom Viridiplantae; phylum Streptophyta; class Magnoliopsida; order Asterales; family Asteraceae; genus Chrysanthemum; species Chrysanthemum lavandulifolium. Next base: position 160,796,487 of record CM040241.1, read on the forward strand.
AAAATATTTTGAAACATTCTTATCGGACATCAAACTTTTGGAACGTGAAATTGAACTCAATTCTGAAATAAAAGTTGAACATTTTCAATCGCCTCAAGCGAGAGCCCAAAGAGATATTTTTCAGAAAAGAATTTTACCACATGTCCAAAATATGAAAAATTGTGCAATATATTGGGAAATGGATTTTCACAAGGAACTTGGACTTATGAAAAGAGTTTTCGAACAAACAGAAATATCGATTTCAAATACTAAACGTAAACAGAAAAAGTTGAGAAAAGATGTTGATCGACTCTTGGAAGATGCTATCTATGTTGATATCAATAATGTTGTGTTATTACATTCTGTTGCATATGCATTTGATTATATCTCTGCTGATTCTGTTGATTCTGTTGCAATTGTTGAGAATACTGATACTATGTCACAAATCACGTCTTTACATGTTGAAAATGAACGATTGTTAAACGAGCTTTCAAATGCAAAACGTCGTCTTCAATGGTGTCAAAAAGATTGTCAAAATCGTGAACTCGCTTTGCAAAACAAAATCAACCAGTTGCATACAAAAACTTTTAATCCAAAACTTGAGCAACTGGATGATGAAAATGTGTCTTTGAAGTGTCAAATCTCAAAATATGAACAAGAAATTTCAAAAGTTAAAAAGGAATATGGTGTCATATTTGATTTACTCAAAAAGACTCGTGATAAATCGTCAAAGGACCTTGATGATCATCTTGCATACACCAAAGATGTTTTACGACGAGATGGACTCACTCGTTCTGAAAATCTAGATTTGTTACACAAAATCCATGATCTAAAAGCGAGTTGGTGATACCTAAGCAAGATAGGGATAGTAACACCGTGTAATGCGCACCTAAATGATTCAAAATAACTCTAGAACATCTAATGACAAACCACAAAAACTAATGTGCTTCCTCTACTAAAGCAGAATAGTTGCCTCTTTTCCCACCGCCCGCACTTCACCGCCTAGGAGCAATACAAGGAATAATAGGAAGTTGCGACGTAAGAAAAGAATAATAAAGAATGCTGAAGTAGAAGAACACCTTAGGACTTTGAATAAAACTCAAGTTGCACCCACTTTAGATATTGCGTCTGACAAATGTAATGGAAAAAGTGATGTAACGAATGCTGAATCTTTAAGTACTTTAAATGTTATGTTTGAAGCTTCTTGTGTTGGTTGTCGTAAAGCATGTTTCATGGTTGTCATGATACATGTGTTGCTAAGGCTATCTTGAATCGTAAGCGGAATAATAGAAAATGGAATACCTCTAGGCCCACTAATGCTTCTAAGTCTGTGCTAGGTAAAACTCCCTCTAGTGTTCCGACTACGATCATTGATGTACCCATAGTACCCCCTTCACCTCCTAGGAAGAACTTATCACCTAGTGCATTTACTAAGACCAAAGCTAAGACTAGTTGGAGATGGCAGAAATGGTTACATAATACACTTGGATTTAAATGGATACCTAAAATCATTAACATGTGTGTTTCTACTATAACTGCCTCGGAACCCTTTAACTCTTCGGGTTCCACATCTACTTCTATTCCATTTGTGTAAATCATGTGTAATGCGGTGATCTGATCATCCTTTGGATTGTTGATAGCGGATGTTCCCGACACATGACAGGCAATCTCAAACTGTTATCAAACTTTGTTGCAAAGTTCATTGGCACTGTCAGATTCGGGAATGATCACTTCGCAGCTATCATGGGCTACGGAGATTACATCAATGGTAACATCGAAATTAGCAGGGTTTATTATGTGGAAGGTCTCGGTCATAATCTCTTCTCAGTTGGTCAGTTCTGTGATGGAGATTTGGAAGTTGCTTTTCGGGAGAAAACTTGTTTCATTCGTGATCTACAAGGAAACGATCTTATGTCCGACACCCGCAATTCAAGTCTTTATACAATCTCAATGCAAGACATGATTGCTTCATCTCCCATCTGTCTACTAATAAGGTTTTAAAATGTACCTTTTTGAGGGTCGTTTAAGCCCTTATTTGATCACTTTGTATCCGTTATTACTTAATATCGTTCCTTTTCACTTTTAGGTATCTTGAAGGCAAAATCTTGGAATGACACTTATTCGGATGAAAAGCGCGAATATCTGAAGAAAATGGCCAAAGTTAAGAATCGAGCCACTCGAGGCTTTGGGCCGAAGGGACGGCGTCGGTGTTATCTGCGACGCCGTCGCATCACTTTTGTGATGGCTCAGAGTCAAATTGCTTATTTACAAGTGACGGTGTCGGGCATTAAAAGAGTAGGTCGTCGCAACTAAGACGACCTAGATTTGATCCGACGGCGCCGAGATGAAGGGACGGCGTCACAAGCATAAGGTGACGCCGTCGCAATACTAACGTGGCCAAGACGAAACCCTAATAACGGCGACCAACGGCGTCACAAATTAAAGGTGGCGCTGCTTGAATGTAATCTATATATAGAATCCGAATTTTTAGTTTTGAGTGTAGTCTTTTGGAGTAAAAACCTAAACCGAACCAAGGCTGTCTTGTACAGTATTTTTAGGGTTCCAAACCTATCTTACATCAAGATAAGTGTTTTACTTCATTAATTTAATTATGTCTTCAATTACTTGTGTGTATGCTTGCATGTTCTCCATGTCCAGCTAATTTACTTGTGTGTTTGCTTAGGAATATGAAACTTAATTATTGAATATTGATTGGTTGTCTCTTATCTTAATTGTTAATGATCTAGTAATGCGATAGGTCATCCGTTGTGTAGTTAATGCTTGATTAATCTTTGTGAACCTTAGTTTATAGCACCTAGAGTCGTTGTAGGCTAAACCATCCGAAGAGTACCTTAGAGTTAAAGTTTATAAATCCTAGAGACTTTGTAGGCGATAACCTTTGGTAGTTTCAAAGAGTTAGGGACAAACGCATACCCTACGACCTTAGACACACAACACGATTAAGAATAAGGACGTGACAATTCAACCATCAATAGGAGATAATTAAGGAGTAATAAAACCTAAGTAAACACATCTTTAAACCACCATTCGAGCACACAATAATTAGACATAGACTACCCTCACCTTAGTTAATTAGATAATTAGATAGTAGAAGTAATCGGTAGAAATACAACCCCCCAAATCCAAACCCCGAGATTCGTAACTTTCCATTTCCAAAAAAATATAAAAGATAAAAATAATCTTCCTCAACCCCAACCTTAGCGTAGTAACCTCTCACTAGCATTCCTATTCCCCAGAGAACGATATCAATTCCGTGGCTTACCCTAATACTACACTACAACGATTAGGTTCATCGCCTAGGGTGTTGAAAAACTTGCTCGACGAAAGGAAGTTCCTTTGACCCGAACGACGCGTGTGGCGTTATCATCTACTTTCAAAGGCAACATCTACAAAATCTTGGCTATGGCACCGTCGACTCTCACATTTAAACTTTCAAACCATAAACAATCTTGCACGATACAAACTTGTTGAAGGTCTCCCAAGATTTTGGTATTCTAAAGATCACCTTTGCTCGACTTGTGAACAAGGGAAAAGCACTCGTGCTCACTTTCCTTCAAAGATGGAACACGACTCACAAAGATGTGCTTCATCTTCTTCACATGGACTTGTGTGGCCCGATGCGTGTCTGACGATTAATGGCAAAGCGCTACATATTGGTAATTGTAGATGACTACTCAAGATGGACTTGGGTTTATTTTCTTGAAGTGAAGATCAAGCTCCACAGATGATCATCACATTTCTCACGAAAATTCAAGTTTAGCTCCGGAACATAGTCGACAAATCGATGCAGACAAAGGCCTAATTTGTGAATCAAACTCTTCGTGCATATTATGAGAAAGTGGGAATTGAGCATCAAACATCAATTGCACGAACACCGAACAAAATGGAGTTGTTGAAAGAGCGAAACCGCACGTCGTTGAAGCCGCAAAACGATGTTAATAAATGAAAAACTCCCAGATTACTTGTGAAATTTCAAGCCGTGTCAGCGCATGCTACACTCGGAATCGTTCAATGATTACCAAACGCCACAACAAAACACCTTACGAGCTTATCCACAACCATAAACCGAACCTCAAACACTTTCATGTACTTGGATCTCTTTGCTATCCAAATAATGATCGTGATGACTTTGGAAAGCTCAAGGCTAAAGCAGACATTGAAGTCTTTGTTGGATACTGTGAAAATTCTAAGGGTTACCGAATCTGGAATCGTAGTACAAGGGAGATTATGGAAACGATTCATGCAAATTTCGATGAGCTTACAGAAATGGCTTCTGAGCATAACAGCTTGGAACCCATTCATAACCGTTTAAACTTCCTCAAACCCCATCATCACCGAACCTAGTTTACAACTTACTCGACGTCAAATGGAACAACTATTTGCTCCTTTGTTTAGTGATGATATTGATGAACGTGCTCGGATGTATCAAATGTTTCATTGCTCAACCCGATCATAATACAATACGATACACTGCTACAACAACTCTTGTTGAGGAAGCACCACCGTTGATTCTACAACAACAATCGAACAAACCGCATCCAATGACGTGAACCGGTGATGATCTTCGAACAATGAAGTACCCCACCGCAAATTATGATCCCAATGCGTTCTTCAACCTTTTGCAAATGCTTCTACCACCTCGATGTTGCGGAATCATCTACAAGTCATTTGAATCCTCATAATCGTAGAATGTATATCAACATCAACCCTCCACACATCGTTAGGCGAAGACCATCCTCTTGTGAACATTATTGAAACCCGAATCAACCGGTCGTAACTAGACAACGCCTTGATCGATGGTGAACATTGGAAAATTAGGATTTAGTAAATCCAGTTTATTAAAGTGTCGGTCTCAAGCCCTCGTGGTATGATAAGTATCCTTTCTTATGTAATCGACCCAACACTTTTCATACAATATCACGGGCACACATTTTAAGCTCAAATTTATGTGGATGACATCATTTTGGGTCAACACATCTAAAGTACTCAAAGTTATTTAATGTTAATGGGTAGTATTTAGTTAAGTCAATCACCGTGGATTTTCTTGAGACAAATATGCCCTTGACAAAAATGGAATGTCTTTACCCAATGGCACATATGTTAGGATTTAGTAAATCCAGTTATTAAATGTCACCTCGATAGAAAGCTCAGTCGTAGTTATTTAATGTTAAGTAGTATTTAGTTAAGTAACACCGTGGAGGTGGCGGGTTTATGTAAGACTATAAATACCCTCTACCTCCCAAGGTAGAGGTTGGAGCTCATAATAACATTTTCACTTTCTCTCACTAAGTTCCCAAACCTCTAACTATTTCTCTCTCAAAACCTAATATTATCGCCTATGTGTGATCATGGTTTGATGTATTTGTGAAATCCAATATGTTACAAATGGTATCAAGAGCCATGGTTTGATCATCTCTTTACATATCCTTGGATTTCTAGTGGTTTTATATGGTTTTGGGTTTGAAAAAGTTTAGTGGTTTTGCATCATTGGATCATTTCTTGTGTTAAAGTTTGAATTTTGTGTGTACTTTTGTGTTTAGAATCATTGTAAGTGCTTGGGTTTTGATTTGGGAAGCTTAAATCACTGTGGTTGGGCTTGTTTTGGATTGAAAAGTATTGTTCTTAAAGTTTTCTACCTAGCGACTTGGCTCTCGGAGTTATTTTCTTGGTAGCGATTTACTTTGTTAATTTCCAGCGACTTGTAGTTAGAGGAGTAGCGACTTGAGCCTAGCGACTTGTCTATTGAGACAAGCCGACAAACAGTACAATGTAGTGGAGGTTCCACTTCGGCTAGCGACTTGGTTGGCGTAGCTTCTTGTCTCTATTATTTCTAGCGAATTGTCCTTATTGTTCTAAGCGAGTTGCTCTTTAGCGACTTATATGCTTAGTGATTTGGTGCTTTAGCGACTTGTGTTCAGCGACTTGGGTCTTAGTGACTTGTGGTTAGCGACTTGATTCACAGCGACTTGAGGTTTAGCTAGTTGCTACTTAGCGACTTGTACTTAGCGACTTGATTCACAACGACTTGAGGTTTAGCGAGTTGCTACTTAGCGACTTGGTGACTTAGCGACTTGGTTCAAGGGTTATAGCGACTTGGTTGATATTTGTTTCTAATACGGTTTTCTCTTGATTTAGTAAAATCCCGTGAAAGAATCTATTTCCCGGTTTAATCATAGAGTTATAAAATCCGTGAAATTTGTAAACATGTCTACCAACGTGCCTACAATAATCTCTCTTGTGGGCGGGGCGTTCAAGCGGTGGTTTGGACACTCGTCCACCCATGCTTGACATAGCGACTATGACTCATGGGCTCAACGAATTAGGTTGTATTGTGCGGGAAAGGAAAATGGAGTCAACATTCTCAAGTCAATTGATGAAGGACCTTATCAAGTTGAGACAACTAGAGACATACTTGATCTGCTGCGGATGAAACAATGATCTTTGGATTGGACGGACCAAAGGCGTATGATGAGCTCGATGATAAGGAGAAAAAGAGATTCGATCTTGATATCGGGGCTTCAAACATTATACTTCAAGGTCTTCCAAAAGATATCTACAAGCTTATCAATCACAACACTTGAAGCCAAGGCGGTTTGGGATAATGTCAAGATGCTTCTCTCGGGTTACGAATTAACTAAGGAAGACAGAGAATCACAACTATATGATGAATTTGAGCACTTTAAGATGAAACCGGAAGAAAGTGTCTATGAATATTACGTGAGATTCCACAAGCTTGTGAATGATATGAGGAATATCAAAATGACCATGCCAAATATTAATTTGAACTCAAAGTTTGTGAACAACATGAATCCCGAATGGCACAAATTTGTCACCTCTGTGAAGCTAACCAAAGGATTAAAGAACACCAACTATGAGCAATTGTATGCCTTCCTTCTTGAATGAGAGACATGCTATGTTTGAGCGAAGGATTCTTGAGCAGTTCAAATCTAAGCAGGGAGAATCAAGTTAGTCAAATGATTCAACGACCTTCTACACCAATATTGGAATTACCACCAAAGCTTCTCAAGTCATACCAACGGAAATGGTAACTACAAACTCATTCGGATCCATCATACAAGCCTCCTGATTCAAACACATTCATGGAAAACTTCATCAATCAACTATCTCTCATGGTCAGTCAAAATCTGAATTCCCTCCCACACACCAACAATAACCTCATAACAACATCCAACCCACATAATCAAGCTACCGTCAGAGATGGGAAGGTTATGGTGCAACCAGTTCAAGGAAGGCAGTATGAACAAGGAAGAGGTGGAGTTGGTGGAGGGTATGTGGCTAATCAGAATCGTGGAAGAAATGTAAATCAAGGACAAGCAAAGCCAATCAAATGTTACAAGCTGTGGTGGTGAGGGACATATTGCGAGGCGCACATCTCAAAACGTCCACGAGAATGCGAGAATACTTGAGAGACAAGATGTTGCTTGTGCAAGCTCGGGATAATGGAGCGACATTGGATGAAGAGGAGTTGTTGTTTCTTGCGAAGGAATGCTAAGACATATGATCTTGATGTGGATGAGCGACCAATTCGGAAATAGGTCACAATCATCAAAATGCCTTTCAAGTCATGATGTGATGCATTTGACTCGATGTCGATGATGAACCCTCGCCCAGACAATCTTCATGGCTAGCATCTCACCTATGGTCTCTCCAAAGGTCTTATCACCACAAACAGTTGGTCCATCCAAAGATTCAATCATTTCGGAGGTATTAAAACTATACGATGAAGTTGATGAGCAAAAGATGCATAATGAAGTACAATCTCTTGAAACTTATGAATCAGATATTGATAATGTGGGTAATAGCAATATTGTCCCATATGATCAATATGTGAAACAAAGCGAAAGTGAGATTGTACCAAGTGATGCATCTTCTGCGATCAATGATGACTATGTTTTGATGAATACTTTGCTTGTGCCTGATGATTCTGTTATCTCGAGGCGAATGCCTATAAGGAACAAGTTGCTATTTATGAACAACGTGCTAAGTTTGAGTTAACTAGCCGTGAGCGAGGAAATGGATGACCAAATGCGTACAATCATTAGAAAAAGTAATTTTAGAAGAAGTGTTAAAACAAGAGTTAAATTCCTTACAAGAAAAGCTTTCTAAAGCTGTTAAGCAAAAGCAAGAACTTCAAGATAATGTTAAAGTGCTTAAACAAGAATTTAATGCTAAGGAATCAAAACTTTTGAATGATTTTTCCAATCTAAAAACTTTGAAAACAAGCTTGAAAATAAGTTATGCGTACAAGGGAATACCATTTGATTGCTCACATGATCACTAAGCATAGAGTCTTAAGCGATAAGCATAGTATTCCCTCGTTGAGAAACCCAATCCTAAGTATGGTAAAATAGCTAGAGGCTCGAAGGTAATATATGATGGTAATGAAATCCTTAAGCCTAGGCGAGAAACCTAGTTGCGCTAAGTGCCTTGAGGAAGATATGAAATTTGAAGAAGTCAATAGGGAGAAAATGGATAAGAAGCTTAAAGATCACGAGTGTAAAAAGCAAAACATAACGTTCAAACCCCATGATTACACTAAAGAAAATTGGATCTCCACGAACATGTTTAAGCCTCAAACTCAATTAACCCCGAACAAATTTTTGGAAGAAAGATATGGATAAGCAAAAGCTAAAGAACTTGTTGAAACAAACACTCCCATTAGGAAAATGCACGCACTCTGTGTATCCTCCAAATACACCAATGCATTTAGTTCCTAGAACTATTTCCACTAATAGCAAGACCTTAATCACCTGTATGTTGTTTATCAACTATTTGTTGATTTTGAGAAAGCGATGTAAGAAAAGGATCACACCCTTTGGGATTCTTGAAGGGAAAGGGGTTTGAGCAAACTAAAGAATGTTATTTAAGCGAGGTCATGCCTTTCTTCAAACAATTAAAAGGTCAATTTGAGAGTCTTCAAAAGGAATAAACTCGGATATTAAAGAAATGGAAAAGGAATTTGATGCAATGATAGTTGAGGTCAATGATTATGAACAGAACTCAAATATAATGAAGTTGAAAGGAAGAACTTGCATATCTTAAATGAAAACTTGATTTCGAGTTGTGTTGCTCAAGATGTGTTTTATCTTGTGACTAAGTATTCTATTATTGCATCTCAATTTCATGAATTATCTGTTGCTTTGAAAGTTTCCCATGATCGTGTCATTGAGCTTGAAAACAAAACTCATTACTAAATGAGAAAATTGATCGGGATGATCACGATAATTTAGTAAAACATCTTTCTAAGCTAGAAGTTGAACATTTTGATCGCAACTAAAATATCAACATCTCAAAGAAAATGTCAAAACCTCAAACATCAAAACATCCTCAAATGTTCGAGTTTGATGCAGTTTTGAAATAAAAAACGTGTGAACGATTCAAGCTCATTGTAACACGATCGAGAAAGTTGAAAGCCCAAATTTCACAATTAAAGGGTGAAAAGAACAATGTGGTGGCTCCCAAATGCCTCCTCCTTTAGATTCTCGGTGTTCTCAAACTTTTCATCTTCAAAACTTGGTTAATGTTTTACAAAAGGAAAATGAGAGTTTTCTAGAAGAAAATGAAAAAGTTAAGCGACACTTTAAAGAGTTATATGATTCAATGAAAGTCACTCGTGACAAGAATAACGAAAAATAACTTCTTTACAAAAGGAAATTGAGAATCGAGGAGTCGGGAAAAGGAAAATGCCACTTGTCTTCAATGAGAATGTTGCATCAAAGTCATCTGCAGACTCTAAATATCTTGTATTTATTAAATACATTCCTCCTCATCTTAGGAATAACGAACTTGTATTTCATAATTATCTTGCTCGCCTTAAGGATAGTCTTGAATGTCTCCGTGAGATTGTAGAAGAGGACTTCATAAATAAGCCACTTGATAGTGAAATTAGATTTGCTTGCATTCAGGCCAAACGATCTCAGGAGATGTTAGAATGTTTAATTGCAACATGTCCTAAATCCTTAGGTGCGAAAGATAAAGTTGTGATGCCTTGTTCCATGCCTAGTGCTAAGTATACAAACCATTCTATGTCCAACATTAAGAAAGTGAATTTTAATGTGCCTTCAAGTAGTTCAGATCCCTGCACTTCTAGTTCAGGAATGCAAAGGTAGCCCAATCAACTAATGTTCCCATAATTCCTCTACAGGAGTAATCGGTGACATTAAAGCAAGCGGGTCAAAGCCTCCGGGCAATACAAAGCAAGATAGGACCTCGCAAGCTAAGAATGTGCATTGGAAGAGTAGAAGACCACCCTAGGAACACTAAGTTTGAGTTGAATAAAGCGAATCGTGTTGATTCTAGTATTAGCTTTAAGCGTCTTGTAATTAATTGAATTACGCTACTTTTGACAAAACATGTAATGATGATTGCTTGGTTTACATTACTAATCATGAATGTGGTGAGAATGATTTGATTAATGCTGTTAAATGCCCTGTTAAGATTGTTAATGCCATAAAACATGTTAAGAAGGCTAGAAATAAGTGGAGAAAGAAGGTTAGAAAACATTGGAAACCCACAGGAAGGAAATTTAGTAACATAGGATATCATTGGATACCTTTTGGCTACAAGTTTAATCTTAATGAGTTGTGCCCTAAATTTTCCAAGTCAATGCCCATTAGTAAATGGATGCCTACTGGTAGAACTATTCCTTTAAGAAGTGAACATACTTTGAATAGGTCAAATACGAACACTAGCACTGCATCTATCACGATGATTCCATTGTTTCCATTTCGATGTGGGTGTTCCAATCACATTACTAACCAAATGGAACCCATTCTTGCATGGGGATCCCAATTATCCGATTATCCATTCTTGTGCATGTTCAACTGCGGATCGTTCAAATCGTTACGTGGTACACGGACTCATTTGTTCCAAGCATATATTTGGAGATCGCTCATGGCTCATGAACTTCGTGAGTAAATTCATCGGGATAGTTAGATTCGGGAGCGACCATTTTGGAGCAATTATGGGTTATGGAGACTATGTTGTTGGCAAAGTGTAATCTCGAGGGTATATTATGTTGAAGGTCTTGGTCATAACTTGTTCTCTGTTGGTCAATTCGTGATTCCAATCTAGAAGTGGCTTTTAGAAAACATACTTGTTTTGTTAGAGAACTTGATGGTGTGGAGCTGTTAAGAGGAACTCGTGGTTCAAATCTGTACACCATCTCTATCGAAGACATGATGAAGTCTTCTCCAATCTGCTTGTTGTCAAAGGCATCAAAAACAAAATCATGGTTATGGCATCGTCGTCTCAATCACTTGAACTTCGGAACCATTAATAATCTTTCCAGAAAGGATCTTGTAAGAGGCTTACCCAGATTAAAGTATGAAAAAGATCATCTTTGTTCAGCATGCCAATTGGGAAAAAGCAAGAAATATGCCCACAAACCCAAACCCACAAACTCGGTAATGGAAGTTCTTCATACCCTTCATATGGATTTATGCGGACCAATGAGAGTGCAAACGATAAATGGGAAGAAATATATTTTAGTCGTTGTGGATGACTACTCTCGATTTACTTGGGTAAAGTTTTTGAGGACAAAGGATGAAACTCCAGATGTCATCATTAAACTTATCAAGCGACTTCGAGTTCGACTCAACAATCTTGTTAGAATTGTTCGAGCAGACAATGGCACGAGTTTGTTAACAAAGACCTAAGTCAATTTTATGAAAGTGTTGGAATCGGTCATCAAAGAAGTGTTCCTCGAACTCCTCAACGAGCGGTGTAGTTGAAAGCGAAATCGAACTCTTGTGGAAGCCGCAAGAACAATGCTAATCTATTCAAAGGTTCCAATGTTTCTTTGGGTGAAGCCATTGCCATTGCTTGCTACACCCAAAATCGTTCCCTTATACACACCTCTCATGAAAAACTCCATACGAACTTGTCCATAAATGAAAACACGATCTCTCCTACCTTCGTGTGTTCGGTGCTTTGTGCTATCCAACGAATGACGGTCAAGATTTAGGTAAATTAAGAGCTAAAGCGGACATTGGAGTTTTGTAGGTTATGCATCAAACAAGAAGGGTTACCGAATCTACAACAAAAGAACTCGAGATATCATGGAAACTATTCACGTCACGTTCGATGAGTTGTCCGGAAAATGGCTCTAGGACAATCAAGTTCGGACCGCATCACAATCTTCATTAAGTAGTCCTATTGGTTCGTCTCTTGTACAAAATCTCTCACCAACAACTCCTTATGTACCTCCTTGAGAAGATGATTTGAAGAAATTGTTTGATCCAATGTTTGATGAACACTATGAGCCAATTGCTAATGATCATCAATTCCATCAGCAGAGGTGCTCCTATCCCATCAATGAAGTCAACCCTTCGGTTTCTATGTCATTAAGTCAAGAAGCGCTGATCTTGATCACTCTGTCTCATCAACAAATCATCAATCATCAAGTGTACACCATGGAATTGTGTCGGCACCTATGATGGAGATAATCCCTTTGCTACTCCCGAAGATGCCCCTTTGAGAACATATTTGCTCACGAATCATCATCGATCCATCTTCATCGGAGAAAACAACTCTGCTACTTCGGTTCCTCAACAACAACCACATGAACACCTTAGAAAATGGACACATGATCATCCATTGGACAACATCATTGGAAACATCTCTCGTCCGGTATCCACTCGTAAACAACTTGCAGCGATGCCTTATGGTGCTTCTTCAATTCCGTACTATCTAAGGTCGAACCTAAAGGCGTAAAAGCGCCATGAATGAAGGCATTTGGTTCAATGCCATGCAAGAAGAAATTCATGAGTTTGATCGACTAGATGTATGGGAATTAGTACCGCTCACGATTGTGCTATGATCATTGCTCTAAAGTGGATCTTCAAAGTAAAACTTGATGAGCATGGTGATGTATTAAAGAACAAGGCTCGATTGGTTGCAAAGGATACCGTCAAGAGGAGGGTATTGACTTTGAAGAATCATTTGCTCCGGTTGCGCGTGTCGAGGCAATCGAATCTTCACGGCTAATCTTGCAAGTAAGAACATGGTTGTCTATCGGATGGATGTAAAGGCGGCTTTTCTTAATGGAGATCTTAAAGAAGTCGTATCGTCGATCAACGGAAGGCTTTGTGAATCGAGCATCCTACTCATGTCTATCGCTTGAAGAAGGCCCTTTACGGTTTGAAGCAAGCTCCAAAGGCATGGTATGATCGCTATCAAAGTTTCTTCTATCTACGGATTGACAAAGGAGCGATTGATCCAACATTGTTCACCGAATGTCGGTGCAAACATTTAATTCATGTTCAAATTTATGTTGATGATATTATTTTTGCCTCGTGACCCCAATGAATGTGACCGATTTTCTAATGAGATGGGTTCCAAATTTCAAATGTCTATGATGGGACAAATGTCATTTTCTTGGGATTACAAATTTCACAAAGTCCGGAGGCATTTTATAAATCAATCTAAATATGCAAATGAGATTTTAAAGAAATTTGGATTTGATTCTTGTGACCTGTTGACACTCCATGATAGGCGTACTAAACTAGATGAGGACCACTCGGGGATCATGATAGACCAAGCGAAATATCGTAGTATGATTGGATCACGATGTACCTCACGACCGATGAACCGGATATTACATTTCTTTGTATGCATGTGTGCTAGATACCGAGCTAAGCCTACCAAAAGCACCTTGAAGCGGTTAAGCGGGTCTTCGGTATCTCAAGGAACCATCAATATGGGACTTTGGTACGAAGGACACCGGTATGTCACTAACGACCTATGCGATCTTGATCATGCGGGATGTCAAGATACACGTCGAAGCACGTCGGGAGGTGCTCGGTTTTGGGTGATAAGCTTGTGGTGGTCTTCTAAGAAACAAATGAGTACTTCTATATCCTCTCAGAGGTGAATACATAGCCATGTCATCTTGTTGTGCTCAAATCCTATGGATGAGATCCGATTATCGACTATGGCTTTGAATTCAACAAAATCCCTTGTATTGTGATAACAAAAGTGCCATTGCTCTCTCATGCAACAACGTACAACACTCAAGAGCAAAGCACATCGACATTCGACATCATTTCATCGGGAGCAAGTGGAAAGCGGTGTGGTGGAACTTTATTTTGTGAGGCGAATACCGGTTAGCGAGACATCTTCACCAAAGCTCTTCCTAGAGAACATTTTGAGTTTATCCTCCCACGACTTGGTCTAAAGAGTCTACAACCGGAAACACTTAAACGTCTTCAAGAGGAAGAAGAGGAGTAAAAGGTTTTTCTTCATCCATCTCTTGTAAATAGTTATACAAAAAGCAAATAGAAAAATATAAAATTTTCAAAATCCATAAAAATTAGAAAATCTTGAAAAATCCCAAAAATATTGTTATTTTGTCATGTTTTCCTTATTCGATATCATCTACGGACTTTGTGTTGACATTCAAAGAATGTCACGGGTTTTTAGATGTTCCTCGAATGTACATAATTTGTTTAAAAAAAAAGAAAAAAGAAGAGAAAGTGACACAAAGGCTTATAGTCATTTCAGTCTATAACCCGTTTTTAAAGAAAAAACAGAACCATGGTTTATCTTATCTTTTAAATCTCATGCTCTGATTCTAAAAACAAATATTTGTTATCTTTTTTTGAAAACTAATAAAATTAACTCGATCTCTAATTTTGAAAATCATCTGAACTTGACATTTGTCAAAATATCTATCTCTTAATCAACAACTTATGTCATTGATTGAGGGGGAGAATGATTTCATATCTAAATCAAAAGGTTCGCTGTCATACAATTGGTTCAAGACCAAGGTTTATGTCATGTTTTCAAAAGATACTCAAGCATGTTTTTGGAGTTTAAAGTCTCGGATTTGATCCTTATCGGTTAAATATTTTCATAAGCAAGTCACAATTCTCCTCAAAAAGCTTTCAAAAGCAATTTAAATCTCTGAGAGATCACAAATCTCAAATGATTTGAAAATTGTGATCGGGAGAATTTGTGATTTAAATTGGATTTAAAGCGATAATTCGATAAATGGTTTTATGATGATTTACAAGCTTTCCTCCCACATGTGCCAAACGATTTCAAAATTTATCATGCACATGTTGAGGGGAGCATCTATTTCAAACCAAAAGAATTGAAGCGTGATTGATTTGTTTCAATGTGCGGGTTTTCCTAATATGTGCAAAACACTTTCAAATTTCTATGCACATATTGAGGGAGCAACTTTTGAAAACCACATCCTTCCCAAAATTATCCTTAACAAAGTATGAAAATAATAATTGTTTTATCGGAAAGTGATGTAGATATCTTTTAGAAAATGGTAATCAAAGAAGTGAATCCTTCCTCTTGCCTCCGTGTGCCAAAAGCGATTTCAAATACATGATGCACATGTTGAGGGGAGCTCTTTTCTAAAAATATCAAAAACAATTCAGTACAAAATGCTTTGATAATATATCACAAGTATCCGGATTGATTTTCAAATGGTTTTCAATTGGTTCCAATGATAGATGAACAATACCAAATAGACCGACCAAATTTACTTTATGAATGGTTATATAAGGATGGTTAGGTTAGGTATTCGTTCCCACGATCCTTGAGCCGGAGGGATCTACCGAGGACAATCCACTAGATAGTGTAGAGTCCTTAGGTATGATGAAAAAGGAGAAAAGTGAGATATGGGAAGAGTGCGGATGAGATAGAGCTAGAACTGGAATAAACCCAACAAGGTTCTAGTTATGAAGTCTCGGTAAGCCTTGAAGGGTTGAAGAATGAAAAGAACTGAATGAAAAGGGTGAAAAGAAATAGCCTCCAATAATTCAACCTTAGGCGAAACCGGGTTCAATTCATATACTCTTGGTGGTTACTAAGGTAACACCGGTATTGAAGACAAGGCGTCATGGACCCGGTGATGCTTGCACTACAACTTCCCAAGCTACTCAAGTTCCTCTTAAAAGGGACTTGTTTCATTCTCACGGGAACTTACATAATCTATCGACTTTCTCTTAGAGATTGTTGATATTGAAGAAGGAGACCCTCTCCCTAGTCTCGGCATAGGAACCAAATGTGCACAATTGAGTCTAGAGCCACGAGATCATCAAATAAATCTCTTTAGGACCTTTGTCAATGAAGACTCTCTGTTTCACACAATGTGGAAAGAGATTATATCTTATGAGTCCTCGCATTATCCTTGTGGTATTGCGGAACATCCGAGTGATATGCAAACATATTCACAATGAAGATGGAAAGCCTTCTAGAGCCAACATCAAACAAGCTCTTGGTAGGTGGCATGTGAGATCTATCCAATGGATCAACCATGTGACAAGCGAACAGAAACAATGGGCGATTCAAACTTATGAATCAATCTGGTTCGAGTTATGGATTGACGGAGACCTTTGAAAAACCGGTCGTTGTGCTTAAAAAATTCTTTTCCTTAGCACATCGACTGTGTATTAATATTTCAAATATAAAAGGTGTTTATGATTGATAATTGATTTTCTCAAAACCCTCGTTGTATTGCAAAAACACTTTATTGAGCGTTACTCGATTGTTTTCAAATCTCTTTTCATCAATCGGTGAATCTCAAATCGTTGGTTCACTCACTCCGTGTTGTCTTCTTTGAGGCGTTCGGTGTGAGAACAACTAAGCATTGCGAAACCCTCTCAAGGAGATTCTTGAATTATACGATCACAGGCGGTACTTGTCTTGATCAGCGAGGAACCGTGGGCGTGTACCTCAATTCAACGAAAGTGATCAAAGACACTTTCAAGCGCTTTATTGCTAAGCTGTTTTATGAAGGTCGCCCGGCGTTTGCGGTGATCGAATGGAGAGGTCAATCCATAGCCGCATGCTCACACAACACATTCACTTCTAAGGAAATCATGATAAATGCATCAACGACTCGATATTATCACTCCATGCTTCTACTACTGTACTGCTGCAAATATCATGAATCAACTAAAGCTTCCGCTACTCGATGAAAAGATTTCATGATCCGAATGTGAGCATGTCGGTCCAAAAGTCACAACTTCACATAATGTCAACACCACAAAGGAAGAGTCGAGATTTATGGTGGCGATGATCTCAAAGGCGGCTCAAAACTCATTATCGCGTGGATCGGTTAAAGACCTCCACTTGGATTAACCAAACATGCAATAATGAAGAATCAAAGACTACAGACTCTGAGCAAAGAACATTAACAAGAATCCAAGAACAATCTTAATGTAATATCGGTTTGTATTCAATGTAATTTGAGGTGACCTCCTTGGGGAGATTGTTAGGATTTAGTAAATCCGGTTATTAAAGTGTCGGTCACCTCAAGTATATGTAATCGTTTGAAAGCTCGTAGTCGTAGTTATTTAATGTTAAGTAGTATTTAGTTAAGTAACATCGTGGAGGACGGACGGTCTTTACCCACCTGTATGCGATCCACACCCGTAGGTGGCATTTTATGTAAGACTATAAATACCTCTACCTCCCAAGGTAGAGGTTGGAGCTCATAATAACATTTTCACTTTCTCTCACTAAGTTCCCAAACCTCTAACTATTTCTCTCTCAAAACCTAATATTATCGCCTATGTGTGATCATGGTTTGATGTATTTGTGAAATCGAATATGGTTACAATCTTAAAACCAGTTAAACACCAAAACCTCTTTTGTAAATATTTTTCAAAAACAAAATACAAAAATATAAAATCAGATAAAATTCTAAAATATTCTCCTATCTACTTTCTATCAAACATGGCAAGTACAAAACTTCCGTCAACACTTTACTCTTTCAAAATTCAGTATTTTCTCGGTCAAGTGTTGAGGGGGAGAAAGTAAATATTTTTTCGCTTCATAAAACCTTGTACTTGCATGTTACCCGTTATTGGTAGTATCTTTGATAATAATGGTCATATGTCTGGTTCATTGACTCTCCCCGGAATCAAATTCATAAAATTTCATTATTTCTTAAGTCAAGGGGGAGTGTCGTCATGTTTCTTTCCAAATATCATACTTTTCGTAACCAAAATGGAAGTTATGAGCTATGGATGATAATGGTTAAGGTGGAGGGAATGAAGTTGTCAAAAGCTTAAACTATTTTTTAACAAAACTCCTCCACCAACTTATCTTTCACACTTATTACTATAATTTATTACCTCAACCACCAATCCTACACCTAAAATCAAACATTCAAATATGTGCTTTGAACTCCAAATTTGTAAGTGTTTTCATGATCTTTGTGGTAATATAAACATTGGTTTTTAATTTCACAAACATCCAACGGCTAGATTTTAAGTTATGAGTGATTTTGTGTTCTATGCATATGCGTATGAACACAATATCATCAAAGGGTGTTTATGATGAAAATTACTGTGTCAAAATGCTTAAAAACAAGTGTTATAAACATTTCCAACTTCAAAATCCACCCAGAAAAAGTTTTAACAATGTTTCATGAATTAGGGTTTAAGCGTAGATTTGGGGCTTTTCATTTGAGAGTGTTTCTGGACAATTAGTTGTTCTTATGGTGTTGTACACATGTTTAATTGACCAAAACCATGCTTCAAACATACCCAGAAATATTAATTTTGTGAAAATTAAGAATTAGGGTTTATGCTCATACGAATTGGGTATTATTGATTCATAAGGGTTTTGATGTTAAAACTTGTTTGAAACAACTCATTAGGCCTCTAAGTCATCACAGAAATCGTTTGGTGCTATTCCTATGGCTAAAACTCTTATTCGTAAAAATTGAATGCTTAGGGTTTAGTTTTTATGCGTAAGCAATCTTTACGCGTAAACTGTGTTCATGTGAAAATTAAAGAGTATTGGATAATATGTTAATGAAAGTGTTATGATGAATTTGTTTAAGGTTTTATGCGTGAAATATTCAGAATCAAGGTTAACCATGGTCTTCTACGCATAAGGATCATCTTACGCGTAGAAAGTTACACGTAAGAGTAATCTTACGCGTAACCTTTACGCGTAAGGTTCTACAAAGAGACTACGCGTATCCTGTGAAGGATATGCGTAAACATTGAGTCCTACGCATAAGGTTCACTCTTACGAGTAAACCTTACATGTAAGCTCCCACATACGCTTACGCGTAAGCTCCCACATACGCTTACGCGTAAGCCCTATGCCTAAGGCTCTCTTTTCCTACGCGTAACATTTCTTACGCGTAAGTTAAGTTCCTACGCATAAGCTTACACCTACGCGTATGATCTACTGTTTACGCATAAGCTTGCAAATCCTACGCCTAAGCCAAAGTTTTAACCAAAATTATGAATTGTTACGCGTACAAACTTGTATATAAATAAATCATAACGTCACGAAACCAAAATGTCACTAATAAGCTTAAATGGTTAATATGTTGTGAAAATAAGTGAAAATTTGGACTTTAAAACTCAAAATTAATAAATTCACGAAACTTATCACGACTACTTTGGACAATTGGACAAACAAGTGACATTGGACTCGTAACATTCATTAACATAACATATTCAATAATTAGACAATAAAATTAACTTTTGACTAACGTAATGTCTTTCGATATGTTGGTTCTTTTGGCTAAATATCTTTCAGATCACGATATGGACGTCCAAATGGAAAACATTGATGCACCAAATGTTCTCTCTATGGAAGACATCTTCCCCAACGGTTACTCTATGAAGATTGGAAAGAACAACCTCAGAGTTGATTTTGACAACTTCACGTGTTCTGAGTCGTCTTGTCAGATTGCTGTGGATATTCTGAAGACTCACCCATACCAGAACATGCTCACAAATTCGCTCTTGTCTTGGGAGATCTATGTTCACCAATTCTGGCACACGATACAAAAGGTCAAAGGTCAAAGTGCTGTGACAGTGACACTTAACAACAAACAAGTCACCATCACTCCTGCAGATTTAAGGGTTGTTCTTCTTCTACCTACCATCGAGCCTACTAATTTCTCTGCTACTCCTACGAAAGAGGTCGTTCTCCAGTTCATGGTCGACATCAGCTATGATGAAGCTACTGGGATTATCACAAAACATTCCTCCGTAGATCTCAAAAATATTCCTCAACTATGGAGAACATTGTACATTATGATTGCTAAATCCGTTTCCGAATGTGACAGTGGTTATGAGCATCCGAAGCTCATGGAACTTCAAATATTTTGGGGCATGGTTAACATGAAACACATCGAATTTCCAGCTCTGATTTGGGAAGACATGATGACTTACCTGAAAAGAACTGGCACCAAGATCCCTTATATCAGATACACAAAACTATTGATCAAAAGGATTCTTGAAACCAATCTAGATATTCCCCAAAGACTTGAAGACCCCAACCATCACTCCGTGCTACTTGAACCCACACTCAACATGGTAAGATTCAAAGAATCAACTACGAAGAAAGCAGGTGTAGTGTTGCGGATTATCTTCTTTCGATGTTATCAAAGGACTTCAATCGTACAAAAGATATCCGTAGCAGTTGAAAGCGAGCAAAGTAGGATTTATCGATGAGAAGACTTCCGGTGTATCTTCCAAGAGGACAAGGAGATCTGGAAGTACTGGAAGTGTTGCTAGCACTGGGAGTACAAGAAGGTATCCAAAGAGGACTCACACTGTCAAAAAGAGAATTCCTTTCACTGGTGCCATCCCTAATCCAAAACCGGAACCCAAACTCATGGATGAAAGCTCCAAGGAAACTGATACGGATGAAGAGGTTATATACTCTGAAACTCCAACCGATGATACTCTGATAGTTGCAAAACCTCCAAGTCCCAAGTCAGATAAAGGGAAAACCCCAGTCGCTGAGCCAGAGAAAGAAGAGAGCTCAGACGAAGAGCCACAAGACAAAGACAAAGACTTCAGAAAGACGATGAAGAATCTCAGACTCGAACATGCTGCTAAAGAATTCAACCTGCAACAAACTCGTGGCCCTGGAGGGTCAAGTGGTGGTGCTCATAACACACCAGTTTCCGATGCGGTTAATCAACCCGATAAGGGAACTGGTACCACCACCCACGAATAAGAACAGAAGCAACTAGAGTATTCTATCACCTATGACTTTGAGGAACCAGAAATGGAGAAGTCTGAGAAAATTCCTGATGAAGATGTTGAGGCTGCGGCTAAAGAAAAAGCAAAAAAAGAAGCTCAAGCTCAAGCAGATGAAGAGGCAAGGGTCAAGGCTGCAGAAAAGGCTCAAGCCGAAAAGGAAGCCAATGACTATCTTCTAGATAGTCCCGCACATAGCAAGGAACAAAATTCTAAGCCACCAAAGGACTCTGAGCCTCCTCATGAATCATCATCGTCAGACTCATCTTCTCATTCATCTCCACCACCATCCAAAGCCACCACCAGATTCACATCCAGATCGGTAAAGAAACCAACCAACACTTGGATATCACGAGCTAAGACAAAGATTGTCAAAGCTGTCAGGAAAGTCGGGAAGAAAGCGTGACCAACAAGAAACCGAATCAACTCGTTGTGAGTCAATCTTCTTCAAAAGTGATAAGCGAGATGTTGGGAGAACGGAACAGATCCGAAGTTTCTCGATCGAGATATACAGGGTGAAATGAACAAGACGATTAGGGAATATACTCATAAGTTCCTTCTCGAAACTGTTCCTGGAGTATCAAGAGAGATGTTCACCAGACAACTCTATCCAAATCTCATGCAGTTGGTCAAGCAAACAATAAAAGCAACGCCTTTAACAATAACAATCAACCCAACTGAGCCTGCAGTTGCCTCCGATGCAGAAATTGTTTCCAAGCTTGTACTACAAATGTCTCGACGATCTGCAAAATTTACTTCTGATGAAGGTAAACTGTTTGACGCATTGTTGGAATACCAACTTAAAACTTCATGCAAAGCGGCAGCTGAACAGCCAAAGCGTCCAAGAGACGATGATGATCAGGATAAGGATAAAGAGTCCAAACGCAAGAAGAAGTCTGGTGAATCCTCCTCCATGCCTCCACCACACCCAAGGACCACCGAAGAAGATCTACTCCACGTTACTGCATTGAGAAACCTCGGGACTCGAGTTACCACCACAAACAGAGAAACCGATGATCATTTCGATATACTTTGGTGGTGACGATGAAGAGATCCCTGAGCCCCAACAACAACCCACCTCTTCTGCCACAACAAAGAAACCAGAGTCATCATCAAAGCCAAAGAAAAAGAAGACGAAGACCCCTGTTGTCTCATGGCTAGATGACGATACAACCGAAGAATATGACTGGTTTTCTAGACTTGTTGATGCTACCCCCTCATTACCAGAAGGTCAAGAAATGGTAGATGGCCGTACCATGGAGCATGTGAAGTTGATTCAAGAAAAGTTCAAAGTGAAGAAGATGACAAAGGCAGAGCTAAGGCGAATAAAGAATGATGCTTTCCAACTGCTTAAAGACAGCTCAAACAGTGCAATTGAAGTCGAATATCATCTCGACAACATCGCACGAGCCATGTCAAACAACATCGATTGGCTCAACCCTGAAGCTAACATCGACTTCACAAGACAAGACAAGGCTCCATATTACACTGACTGGACCAAACATCTACCTACCATTGGCCGACCGGATCAACCCAAGATTCCATACCGCTATTTCTTCAACAACGACCTAGAGTTTCTTCTACACGGTAGCGATGTCTCCAAGAAATACGCTACATCACTCACACTCCCTTTCCCGGCAGCAATATACTCCAACAACATAGCCATCGAGGAAGAAGTCACACACATGTTTGCTAACAAAGTGGAAAAGTATGACCTCGATGCATTGTATGGGATTCATCATTGGCTTGAACGCCGAAGAATCTACTACAAAAGCTGCCAGGTTCTAAAGTCGAAAAAGGAAGTGTTTAGTGATCAACGGATCGTTGCTATTTAGCATGTTTCCTTGTCGTCAAAGTGGGACTACACATTCCTTAAGAAAATTGTGGTCAAACGACAAGACGAAGAGGAATATGACTTCTGTGAAGCGGATTTTCCGAGACTGTCTCTTAACGACATTGAAGATATGTATCTTGCAAAGGTACAAGGACGAATGTGACAATTCTCTACAACTATCCAACGCGAGTACATCAAGTCACCGCTTATCTTCATCGAAGCATCGTGATCCAAGAGCGTGTAGAAGACATTCAACTTGCCGTGGAATCTTATCGAAGCGTAAACCTCACAAAACCTCAACTAGACCTTCCGACATAAACAAACTTGCTCAAGTACATCCTTATCAAGAAACCATTTGGGGTAGTCTCTGATGAACTACACCACAATTTCTTCATGGCGTGCAAAGAGCTACACAAGTTTTGGAATCACACATTGAAGAAAGTCGGGACGGTTTAGCTTATCGATTAAAGGAGATACATGACATAGGGTCACCAAGAGATGGAATTCGAGGATAGAAGGATGTTAAGAAGATCATCAAGCGGATTGATGAAAGGTTGTTGAAGGGATCAAATCGAACTTTGGAGAGTTTTGTAGGCGGTCGTCCAAGCATATCTCTCACGGGCTACCAACGTCCAGAACGCACTCCTGGAGTTATTGCTGGACTATCTGAGACTCCTGGTACCCCTTGATTTGTTTCCTTATCATTATTTGGATGTGTGATTTATAACTAACTATGGTTTGTGCACACATAACAGCAATGTACAACCCGTACTTGTAAATAAAGGACCCTGTGGTACGCGTCCAGTGCCACAATCCTATAAAAGGAGCGAAAGCTTCTTATTTTTGAGTAAAACTAATCAAAACTTTCACTTTTCAAAGTTTTGCTCAAAAGAACAAGTACTTCCCCTTAAGTTTTTTAAAACCTCAAAAGTTAATATCACTTGTTGAGGGGGAGTATTTGCTTAAAACTCTGTTCACAAAATTGTTCTTCGTGGTAATCTTCCCACAAACTCGAAATGGTCATATTCGATATCAAAATTTCGTCAAAAACAACATTTATATGCCATTTTTGAGGGGGAGAAAGTTATGTGATAAGAAATATGTTGTGAATTGCTATTGAATCTTCATGTTAAAAGACTTAACCAATGAATTGACGAGCTCTAAAATGTTAGTAACTCGAAAAGACTTGTCCGGGACGAGTATTAATTTCAAACTAGCTCGCTAGTGATGTAAACGTGTCTCGCAAAGGACTTGTCCTAGTAGAATGTACCTTCGAGAAACTCTTGGTAGACATGAACCTTGACGGGTCAAACCTCCTCACCAAGGAGTGTTTACAACTTCAAGTTGACCTAGTCAGTGATGTAACCGTGTCTCGGGAATTGTCTATCTTGAGTTAATCAATTCAAAAGTGCGCGCTCTTCTCTCACCGTGCAGATTTCTGTCTAAACATTTAAGCACGTGTTGAGGGGGAGGAGTTTTGAAAAATATAAAACTCTTTCAGTGGTTCAAAATGCTTTTATTCATAACCACTTTGAGAGATTTTTCATGAAAATGGTTTTATGGCAACATAGGTTAGTCATGGAGTTATAAGGTGACTAAGGTTAGGAATAACCGTCCTATGATCCGCCAGAGCCGGAGGGATCTACCCAAGGACACCACCAATATTTAGAATTAGAAGTCCTTAGGTATGATTATAAAAGGAGAAAATGAGAATCGGAGAAAGAAGGAGTTGAAGAATTAAAAGAAAAGTAATGAAAAGGGTGAAACAAATAGCCCTCCAAATTATTCAACTTAGGGCGGACACGGGTTCAATTCATATACTCTTGGTTGTCACTTGATGACACCAAGATTGAAGATCAAAGTCGTCATGGACCCGGTGATGCATGTACTAAACCTTCTTAGCCACTCAAGTTTCTCTCAACAGAAGCTTGTTTCATTCTCACATGGAACCCTACGTAAAATATCGGCGTTCTCTTATAGATTGCTGGTATTGAAGAAGGAGACCCTCTCCCTAGTCTCCGCTTAGGAAAACCAAAGCGCACTATTGAGTCTAGAGCCACGAGATTCATCAAAAGATCTCTTAGGAACACTTGACAATTCATCGCTTGTGGTTCAACAATAAGAACGCAATTGATACATTATCGAGTCCTTCACAGATCTTAGCAATCTGTCGAGAACATTTATGAGAGGTTCACAACTCAGTGATTGAATGGAAACTCCTGCCAGGGTCAACATCAAACGACCTTGACGAGTCACACGGTAACACCTTGTGGGTTACGCTTAGTGTGTCTCAAGCAGGTCTGATCGTGAGGTGATGCTTGATTGTACCCTCGACTCACCGAACTTGTAGGTGTACTTTGGTACATCGCGTTATCTCACTTGTGGGAATCCATTCAGAATAGCCTTTGTGAGAATTAGAGATGTGTTTTACACTATCTTTGTTAACACATTTGAAGTTCAAACTGTGGCGGATTATTTCTAACCCATGTTTTATGGTTTCTTCTTATGGATGCTCGCGGGTGGAAAAGATCGTGCAGATTCTTCACATGCTCATACCAACAACATCACTAAAGAAGTTCTCTCAAATTTCAAAGGCAACACAAAGTCACAATGATTCTTCATCAATCAAAGAATCTACAAAGTTATAAAGACTCGAGAACTACTTCACATCTGGAATTCACTGTCATATGAGTGTGTGAGCATGTTGGAGAAAGACGTGGAGACACTGGAGCAGCGAAGCAGACCTGATGCAGATAACCACAACATACTATCACTACCACCACAAAGAACAAAGATCAAAGAACAAAGAAAATGAAGACGTCAAAGCAGAATACTTCAAAAGAAACAAGATCCCTACACTAGGGAGATTTTTCGAGTCAAGGCACTTCTTCTCACAAGAAAGGAGAATGTCAGAAGACGTCAAAGCAACTATTACATCAGCACCTACAACATTTTCACTCATATCATCAATTACCAACACTTAGGGGGAGATTGTTGGAATCACTCCTAAACTATAATTCAAGTGTTTGTAATTAATATGTAATAGGTTGCTTAATTAGGCTTTTATGTTAGTACTTAAGGCAAGGCTTATGTAGAAAGCCCATAAGCCTTGACCCAAGCCCATAAGAAAGGAAGGGAGTTAGTAGTGTTGCCCTAGCTCCTTCCCCTATAAATAATCTTGTAAACCTTCCTTAGAAGGTTGGTTGTTCACTTTCACATTTATCCTAAGCTTATCATTTCACATAGTCATTCGTACACTTGTGTTTGTGTTCATCCGATCTTTCTTTACCTCATTTCTTCATATTGATGCTTGTGTTACAAACATGGTGACCTAACAAACAGGTTTGGGTTGCGCTAAATAGATTTCGGGTCAGGTTTGGGTCGACATATCAAAACCATTTATTAAACATGTCAGGTTCGGGTTGAGAATAAAATAAGCGGTTCGACCCGCCAACCCGTTTAAATTTTATTTTATAAACTCAAAATTATTTATATATTATTATGCGGGTTAAATGTTTTAAACGGGTCGACCCGACAACCTATTTAACCTGTTTAACTCGTGTAATGTGCCAACTTTTGTATATAAAAAAGGTTAAATGGGTCAACCTGAAACCCGCTGAACTGATTCAACCCGTTTAACATATTCAATCCGTGTAACTTATTTAACCCGTCAACCCAAGTATATATACGGGTTAAACGGGTTAGGTTTGGGTTATGTCTAAACAGGTTAGGGTTGACA
The DNA here is from genome assembly GCA_022545495.1 of Chrysanthemum lavandulifolium. Lineage (NCBI taxonomy): Eukaryota > Viridiplantae > Streptophyta > Magnoliopsida > Asterales > Asteraceae > Chrysanthemum > Chrysanthemum lavandulifolium. Next base: position 160,823,062 of record CM040241.1, read on the forward strand.
TAGCTGACCCGATAATTTAAATAGGTCGGGTTTGGGTTGAAATTTTCTGACTCGCCAACCTGACAACCCGCACCCGACCCGAATTGCCACCCCTAGTTTTGACCCGTATCGAGTTTGGTCCATTGACCACTAAATCTGTTAAGTTGACCGTCAATTTTAGTTTAGATGGTTGAAATGACATAAATACCCTCATATGTGTTTCGTAAATGGTCCTTGTGGTTTGTTAGATATCACGAATTCAGTCCATGCATTAATTACGTTTCTTTTTAATTTTTTATTATTAGTTTTTTATAACTATTTAATTATTAATACGTTAGTAAGGTCCGTTTTCTTACGTTTTCATCTGTTTTTATAAGTTTTCATATGTTTTTATACTTTATCATACGTTTTTATCTGTTTTTATTCGTTTTCATCTGTTTTTATATGTTTTCGTCCGTTTTTAAATATTTTCATCCGTTTTTATACGTTTTTGTCCGTTTTTATACGTTTTCGGTTGTTTTCTTACGTATTCATACGCTTTTTGTCTTTTTTATACGTTTTCATATGTTTTTATACGTTTTTCTTACGTTTTGATCCGTTTTTATCCTTTATTATACGTTTTAATACGTTCTTATATGTTTTTATCCGTTTTCATCTGTTTTTATACATTTTCATCCGTTTTTATACATTTTCGTCTGTTTTTATACGTTTTCGCCCGTTTTCTTACGTATTCATACGCTTTTTGTCCGCTTTTATACGTTTTGTCTATCTTTATACGTTTTTTTCGTCCGTCTTTATACCTTTTTCTTACATTTTGATCCGTTTTTATCTGTGTTTATACGTTTTTATCGATTTTATACATTTTTCTTCGTTTTATCGTTTTTATACGCTTTCGTTCATTTTTCTTATATTTTCATACGCTTTTATACGTTTTCGTCCATTTTTAAACGTATAAAATGGATGAAAATATATAAAGACAGATGAAAACGTATTAAAACGGATGAAAACGTAAAAAAATGGACGAAACATATGCAAACGGATAAAATAGATGAAAACGTATAAAAATAGATATAGACGGATAAAAGCGTATGCAAATTTAAGAAAAACGGACAAAGCGTATAAAATGGATGAAACCATATAAAAACGAACAAAATGTAAGAAAAACTTATAAAACGGCCGAAAACGTATGAAACATTAAAAAACGGGCGAGAACGTATTAAAATGGATGAAAACGTATAAAAAAGGATGAAAACAAAAAAAATGGACGAAAACGTAAGAAACGGGCGAAAATGCATAAAACGGATGAAAACGTATAAAAACGGATGCAAACATATAAAACGGATAAAACGAATGAAAACATATAACAACAGATGAAAACGGATAAAGACGTATAAAAACGTAAGAAAAACGGATGAAAGCGTATAAAAACAGATAAAAACGTATAAAAGCGAAAAAAGGGAAAACGTATAAAATTAAAAAGAAAAATAATTAACGCATAGACTAAATCCGTGATATCCAACAAACCACAGGGACGATTTACGGAAACATATATGAGGGTATTTATTTCATTTCAACCATCTAAACCAACAATTGATGGTCAACTTAATGGATTTAGTGGTCAAGGGACCAAACCCGATACGGGTCAAAACCACAAGGAGAGGACCCGTTAAATTTTCTTGCGAGGAACCATTTTCGATAAACCCGATAAACCACATGGACGATTTATGAAATTAACTCTTTATTTTATAACAAAATGTCACCTAAGTATTTTTTTCTCTATAACTTGAAACCTATAACTTAAAACAAAAACACCCTCCCTGCATCACTCAAGAATTAGGACACCGCACATAATCCAATAAAACGCAACTACAACATAAAAAATGAAGTAACGGACAACATCAGCCGTTAAGTTTGACGCTTAAGCCTATGGTGGGTGTGGCTTTCGGCTGTTAAGTTCACATTATAGGTTGGTGCAAGGGGCTATAACGTCTCGTACCATGCCCTCTAAGTGTTTTTAGTACTTTTGAATGTTGGGAATTATAGATTTGATAATTACAAAACCCACAAGAAGAAATGAAGAAAGAAGAAACAATGAGGACCTAATATGTAATAGTTACATAGCTTTATTAGTAAGTTAGGGTTTCTTGTAACCTCCCTTGATTATATAAAGAGGGTAGGCGTCTAGGTTACAAGCACTCATTAAAAGATAGTCTCTCCAATGAAAGTCTAGAAACGCATAGAGCGTGTAGTATAGTAGTAGTAGTAGTTTATTTATATTTAATAAAGAAAACCTTATTAGTAATCTTGATTGTGTTCTTATTTTATATTCCGTTGTGTTTCAATCAATCAATATTATCCATACCCTAGTTGAGTCCAGATCTATGGATTTAACAATTGGTATCAGAGCCTCGTGGCTCTCGATCTAGGGTTTATAAGGTTTTTGATGTCGTGGTTATGCAGAAGAAGAGCATATCTGATGATGGTATGATTATGGCTTTATTTACATCGTGCCAGCAGAAACGTACAGGTATTATTCGATTTATTAAATCATGTGAATTGTTTTATTCCGGTTGCTCATGATGGGTTATTTGATTGGTTGGTGGGGTTACTTGCGTTGATGGGTTATTTGATTGGTCGGTGGGATCTGATAAGGGTATACAACACTGATTGGTACTGTTTGTGGTATCTTGCAAATTAATTCATTTGATCACGTGGGGTCAATAGTACATGCATGATATTGATGCAAGATATTCGGACAGTGACCTCATATTGCTATACACGTTTGGTAGTTTTGTTATTCAATATCAGTGATAATTTTAATGGAGGTCCTACCGATCACGTGTATAATTAATAATGATTGGTCGGTGGTTTTATATGACTGGTGATGTCAGTGGCTATATGAATTGGTCAAATCTGGTGATCTCAGTGGCTATATGAATACTGCTCTTGCTCTTTCGTTGAATATTAGTGATCACGTGAGTACACGCATGGCCAATTATTAGTACTGTTTTCATGGGTAATCTATATTGGGTGTACTGCTATTTTCAATTCGAATACTGTTCTCGATTGGAAGTTAATTCTGGTGCCATGCAAAGTTAGTACTGGTTATATGTCCTTAATAATGGCAGCGTGGGAAGTTAATTCTGGTCGTCTAAAGTTTATACTGTTACTTGATTACTAGTCTTGGTGAGTTGAATTTTTATTCAACGATGAACCCTAACAATTAACATGTTTTCGGCTTGATTTGGTGTTCCTACTGGTTGCATATTCTGATTCGTACTGGTTCCTACTGTTGGGAGTTCCTACTGGTTCCTACTGTTGGGTGTTCCTACTGGTTCTCCATTCGTACGGGTTGCATATTGAGTTGTTCCTACTGGTGGTTATGACTTACTACTGGTTATATCATTCCTATTGGTCTGCTTATGGTTTCTTCTGCTAGCCTTGTTTGCTACTATTTGTTATTGCTGCTAGTGTTGTCCAATTTATCTTGTTTGTACTGCTCGTGTTGATTGATATTGGACAACACATATTATAGGTCCATTGATGCCCTTGGACTCTGGACGATGTGATGCTTATGGCTTGTTTATGAAACGTATTTGGTGCATTGGCTTTTTAATCAATTATGTGACAAGAGTATCCTTGGTGTTCGTAGAATCGCCGACGTGAGTCAACGATACATATAAGGAATACGATAGATCACCGGCTGAGGCAACAGTTACATAAGAGAGGATGATGTTATTGCAGTTAGATGTTTTCATTTGATGCTTATTATTTTATGGCTCGTTTTGGAGATTATGTGAAGATGTGATTACGAAGACAATTGCATATTGCTTATTTGATGTTGTAGTTGAGTTTCACAGGTGCGTGTTTTATCATACCTTTTAGCAGGAGGTAACTTGTTCGTACGTTAATGATGTGACAAAGACTTGATGAATCTAGCAAAGGTGTGTGATCTACAAACTAGTGGTGCTTAATGCTCACATTTGCTATCACTTTAAGGAGTTACGTTGTAGTGCTCAGTGTCTCATATTAGTTGAGGGTTTATCAAGAGCTTGCGGTCTACTTATACTATAGGAGTATGAGTTTGGAGTCACGTGGATAGTACAAGATATAAGACGCAAGTTTGGGAAATTCAACTTCTTCCTCAAATTCGTTATACTCATTTTTCTTCATCAGTAATCACTACATAGAGCCTAAAAAGTCCGAGATTCAAGAGATGGTTAGTATATTTTTAAGGGGAAGCTTATTGTTCATATACTTACCATCTACATGCATCACTTGAGGGGAAGCGTTTACGAGTTGCACAAGACCCCTATTAGATATTTACAAAAAGGGGAAGAAGATTCATGATGTGCAGCTTATTATTGTGATGACATGTTTTAGCATTGTTTCTTTATGCAGATTGTTTTGTAATATCAAATAGGGAAAGATTGTTGGGAATTACAGATTTGATAATTACAAAACCCACAAGCAGAAATGAAGAAAGAAGAAACAATGAGGACCTAATATGTAATAGTTAGATAGCTTTATTAGTAAGCTAAGGTTTCTTGTAACCTCCCTCGATTATATAAAGAGGGTAGGCGTCTAGGTTACAAGCACTCATTAATAGATAGTCTCTCCAATGAGAGTCTAGAAACGCATAGAGCGTGTAGTATAGTAGTAGTAGTTTATTTATATTTAATAAAGAAAACCTTATTAGTAATGTTGATTGTGTTCTTATTTTATATTCCACTGTGTTTCAATCAATCAATATTATTCATACCCTAGTTGAGTCCAGATCTATGGATTTAATAGTGAATAGAGTGGTTGAATTTGTTTATGACTAAAAATAAGTAGATAAGCAGAGAAGCAATTTTTTGTGCTTGACAAATTCTACTTATTTAATAAAATACTAGATAAAATGATAAACTTTTACCATTCGCTACATATTGTTAAGTTAAGCGTAAAAACGACATGTACAACTGGTCCAATGAAAACCACAACAAACTATACAAAAAATGAGCCAAAATTTCGCTAACAACATGAGAAACAGTTACGAGTAATTAAATTCCATTAAGTGAGAATGTATTTCAAAATTTTAACTTTTAGGTTAAATTTTAAAAGTAAAAGGTTGAATATAATTTTAAAACAAAAAGCGCTCTAAATGTACCAACCTCTTTAAGAAAGAAAAAAAAAATACTTTTCTGCTTTTTTTAAAGCAGAAAAGCCAGGAAGTGTTTGACTAAAAAAACATTCAAAAGTGCTTTTCCTGCTTAAAAAACCAAAAAGCGGAAAAAATACTTTTCATTTTGTGTTACACTTCATCAAGTTTCTATTTACTTACTTAAAGACCCTCTACAATTTAGGAGACTCCACAAGTATAAATACTTTTTCATTAAAGTTGTCTATTTTTCAAAGCAATTTTACTATTCAAGTATGTATTTATCGTCATTTATACCAATTATGAAAATATAAACGCCCGTAATTTAAAAAATAAATGAATTCGACTCTAAAATATCAAAGATATAAAGTAGGGAGAATTTCATCAATATCCTTACAAAACCATCAAATTACATCAATATTCTTGTAAATTCTCTAATTACATCAATATCCTTCCAAAACTCTAAAATTATCAAAGATATCCAAATATACAATTAAACTTTAAAAAGTGTCTTTAATATTTAAAACACCATTTTAATAATTTATATGACTATTCTACCCTCCTCTTCAACAATTTAAACATTAACAAATATTACTGTAAAATCATGAACCTATCTAAAATAGAAAAGCAATTTGCAATTATGATTTGATTCGTAACTGAATCATGAGAAAGGTTTTTTTTTCTGATGGAATCTGAAGAATAAATGGCTTGGAGTTTTAAAGCAGACATTTATTTATTTGATTTAGATTTAAGGGGTATATAGGTAATTTATTATGCTAATTATTTGTTAAAGAATAATATTAACTATTTGAGTTATTTAGTAATAATTTTATTTTATTTTTGGATATATTTGAGCATTTTTAAGTTTTGAGAAGATATTGATGTAATAAAAATTTGTAAGGATATTGATGTAATTTGTAAGTTTTGTAAGAATATAGATGAAATTCTCCCTAAAAAGTAATGTGAAATACTAATTGTACGCCTCATTTAGATTTTACTATGGGTGATCTATAAGTGTAAATCTAAATTTCACACTTAATTATTTATTTGTATAATTATAACATGTTAATGCTAAGTTTACTCTTGTCATTCTATAATTCTTCATCATCAGTTTTACAAGAGTTGTTCCATTAGCTTAGTTGGGACATATTGTGAGGATTGGAATAGTGATATTTCTTTCCAAAATAATCTTGATTTCATTTCTAATATCCACATTGGCTCGTCGTACGTGAACACATGATACAAGTGAATGTCATCAAGTGTTCTTTTTTTAAGTAATAAAAGAAACAAAAGTCATGGATTATTTGGGCATTGCCTTATTTTATCACTTCCTCACTGTAACCTTTTAACAAAAATGTTACGAGATTGATCTCAACTTTTGACCAAATAGTACTTAGACAAATGTTCATTGGTTGGAGTTAAATCCTTAGAGCGTTTAACAAATATGTTATGAGTTTAATCTCAACTTTTGACCAAATAGTACTTAGACAGTTGTTCATTGGTTGGAGTTAAATCGGCGTTATGGCCTACGTGGCTCGCGTTGCCAAGATGTTACCATACCTCATCGTCCTGCTTTGCTTCGGCGTTTTGATTTACATTGATACACAAACGCAAGTTGAAACACACTAGTAGAAAAAAATCATTTTAAGACATTAATGGCTATAATTATAAATTTCAAAAAGTTTCAAAACACCCCCTTGGGGTTTAACGTTAACTTTTATACTTTTTGTAATTAAATTTAAACTCCTCTATAAATACAACACCCCATTTACCCAATTTTTTCAAACTTAACCCAAACACTATTAATTATTATAACACACAAATTATGGTTTGGTCTCTCTCCCATTCCGTCAAGACAACATTATGAATTTATGCAAGACGAAGATTAAGAGAAGTTGAAGCAGAACAAGCAAGGCTTGAACAAGAGTGAGAAGAGAGAAGCAGGCAAGAAGAAGCAGAAACGGCGTTGTTCAACTTGGAATTTGGGGTTGTGGAGGAATCCGGTTACAAACCACATTAATATACTTTAACTTTTTAAATTTCTTCCGGTTATGTAATGTTTTAGTTATATATGCTTTATTTTTATTAATCGACGTTTATGTAATTTATGTATAAGTTTTTAAATTTTTGCATGTTTTTAGTATGTGTAATTTTTATTAGTACTTCATGAATGAAATATTAGTTAAGGGTTTATTTAATAATTGAAATATTATGTTAATACAAATAAACCGTAAAAACGTTTATTTATATCTTACGATCATCTTATGTTTTGTTGATAACAATAGAAAATCATTTTAACGAAATAAATAAAATATGTAAGTTTTCGAGCCAATAGTTTTTTAACCCATTAAACAGATAAATCATCAAACATGTCTAGTTAAATAGTTTATACATAGCCAAAACCATTTTTATAAAACATTTTAGAAGTACATTTGTTACTTACACTTTTATAAAAATACATAGTTAAAATCTAAATTAACATTTAAGTAAATAGTTTGGACTATCCATAACCCAAAACCCATGACCCATAACCTATGACCCCATGTGCATTACATCATGCATGACATCAACTTGGGTAAAGTCCATGACCCATGACCCAAAATTCTTGACACATGACCCAAAGTCCCCCATAACTCAAAGTATGTTTTGCATCATACATGACATCATGTTTGGTACCCATAACCCATAACCCAAAACCTGAAATTGCAACCCAAAATCCAGACTGGAATTACCCAAGTGTCAGATCCCTTGGATTACACTGGCCAGATCCCTATGGGAAGGGATCCGGTTTATCAGAGCACTATTGGCCTATAAATAGTGAGCCAGTTCTTCATTTGTCCTTACCCCTTTTATATATATATCTTATCTCTATATTCCTACCTCTCTAACCATAGATCTAAGGATCATCCATGTAGTTTATCTTAGTGATTCTCTAGGTTCCTCTTAAAGGCGAGATCACGGCATTTTGCATAGAAGATTTGCAAGCTCGAAGACATGGGTTGCTAGGTTTCGTCATCATCACAAGATCACAAAAGTGTTTCTTGTTGTTGATTCTTCATAAATATGTCATAGGTGTGTTGTGATAGTTGGTGTAGTTGGGTTGTGGTTACTCCAATATAAAAGAACTCGATATTTAGCCTTGTACCGGATAAAGTGTAGGCGACGTAGGTTTGGTTATACCTTGTGGAAGAACTAGGTATCTAGCCTTTACCGAATAAAGTGTAGGCGACGTAGGTTTGGTTCTACCTTGTGGAAGAACCCGATATCTAGCTTTGTACCAGATAAAGTGTAAGCAACGTTGTGAAGGCTTCTCCGCAAGATGAGGATATTATGGTGTAGTGTTTACAAACTCTCGAGTTGGGTACTCGGGGAGTGAAGTAGGGCAAGAAAGGTGACCTTGTAGCCAAACCACTATAAATACTTGTGTCAATAGTTTTATCTTTCTTTACTCTAACTCTTATTTAGTATTCTTCATATCTAACTATCAGTATCCTCATATCAAAATAGATTGACATAATTCGATCTAAAGTTTTAAAACGAAGTTTTAAATGATAAAAATATTCAACCCCTTCTAGTTTTCTACAATTGGCATCAGAGCTACGTTGCTAAGTTTCTTAGAGTAAATTGTACTTTAAAAACTTGAAAATGATCAAGTGAATGTTTGAAAACTACAAAGAAGAAAACTTTTTATATCTATCCTTAAATCTATCTTATAAAATCTTAATTAAGATATTGATAGTTTAGATAATATTACTTTCAATATTTATATATACTAATTTATTAGATATTTAACTTTAATATTTTTTTAAAGTATCTTCATGATAGGAAACTTCGAACACTATTTTCAATCTAAGGAAATATCGAAGTTGACACATTTAAAGAATCTACCAAAATTATTTGTCAAAAAGCCTCCAAGTGTGTTTAAAAGTCTATGAAGTATTTCTTGAAATCAATCTACCAAAAGGTATGTTACTTCTTTAAATAACTTTTGTCATAACGTGTGTTTTTTTGCACTTAGCTAGATTTTTCTCTATTTAAATGTATAAATCTATTAGTACCCATGCTAATTATCTACATATGTTCCTTTTAGTACATATATTTCCTAGATTCATGTTTGTTTCAAATGATTCGGTGTTTCTAAAATCTTTGTTATCTAACCCAAATGTGAAATATGTGTAAGTATCAAACCACAACATTCAAAACCCCCTCTTCACAAACTCCCGCACCACTCGAACGTCTAGCTAAGGTAATCCATCTTTTCAAAATCTTATTTTATCTAATCCTCTCATTCAAACTTCATTCACAATTCAAAATTCAAATTAACACTCATCCCACAAAAACTCTATCTAAAGAAGAAGATAATCTCCACAAAAATGTTTAGTGTCATCCTCATGATCGTCATCATTTCCCTCGTCGCACTCGTCTACCCAATGATCAAGTTCACGCATGGAGCATTGCACTTTGTTCTGTCATTTATGTTTTATCATTTATCCAATCCTTTGGATTGCATTGTGCATTGAAATAAATGGAATATGATCTTTGTTTTGTTTACTTTATCTTGTATTGATTTTCTTTCTCGTTTTGCGACTTTAGAAAATTAATATATGTAAATCCTCGTCTCTCTCAAAACATATCATAGACTTAGGATCAAAAATCATCTCATCATAGTATATACTAATAAACACTAAAACTTGTAATAATTAGAATCAAAAGTTATGTCAAAAACCTTACAAACTAACTCCTGTTATCATTGTTTAGCCGGATCCCTTGGCTATAAGGTGCCGGATCCATTTTTCAAAGGATCTGGCGGATCGGCATATCAACAAACAGATTATATGTTTGATGATCACTGTGCACTTTTACTTTACTACAAGCCTCTCAATCCGACCTAAAACTCACTCACACTCCTTCTGGAGCTAATTAATCATCTATGTCTTTGAACTAATCATCTCCGTAAGTACAATTCCACCACATTATAATTTATCTAACTCTAGGTTTTTAATTCTTAATTTTAATCCAAATGGGTTTACTAGAAATAACTCTTAATTGGTATCACATTGTGTATATTAGTCACCTAAGATAACCATTCTTGTTAGGAATTACATTCTTCTCTAAAGAATTTTCTCAAAACCCCAACAAAATGATTTTTTCTCAAAACCCCATTTGATTGAAATTTTAAAGTATTTCTAAATAAAGAACGTTTCTTTATAAAACTTAGTAAACACACAATCCGATATCAAATTCCTTACTTTGTTGCATTCCATTTTGTTCTAGGTTGAAACATTCCTAAGTCAACTCAACAGGATCACCACGACACCGTCCACTACATTCCTAGGCATCATCGTAAAAATGGCCTTTCTCCCGAAGACCGAAAAGCATTCAAGGCGCTCCAAAATGACTTTTTCATGAAGGACTTGTTGTTGAGGAATCATTTCTTGATGGTACCGACATTCCCCAAGTCTTCTCAAGAATCAACTTTGGTTTTCTCCTTGAAAGCAATGAACAAATGTGTCCCATTTTCGTTCTAGAATTCTACAAAAGTGTCCGAATTATTCGTAATGATAGTGGATCAATCTCTCTATCATTTATCATCAATAATCAAACCATTGTCCTACCCCTCACCGTGTTTGCCAAAATACTTTGCATTCCATGTCATGGTGTATGTATGTATTCAAGCGAACGGTCTCTTTCTAAGCTCGACCAAATGGTCGATCCAAACCCGATTTACCACACTCTTATTGATGACCCCATTGTGGTAAAAAAACACTGACTTTATTGAAAGAATTTCACCAACTCGTGTCACCAAAAACTCTGAACTCATTCATCGAGATCTATTCCAAATGGAGCGTTCTGAGATGTTTCCACTTTACCAAAGGTGGGAAGAAATTCTTAGAGAAAATATCATTTGTCTAGCCGGAAACTAAGATCACCCCAATGCTTGTCTTGTATACATGATCTATTGTCTCATCCAACAAAGACCTTCCAACCTTGCTTACTAAATGGCCAAGAGAATGGTTAATGTCTTCAAAACTGACAAAATGGTTCTTCCTTATGTCATGCTACTTACTCGCCCTGCAAGACACATCGTGGAATGAAACCTTCTCCCATGAAAATGACTACTTTCTTGATGATCGTGTCATGGTACCTCTCACTGAGGAACGTGCAAAGAGATTTATGGTTGAAGGTAAAAGGCCAATAGATTCCATATTCTATTATGGATGACTTAGGATCCTTCAAAGATGTTTTTGATTTATCATTTCTCATATACTCACTATCTTTCCTCTCTGGTGCTTACATATTCTTTCTCTTACCTTACTCCACTTGATCTCATATTAGTTTCATTTATTTTAACTTTTCGTTATCCATTTTACCCTCAAAATGCTCTAAAACTGACTTTTTAATTCTTAAAATTTTTGAGATTTTTTATATTTATTCCTTCTGAGTATTTCTTGATTCACATTACTAACAATAAATCTTAAAGTCATCTAGACTTATCCTTGATCATTGGTTAGCCCTCTTTAGTTCTCATTTATCTATAAATCCCATCATTAGTTATTTTTCATCATTATTCTTAAGGTCTCAGGCTTTCCACCATTAAAGACACCTCATTTGAATCATAACATCAACTCATATAGGCTATAGCTCCTAAATGGTTAACCATTTATCTAATTTTCTAGCTCAGATGGCCAAATATGTTTGCCTAGTGCTAGCTTTTGAGAAGGATCCGACGGATCCGGGCAAACAGAGCATATGACAAACTATCTTATGCTTTTAAAACCCACTTTATCCACTCCAACACTCAACACTTTGTTTAATGATCCTCCTTGAAGACTGTAATTCAGTTAAGTTGACCTTTTGCATGCATATGATTATATTTCTAAGGTTTTTAGTGGATTAGGATTTTAATTTTCTTACATGATCTTTCACTATTTAAACCACTTGTGTTTGTACTTCAATCCCACACCTCAACATCATTTCTTTATCCTAATAATTCATTCCCTAAACATTTCTCACCATGACTAAACCATCTAGTGCACACGCTTCTTCTAGAAGCCAACCTCTCAAAACCGCTAGCATTGTTTATGAAATCTCATCAACCGAGTCTTCACCCATTAAGAAGCCTTCACCTAACTACATCAAAAATCCACCTTCTATTGAACCAACACCGCCACAACTTGCTCCCATTGAACCATCACCACCATTTGCTCCTATTGAACCAACTCCTCTTCCATCTAACCAAACAACACCTCAAAACCACTCCTATCTCTACCCAACCAACACGAGTTTATCCCATTGGACCTCGACAACTCTCCTCTACTACACCTTATACTTCACCACATCAATACATGAACTCTTTGGAGAACTTGCCTCCTAGACCTATTAATCCTCCACCATTACCTACATTCTCTTTAATTGAGCGGATTTCTAAGAAACAATCACCTATGCCCAAAAATGTGGGTGTTGACATTGATGTACCACCACCAACAACACACGTGTCTCCTCCACCAACTCATTCATCTCATCCAACATCAATCATACATCCCTTAACCTTAACTTTTCTTCCTTCAACATCAAGCTTGCCACCACCAAATCTACCTCCTCCAAACATACTTTTCCATCTCAACCAATCTATGTGAATTGAGAATAGCTTTTCACAACCTCCTAACCATGATGAAACTTGCTACCATTGTCAACGAACTCAAACCTTAGTTCATGAACTTCGTGATGAAATGCGTTTCGAGTTCTATTATCTTCTTGAATGTCTTGATGACATCAAAAAACCTAACCACCCCTAGGAACCTCGGAGAGAAGTGAAAGCACAAGTGATCAGCCTTACTCTTTAACTTTTAGTTTTGATTTAGTCTTTTCATTAGAAATTCTTAAAATTTAGGTCATGTTCTTAGTTTTATAGATTGGTCATTGTTGTAGTTTCCTAAGCATATTGGTGTGATTATGACTTAATTTTATGGTCCTCTTAGTTATATTTTGTATTAACTACACTTAATCAGTTAAAGATAGCCGGATCCCTAATTTTATACCTTGCCGATCCATTTTAAAATGGATCCGGGCACTCAGAAATAATTCTAAGACATATTTCAGCTTGTTTTCTGTAAAATTTCATACTATATGCCTGCATTCTAACTCTTGTTTTGTATATTTTTAAAATTCACTTGGAGTACTTGATGCTCTCAATAAGGGGAAGATTTCATCAAAAGAAAGCATTTCTATTTAGCAATATTCCATTCTAAAGTTCTCCAAATTACTTGACACCCTCACCAAGGGTGAGCATTCGTCAAGGGGAAGCTTTACAAATTAGCAAAAACTTTTTTTTGTCATTTTATTTCACGCTTTCTTTATCTTAATCTCATCTCTCTCGGGTTTTTTTTGTTTTCGAAACTCTTTTTGTTTCGACAAAAAGGAGGAGAAAAGAGTAAAAACTTAATTCAAAAATTTATAAATTTTGTTTTTACTTAAAATAATTTTATGTTTTGTCATCAATAAAAAAAGGAAGGTTGTTAATACAAATAAACCGCAAAAACGTTTATTTATATCTTACGATCTTCTTATGTTTTGTTGATAACAATCGTATAATCATTTTAATGAAATAAATAAAATACGTAAGTTTTTGAGCCAGTAGTTTTTTAACTCATTTCACTAGAAAAATAAATAATCAAACATGTCTAGTTAAATAGTTTATACAAAGCCAAAATCATTTTTATAAAACATTTTATAAGTAACATTTGTTACTTACACTTTTATAAAAATACATAGTTAAAATCTAAATAAACAAGTAAGTAAATAGTTTAGACTATCCATAACCCAAAACCAATGACCCATGACACATGACACATGTGCATCACATCATGCATGACATTAACTTGATAAAGTCCATGACCCATGACCCAAAATATGCTTTCCATCATGCATGACATCATGTTTGGTACCTGCAACCCATAACCCAAAACTTGAAATTGTAACCTAAAATCCGGATTGGAATTACCCAGGTGTCGGATCCTTCGATTACACTGGACGGATCCCTCTGGGATGGGATCCGGCTGATCAGAACACTATTTGCATATAAATAGTGAGTCACTTCTTCATTTCTCCTTACCCCTTTTATATATATATTCTCTTTTTATTCTTACCTCTCTAACCTCCGATCTAAGGATCATCCATGTAGCTTTTATCTTAGAGATTCTCTAGGTTCCTCTTAAAGGCGAAATCACGACGTTTTGCATAAAAGACTTGCAAGCTCGGAGACATGGTTTGCTAGGGTTCGTCATCATCACAAGATCACATAAGTGTTTCTTGTTGTTGATTCTTCTTAAATATGTCATAGGTGTGTTGTGATAGTTGGTATGGTTCCTCCAATATAAAGGAGCTCGGTATATAGCCTTGTATTGGATAAAGTTTAGACGACGTAGGTTTGGTTCTACCTAGTGGAAGAACTCGATATCTAGCCTTGTACAAGATAAAGTGTAAGCGACGTAGGTTTAGTTCTACTTGTGGAAGAACCCGGTATCTAGCTTTATACCGGATAAAGTGTAAGCAACGTTGTGAAGGCTTATCCTCCAAGATGAGGAGATTGTGGTGTAGTGTTTACGAACTCTCGAGTTGGGTACTCGGGGAGTGGAGTAGGGCAATGAAGGTAGAGCTTGTAGCCGAACCACTATAAATACTTGTGTCAACGGTTTTATCTTTCTTTACTCTAACTCTTATTTAGTATTCTCCATATTTAACTATTAATATCCTCATATCAAAATAGATTGACATAAGTCGATCTAAAAGTTTTAAAACGAAGTTTTAATTGATAAACTATTCAACCCCTTTTAATTTTTTACATATTAGTTAAGGGGTTAATTTGTAATTTGTATTTTTTTATAAATAAAGGTGGATTCTAAAATGTAGTGTTAGTTGGTGTTATGATAAAAGTTGATTTTTTTGATGTTAAAATATGAGGCGCTGAAATAGCATTCAAAAATGGGTGTTAACATGTTAATGTACCATGTCCTCTTAGCGAAAGATGCTCGGGTTAGCGTTTTCCGCCAATTAAAACCCTTTTTGGAGAAATCAAGATTCATGAGAGTTAATGTTCATCAACAAATGCAAAGTAATCTAGCAAACGTATCTTTGATGGGCTTTCTTTAATGGGCTGAAAATGAAGACAGATTATGACTGGTAGGCTCAATTCTTAGAAAATTTGATTTGAAGTCTTCAAGCATTTTTGTTGCGAGTGCCTAATATCATTTTCTGTTGGGTTAATGTCATATATTAAATTAAAAATAAAACACTTAATTTCCGCAGATATTGGATCTTAAACCTATAGTGCCTAGAAATAATAGAGAATCAACTAATTTAAGCTGTATATGGTTTGTGGTTTAATAAATATCGATCTGCTTAAATGTCACAAAACATATTGGTCGGATACCAAATGGAGACATCCCTTGATGAGCTGGTAGGACTTTAATACTTCGGTCTGCACAAAGTAGCAACACGCTAAGCTCACCTGTTAAACTACCATGGGAGGGCATGTGTTCTCACACGGTGTACAATTAGCGAGCTAGATTACTCGGTCTACTAACATGTTCTAAGAAACCAATTACTTGGCCTGATGTACATATATAATATATTCTATCTCATACATGTGTCGCTGTTAACCATAACCAGAACAAGGAAACAACTCCTAAGATAGTGTTTTAAGGTCGATGCCTCAGGGTTGACGATTCACTCTCTGAAGCTCATGTTAGTACAAGATCAATATGGATAATTATCACATAATAAAAGTTATAAGTTAATCTATATAATTGTATCGCAATTACAAGACAAGAGTTGGTGATTTGTCATAAGACAAGATGACCCTCCACTTCATTCTCTCTTTTAAGACAAGTGCCATTTTTTTTCTCCTTTACAGAGACCATGGAGAAAGAAAAGTAAGACTCTCAAAAGGTGTTTCTTAGCTAAAGATAAAGCCAACTAGTGTGATCAAAGGAATTAGCCTTCCTTATCTTCATGTCCATCTTCTTTTCTAACTATTGATTAACACACTTGAGAAAAAGAGGAGCAAATTGGAAACCCAAACATGAAACACGAAATTCACGATGATGAAACCACAATTGATGTTTTTACGAAAGTGACACACCCGATGATATGATCATATAATGTGCTTAAATTCAACATTTTTTGGTCAAACTGAGACTACTCACATCACTACAAGTAGTCATATATTCCGAGTGATACAAATCACAGACACCAAATAAAGCATATGTGATTCCAAAGCATACTAGAAAACCAATATCATGATTTTAATCGGTGAAAGCAAGCATTAGTTTTTAATTACTAAGTTATTTCATAGTTTCGCTATATATGTCAATAATATTGTAGTGGGGATAACATCTATGAGAGACCAACCATATGCAAGAAGATGTAGTTCACATAAGCTTTGTCTCTCCTCGTACTTTTCCTCGATCCTTCTCATATTTCACCCATTTTAATCACATTCCTACATTTCATTAAAATACACACTTTATATAAATCTTAGCGAGTCTTTCAAGATTACTGTGATGCGGGTACCTCAAATAAATTTTTCGATTAATAATGTATTTTAGTTTATTATGTTCTTTTTAACAATAAATTTATGAATATCAAGATATTCGTATAGCCCGTGCCCGTCCAGGCTCGTTCGAGCTCATGCCCATTTGGCCCGTTGCCCATTCGGACTTGAATATTTGTATAATATGCTTTATTATTTGTAGTAGTGAAATTTAATGCAGGAATTGTGTTTAATTTGGTTGTACAATATGCTTGATAATTTGTATTTTTTTATGTAAGGGGTGTTTTAATAACTATATTAATTGTATTTATTGACCAGTTAAATAATTGACTACATTAATTAGCATTAATGTGGTGTTTTGTTGTACACTATGCTTTTTGTCTTGTATGTCTGAAAATTATGTGCATTAAAGTGTTGTACACTATGTTTCTTTTCTTGTAAGTAGTAGTCATTATAATAATTAATAACATTGACCACTTTAATAGCATTAATGTTGTAAGTCTGAAAATAAGTCTGAAAATTACATCATGCTTATTTTGTTGTACACTATGCTTATTTTGTTGTAAATCTGAAAATTGGTTGCAGCTATTGTACATTGTGCTTAAATGGTTGTAATTTTGGCGAATGAGTGTTTTTAATAGCATTAATGTTATTTGATAGAATTTTTGTTCTTAAAATGACACCACGCTTTAGTTTGTTATACAATATGCTTACTTTGTTGTAATTCTGAAAATTGGGTGCATTAAAGTGTTGTAAACCATGCTTAATTTCTTGTACGTCTTAAAACTAAGAGTGAGGTGCCTTCGTACATTATAAGTAGTATAGATACCCCACTAAATATCACACACACTCATAAAATAAATAAAAAACATTTATCTTTTGGAAATGGGCTCCACATTTTTTGCACCTCACTTTGATAAGCCGGTCACCAAACTTATGCAATTTGAGTGTGATATCTCACTTCCGTTTTGGTGGTCACCATCTACTTGACACTAGTGATGAGCCGGTCACCCACCACTCCGGATGGCCTAAGGCATTAGTTAAAATGTATTTATTAATCAAAAATTTTCTTTTATATAAAATAATTTTTATTTAATGCATAATAAATAAATTTACAAATTACCTTAAATACACATTTCACTTTATTAAACTCCAAGTTTCCTTTTAAATACAAATCACCTTCCCAAAACAACTCTTTTAAACTTATCCAGTTTGAGAAGTTAGAAGCCATGTGCTTCATTATAGCAGTAGCCATTGATTATCACAAAATAGTTTCTATTGATTGTTTGTTGCTTTTCCAATTGGGTATAGATAATCAATGGTACCGAATATCACTTGAAATCGTGTAATTACTTTCCAATATAAACTATTCGACCCTAATGCTTGGGCTACACAAATATCTTTATAGGATAAGACCAAGTGTAATGTTCTTGTTTTAGACACAAAGCAAAAACCCTTTCCACATTCAAGTGTTTAGTTTTTATTATTTCTCCATGCAAATATGTAATCCTATTTATAGAATTATGATAATTAACTGGCTCATTAATTACATCATAATGTTCCTACATTATAGGAAATAGTTGTTACATGATCGTTAATAATGGCTATTAAGTTGCAGTTATAACTGACGCAATTATAACTGCCTTTGAACATGTCAAAGCAATTACAATTTACATGAATTCATTTCAGCTTAGTCATTCATTCAGCGACATGAACATTCAACAAGCTCACTAAAGAGCATACGTGCTGAAGTGTTCAGAGACTAAAGGACTATCTGATGAGATAACTCACTGAGGATACATCCTCTGATGAGTTACTCCCTGATGAGATCCTTCAGCTTGCTACTAAAAAAGTATGAAATTGAACTCATCAGCCTGATGAATGTCGTTCAATTCAGAGTTCTACTCACCAAAGAATTTAACTCACTGAACTTCATGAGTGTCTTGAATTTCATTTCCCACTATTAGAGTCAGGGTAGTCATTGTCCTGATAGTTGTACACTCCGTACCTCTTGATCCATTACCAGGTATGACCTGAACCCTTAGTTGAACTAACTTTCCAACAATCCTCCCCAGTTAAGTACAATTCCTTTGCATGAAAATAAACATAAACAAAACTAGTGCATAAATGGAAACATCTTGAAGATTTAATTTTCATCTTAGTACATTACACATTCCAAGTATTCGAGAATTGGTGTGTTCTAAGAATTGAACCCTTTAACCATTTGAATACCTGAAGACAATATACACACAAGTTTTCAAACACTTAAATGATCGTGACACTAAAAATGCCATGTGTCCATATCCAATTTCATGAATGTTTTATGAGCCATAAGCCTAGAGCTACCTGAAGCGGAAAAACTTCAACACTCACATAGGTAGTTACCTTTTATTCATGCACCTGCTTTGCACTTTTTCAAAACTTGAACTATTAAGAAGAAAAATCTCCAGCGTGACCTTTCAACAGGACCGAGCACAAAACTTGGGATGCCATATACAATCATGTGCTCCAGCCTCTGAACATTAAACATCCCACATTGAGTTCAACTCCTGAGTTTCCTTAGGAGGGAATTGGGTATCTAAATGCTCATCGACTATAGTGGACTTTAACCAAGCCCCTAGCCAAACCATTCATTAAGTGATAAGCTAAATTGTGTTGAGATCTTAAAACTTTATAGATACCACCTAATTCATGATAAGCTCACAAATCATGCTATGCTTGACACTAAAGTGTCTAGACATCCCATTGTACATCTAGCTATAAGCCTTTGCCAATGTAGCTGCACTATCACAATGGATAAAAATATGTGCTATATGTTTAGGCCACAATGGAATATCAGCTTCTTTACCAGCAACTGCTAAAGCCACAAACACTTGTTCTATTATGAACGTGTGATACATGTTTGGTTCTTAGAAGCCCATAAGATGGCACCTCCCTCAAGCAAGAATACCCAACCACTGTTGAAGAATTATCTTCAGTGTTGCTGATCCAACTTGCATTAGTGTATCCTTCCAAAACTGAAGGATAACCAATATATGATAAACTATAATCCATAGTTTTCTTCAGATACTTGAGTACCCTATGAACTGTTAGCTAATGATAAGCACTAGGATTACTAGTGTACTTACTCAGTTTACCCACTGCAAAAGCAATATCAGGCCTCGTACAAGTCATGTCATACATCAAGCAACCAATCACCCTAAAATATTCATGTTGAGATACAACCTAACCATTATTAGGTTTCAGTTTCAAACTTTTTTCCATAGGAGTACTCACTAGAGTACAATCAAGGTAATTTGATTTCATCATCACCTTTTCAATATAATGAGACTGAGAGATAGTAATTCCCTTACTTTCATGTTTAATCTTTATACCAGTGGCAACATCAGCCTCCCTTAAGTCCTTCATGGATAAACTTGATGAAAAAATTCCTTTCTCAGGTTGACCTTAACTTGGTCAGCGCCAAAGATCAGCATGTTATCAATATATAGACAAATGATGACACCTTTACTAGATTCATCGAATTTGCTATATACACATTTGTAAAATTGGTTCAGATGATAACCACTTAATAAAATTAATTCATCACATTTTTGATGCCATTGTTTAGGTTCCTACTTTATTCCATATAGAGAATTAATCAGTTCACACAACTTGTTTTAATTCCCTGGCATGATGAAGCATTGAGGTTGGTTCATATAGACCTCCTCATCTAATTCACCATTTAAAAAAGCTGTCTTCACATCTATCTGCTTAATAATCAGATTGTGAATTGATGCGAAGGTAATCAGCAATCTTATGGTACTACTACGACCCACTGGAGCATAAGTATCAATATAGTTTATCCCTGTCTCTTGTTTAAAGCCTTGAATGACCAGTCTAGCCTTAAACTTTTTAATAGTTCCATATACCTTCATTTTCTTTTTGAAAATCATTTGCAACCCAGAGGTGTGAAACCATATGGTAGATCAACCAACTCCCAAGTGTTGTTTCCTATGATGGAATATATCTCATCATTGATTGCTTCTTTTCAGAAAGCAACATCTTGAGACTTCATTGCTTCCTCAAATGTTTTGGGGTCATCTTCAACATTAAAGAAATAGGAGTATTGGGATGAGACCTAATCCCTTGTACTTTTGATTATATATAATTGAAACTCAGGTCTAAATGATTTTAGAGTCCTGAACCTTTTGCTCTTCATGAGTTCAGGTTTAGGTTGCTGAACCACAACCTCCTCAGGACCTCTTTAGAGACCTCTGAAACACCAGTGTCATTAGTTTCATTTGAAATCCTGTGACTTGGTCTATGGATAGATGAGAATCTCTTCTCATCAAAGATTGCATCTCTTGATTCAATTATTGAGTTAATTGAAACATAATCATTAGGTTCAATAATATAGAACTTGAAAGCCTTGAAATGCCCAAACCTATCCTACAAAGATGCATTCAATGCCTCTTCCACCCAAACTTTGGATCGTGGAGTCTTACAATGTTTCTACATCCCAAACACCGAGGTAGTTCAGTTGGGTTTTTAGTTCGTAGTTCATACGGGTAACCTTGTTTCTTTTATTGGGATCCCTTTTAATAAATAACTATCATTAACATTGCTTCACCCTAGAACCCTTGACTCAGTCTTGAATAGGACAACATGGAGTTGACCATTTCTTTCAGTACTCTATTTTTCCTTTCAAAGATACCATTTTGTTTTGGAGTATAGGGAGAAGTCCTTCATGGATAATACCCACTGACTGAAAATATAGAGTATCCATGTACTCACTTCCCCTATCAGTCCTGAATCTTTTGATTAGAGCTCCTTGTTTCAATTCAACTTCAGTTTTAAATACTTTGAATTTATCTAATGCCTCATCCTTTGAATGTAATAAATAGACAAAACAAAACCTAGAAGCATCATCAATAAATGTCACAAAGTATATCTTATTCCCTAATGAGGGAGTAGCATGCAAATCACAAAGGTGACTATGTATCAGGTCCAAAACTTCAGTTTTACCTTTTACACTCTGGAATGGTTTCTTAGTAATTATGGTCAGCATACAAGTTGTGGAAAACTAGAAGGGGGGGGGGTTGAATAGTTTTGCCGATTTTACGTTAGTTTAAAAAACTTTAGATTCGTTAATATGTGAGATCTTATGGATGTAGACAAAGTATAGATCTATTGATAAAGCAAGTAAATAAAGTAAAGAGAAGGGAAAGAAAAGACACAACCGATGTATAGTGGTTCGGCTACAAGGACACCTTCCTTGCCCTACTCCACTCCCCGAGTCACCTACTCGAGAGTTCAAGCACTATGTCAACAAACTCCTTCACTTGGCGGAGAAGCCTTCACAACATTTCTTACACTTTTTTCGGTACAAAGCTAAATACCGAGTCCGTAGCACGATGGACCAAACCAACACGACTATTACACAACAAATATGTGAAATATCAAATACAAGATCTTCGCTACAGCAATCTTGCGGAGTGACAAATCAATCAAGGACCCCTTGCTTGGATGACTTGTAGAATGCTCGTGATCTCACCTTAGAGAAGGGCCTATATGAGGATCACAATAGAAAGAAAGAAGAACAACTCTCTAGATCAAGTGATCTATATGTTAGAAGAGAATGAGAGTGTTTGAGAGATTTAGTAAGAAGAGGGTGTTAGAATGAAGAAATGGTTTCATTTATAGGCAAAATCTTCCATTGCTCCCGGATCCCACGGATCCCTTCCATTTGGGATCCGTCTAGTGTAATCCTAGGGATCCGTGGAACGCTCCTCTTTGCCCATGGGTTTTTGGTTATGGTTCATGGGTTATGGGTTGGTCTATGGGTTTTCTTTAGATTCAATGTATCTAAGTATACATTGTATCTAGCCAACTTGGGTATGGGTTAAGATGCTTGGTTTAAGGTCCATGGGTTATGGTTTTTACCCATCCTAATAAACTATTACAACAAATGCTTAATTACTACATTTTTGTATTTAAATTGCTATATGTAAATGCTTTACAAAAATAACATGTATCCTTATAATTATACTTAAGATAACATTATATTTGTTATCAACAAAACACAAAGAGATCGAAAAATATTAATAAACGTTTTTACGGTTTCTTTGTATTAACAATCTCCCCCTTTTTGTTGATGTCAAAACATAATGTTATAATGAGTAAAACTTAAGAATAGATGTAAGTTTTGAAAGCCCCTAAGTTTTACTTCTTCTCCCCATTTTTGTCAAAACAAAAAGTTAACCCTTGGAAGAAATAAACATAATAGTGTGGAAAAATTAGTCCACGTATCGCTAACTCCCCCTTGACGATAGCTCCCCCTAGTTTGGGGCGTCGAGTGAAGAAAAAATAAAGATCCTTGATTCGTGCTAAACCGTCAAGTTTTCTCACGCAAGTGACCACTTGTGAATGGCCGATCGTAAGAAACTTAAACACTGCATACGTAATGCAATGAAGATCGGGAGTATAGTGTTTCCCGGTCGTTATGTCCCAATGAGCTATGCAATGAATCACCACTCGTATAGTGATCGAGAGATTTGAACAGAAAAAGGGATTGTGATTATTATAACTACAGAAATAGCCTATAAATTACAAGGCTTAAATGCAAATTAAAGAGAATTAAAAGATAAAAAAAATATTAAATAAACGCTATCACTATTTGCAAAATGATGTTTTTGATTTTATGTTTTTATAAAACTTGAATTTAAAACTACGTTACGTACTAAAGAAAGTGTGAAACTAAAGCAGTATTTATCCTAAAAATATGAAAATGATATTTTTACAAACCTAATGATAAAAGAAAATTTTTAGAAAAAGAAAATTATTTTTAAAACTATTTATCTAATTATTATTAATTAAAACTAATTTTAACTATTAAATATTACCCTAAAATACAAGAAAATATGAAATAAAGCTTGAAAAATGAAATTATGACTTAGAAAAATCTAAAATAACAAAAGAGAATTTTCAAAACTATTTTTGTATTTTTCTGATTATTTTTCTATTTTCTATGAATTTTAAACTATTTAAAACTACTTAAATTGCTTAAAAATACAAATTTAACTAAGAAAAATCTAGAAAAATATTTTTTTGACTTTTTATATTTATCTTAACTTAAGAAAAATGAAAACTTATTTTTTTGAAACTTTTCTTAATTAATTGTATTAAAAGCTATTTAAAAAGACTTAAAAACTGATTTAAATCAAGAAAAATACCAAACTGACCTGGAAAAATCTGAAAAATTCAAGAAAAGTTTAAAATAATATAGAGAATCTAGGAAAAATGGGAAAACAGGTGGTTGTGTGCAAGATTATGAAACTGCTATGATAAGTGCTTATGAATAAGCACTCTAAATAAGCCAAAAGTTACAATTAAGCACCAAACTTGCACAGAAGCTAAAATAAGCTAAAACTACTCAAATGCAACAAGAAACAACCATCCTATACCACTGAATTACAAACTGCTATGATTTGGTTGATTTGAATTAAGTGCTAAAACAGTTTTGACTACTACTTTTCAGCTAGAGAATAAGCTACACAATAAGCTAAAAGTCAAAACCAAAAGTTGGAACTTGGAGAAGACCTGGCTGGTAACTTGTAAACCAAATTTCAGACTTAGACAAGCTCTTGTGAGCTCTGTGCAAGCCTTGCACAAAACCTGTGCACACTCAGTTAATACTGAGTGTGTACAGGGCACATAAGCCCGTATTGACAAGCCATTTTGAGCTTATAAAAAAAAATTATAAAAATCTACTAAAATGGTGATAACAAAATAGACCAGCTGAAGTTTATGAACACCAAATTTCACTTAATTTGGCCCAGAAATGAGTAAATGAAAAATCAACTCAGATGGGTGAAAATCACTTTTTTCAATTTTGACTTTTGAAAGCAGTTGAGATTATTTGACTTTGGTGAGATTTGAGCTCAATTTAAGGACTGATTATGAAGTATTATGATGGAATGGAACTACTAAAAGCTATGTCTATGAATTTTAAACACAAAACAAGAGTTTGCTTATCCAAAATCTCAACAGTGAAGCAGTTTAAGACAGATTACATGAAATTTTGACTTTTGATAGTTGCAGGCACAATTTATTGACAGATGTGAGTTCAAATGAGCTTGACAAAATTAGAACAACAAGAAACTACCACTGACTAAACTTCTAACACAGTTTAAGTAGCAAATCCAAACACTATTTTACCAACTGATAAGCAATTTTAAATGAGCTAACTACTAATCCAACTTGTTTCAATGATCAAACTAAGTTTAGCCAACCTAAATACACCTTAATTAACAGATTCCAACTACTTAAGACTACAAACACAGATTATGCAAGATCTTTTGAAAATGACTTACAATTTGTCCTTAGCCACAATGGCTTGAAATCAAAGTACCAATGAACCTCTAACCTATTTCTATCAACCCCATAACTCTGAATCAACCCAAATCTAGCTCTGCATCAACCAATTCCATTTCCTTCTCAATTTTTGCCCCAGTTTGACTTTCTTTGACCAAATTCCAAAGATGCTTGAAACTTGAATACAAGCTTACAAAAAGCTATGAGAAGCTTATATAAGCTTATATGAGCTTATAAATAAGCTGCTAGAGATTTGAACGTAAGAAATTGAAACTCAAATTTGCAACAATGGACATAAAATATGAAATGTGAACTAAAACTTGAATTGAAACTTGATAAGAGTTTTAATACACTGAAACTACTAAGTTTGATACAAATTAACTTGAAATTACAATTGAGAAACTATTTAAGACATGATAAGATTAAAACGACATACATTCTAAAAAATAAACTAAGTGCCCTTTATCTCTTCCTTCTCCTTCCTCTTTTATACATCAAGATGCTATCTCTCTCTCCTCTGATCATTTCCCACCTTAATTCAGGACCCTTGGATGAGTTTAGAGTGATAATAGCTGTTGGATTACTTTTGGCGGGAAAGTGGGATATAGCAACTGGGACAGGGGAGGGGCGCATTAAATGCTGCTTTGGAGGTTGTTGAGGTGGAGGGGACATGGTGTGGAGTAGGGTGGTGGAGTCGAGGTGTTCATGTACAAAATGGTCGGGAAGACAGAGAAAAAGGAGGGTGGTTTGGCGGTTTTATTTAAACCGTGGGTGGTTTGGATTCGGGTTAGGTAAAAGGGTATTGGGCCAAGGTTAGTTTGGATTTGGACTGGGTTATTATATGGGATCCGGTTTGGAATTAGGATTTAAGTAACACAAGGACCAAATGTGTAAAAGTCGAAAATTCAGTGGACCATTCATGTAACTTCGCAAATGTAATCCAAGGGTTGGATTTGCCAATCTTT